>VWZF01000161.1:48152-69809 GCA_013396755.1 Sclerurus mexicanus | reverse complement strand
GGGTGTCTGCATGTACAGCTGGGGTGCTGCAGGGACACCTGGGGTGCCGCAGGGAGGAACAGCAGTGGTCACAAAGAACGGCCCCCGCGGCTCAGCAGGGACTGCCCTTGCATCTGCAAAGTGCAGCATTCCCGTTGGAAGGCCCGGGAGGTGCATCCCAGGTGTCACGCCTGGTAGAGCTGCTGAGGGATCTTGCAGTGGCACGAGGCGACAGGGAATGGCTTCCCGCTGCCTGCTGGGATATTGGGAAGAAATCGCTCCCTGGGAGGGTGGGCAGGCCCTGGCACAGGGTGCCCAGAGAAGCTGTGGCTGCCCCTGGATCCCTGGAAGTGTCCAAGGCCAGGTTGGAGCAGCCTGGAATAGTGGAAGGTTCCCTGCCCATGACAGGGGGTGGCATGAGATGAGCTTTGAGGTCCCCTCCAACCCAAACCATTCTGTGGTTCTGTGAAACGGCAAAAGATTCAGAACAAGGCTTGGAACTGACGCTGGCCATGCAGAAGGGTGGGGTGTTGTGTAGTCAATAACTGCTCCGTGTCAGTAAATTTATATCTATGCAAGCATATAAAATTAAATCCAGTATGGTGTGTCTCAGTAACATTGCAGTCCTGTATCAATAGTGTTGCCATGTAAACTCTTGCATGCCTTGCCCTTTCCATGCTGTGTTTCAGTACAGCACGAGGAAAGCAAGTGATTCATTCATAGTCTGTTAAAATAAGGAGTGTCTGAAGGGCTTTTCCTTATTTGTTTGTGTTTGGGTTGTAGTTCTCTATGAACTTGTTCTGTCAGAGATCAAAGAGGAAGATCAATGAAAACAAATACTTCTGGGTGGTTGGGTATGAAGTGTGAAATAGATGTACTGCACAGCTTCAGGAGCACCTCTGCCAGCAGGAAAAACTTGGAATACTGCTCTGCATTTGAATTAGCCTCTGCAGTTATTAACTTTGTGTTACCTGTGTGTGGTATATGGAGGTGCATTTCTATAGCTGCACATGGTGTGAGCTGAGAAAATGCTCCATTCTCACTTAATATCTTGGCTGAATTGGACTCTCACCCCAGTTTTATGAATATTTCAACTCTCTCCATATACTTTAACACTTTCTCCTGGCATCAATGACAGCAGGAAGTAGTTTCCATCACGGGCAATGCCAAGGCTGTAACACTTCTTTTACATAGGCAATTCTTTCAGCTTTGGTTGAGCATGACTTTTCTATGCTCCTTTGGGGTTTTTTTTGCTACTCTGCTTATAAAAGTCAGAGCTCTGGCAACATAACATTTGTTTTAATTCCCTCTCCAGCAATAGGCAATGCCTTTGCAGTTCTGAGCAACCCTGAGAAACGACTGAGATACGATGAACTGGGAAGTGACCAAGAGCATGTCACCACTGGCCAGGCCAGGCACTACAATTACTACACAGAATTTGAAGCAGACATTACACCAGAAGAAATATTCAATGTGTTCTTTGGTGGGCACTTTCCTACAGGTCAGTGGTTTTGAAATGTGGTGGAGTGACACTAAACCTGAGGGAACGGCTGGAGCTGTGTCAGGGCAGGCTGAGGTTGGATCTCAGCAAAAGGTCCTTCTCCCAGAGGGTGGTGGGCACTGCCCAGGCTCCCCAGGGCAGTGGGCACAGCCCCAAGGCTGCCAGAGCTCCAGGAGGGTTTGGATGATGCTCTGGGGCACAGGGAGTGACTCTTGGGGCTGGTCCTGTGCAGGGCCGGGAGCTGGACTGGATGATCCTGGTGGGTCCCTTCCAATTCAGGAGATTCTGTGATTCTATAAACCATAATGAAAGTTCAGCTTCCCTTGGGACTGCTCATGGAGCTTATTATACATCTGAAAAGAGCAGAACCCTTTCTGGAATTGTTTTCTGCCTTTCTTTTATTCCCTCCATTATTTGAAGCCAGCGGTGGTGTGGGAGGAAAAATAAGGTGTGAACAGGGAGGCATCAGGGGTGTCTTTGGTGATGGTTGGACTCAGTGACTGCAGAGGTCTTTTCCAACCTTAACCATTCCGTGACTGGGTTGTGGCACCTTACAGCATTCCAGGCCAGCATGGCACAGCTCTGGAGTTGTGCTCTCAGTGCCTCTGTAAGCAGGGAAGCTCCTGTGCCTTGCAGCAGCCTTTGTGCTGGAATGGAATGAAATGAAAGCCTGGTGGCTCAGCGGGTGCTGCCTGCCAGGAGAGGCTGTCCATGGATGTGCAGGATCCAGTAACACAGCAGTGGAGCTGCACGTCTCAGTCCAGCCTTGGCTTTTGTATTTGTAGAAAAAACAGAAAAGGTACCACAAGGTCCGTGGATTTAAAGTGAATCTGAAAGGTGTGGTGAGCTCAAGGGTGTTCCTGGCAGCATCTAAGGAATTGCTTTAGCACTCCTAGAAATGTTTCCTGTCCAAGGTGTCACATAAAGTGACAGACACACCACTTACTGCAGCCTAAAGCCACAGGTACAGGTAGTTGCAAGCTCCCCATAACCTTAGTGTAAGTGGTGCATCTTGCAGCCAAGAGGACCTCAGGTTGTTCCCAAATTTGCGTCAGTAAATATGCAAAGTGAGCCAACCCCAGTGTGGTGTAATTCCGCCCAGAGCTGGCGAGTTTTCCTTTTCTGGCTCTGCAGGGAATTGCACCTGTGTGTGCCCTGGAACATTGGCCTCATGGAATGGACTGCTTGGTAGTGTGGGGGACAGGGATGCCTGGAGCTGAGGAGAGGAAACTGAGGAGCTGCAGGAGGGGTTTGGGTACTGGGCATGGCAGGTTTGACAGGGACAGTGGCATGAAGAAAAAAATGGGAATTGTGAGCCAAATGGCAAAGAATAATAAAAGAAACAGATGTTTTGTAGTAGTAGGTGTTGGTAATAAACAATAGTTTTCTCACCAGAAGATTGTGTGGATCTAAATTTATTTACATTTTCCTAATGTAAAAGTGAGTTTTAAATTCTGGAAAATCACCAATTTAACAGTTTTCCAAATAGGCAAAGTGCTCCCAGTTTCTATTTAGCAAGAGAATTGCTGGTAAGAGGGTGGCCAGGTAGGTGAAAGAGAACATTTTTTAAACTGTTGTGACACTAAGTAGGACTTGCCTGAGCTGAAGTTTGTGCTGGTGTCTGTTTTGTGACACCTTGCTGTCACCAGGCTCTCTCAAAATCCAAATTAGAATTGTTGCTGTCAACTCATTTGTATGGCATTTGTGAGCAGGGTTATGGCTTTTTTTTTTTACCATGCAGTTTTCCTCCCTGGAAAAATAGTGAAAGTTAAAATGTTAAATGTGATAAAGTGTTGCAGTTATATTGGGGAGAGGCTACACCTTGAACGTCCTTCTCCTAAAAAATAAATGCACGTGGAAGGGAAGAAACTCCTGGCAGAAAACCTTGGAGAAACTTAGAATTCGGGGAAACTCTTTTCTAGGCACCCTGTAAAAGCCATTCTTCTATTCCCACACTTGCTTCTTCTTTCACAGCTTGATAAAATACTGTCTGAGCAACGTTCAAGGATAGAAATAAACTTCCCTTTTTTCCAAAAGGAAACTTTCCTCCTTGGAGCCAGCCTGACTTGGCTCGCTGCTGGAGCTCTGATGGCACACATGCCTTGGAAAAAGTCCTTGAACAAGCAGTGGAACAGAGCTTTAAGGCAACAGCAGAGGTCACCTTGGCCCAGGTTTCTTGCAGAATTCTTTGGGAAACTCTAAAAAGGACAGTGGGAGAGTATAAAATAATGTGACATCTTTCCCAGGGCTTAAAAATAGATTTGCATTTGTGTTGTGATGATAAGCCGTAGATTTCCAATTCTCTAACACAAAGACATGCTGAATTTCAAAAGAGGAGAGCACAGCTATTATTAAGATATTCATATGGTGATAAAATCAAGAACCAGAACTTCAAATTGAAGCAGCGTATGCAATTCTTTCCTGGGTTTAGAATTTTTAAAAATAAATCAACTGCATACCGTGTGCAAGAAAGGAAATCCTGAATTGTTCTCCTTTTTTACCCAAAAAAGCTATTTTTTAAAAATCTCATTCCTTATTATAAAATAATTAATAATTAAGTAAAACTACTAATGGCTTGAAGGCTGAGGAAATAGCAATGAGTGTAGGAGACCACATTCAGTAATTATGGGAGGCCGTAATTCATGGCCTGAGCCTGGAGAAGCAAATTCATTTTCCTACCACAGCCTTGCAAGTGAATGTGACAAAACCAGCAATAAAATACAAGATACAATCATAAAAATCAGAGCGTGTTTCTGCAGTGTGATTTAAATTAAGATGGACTTGGGGCACACTCTGCAATTTCTCTGGTAGGGTTTTTGGAATGAGATGTTTTGTCATTTAAATCAGAGGCTGGTTGTGCTTTTCAGTGTGAGGTCTCATAAATGCAATTCAGGCTGTGTAGCACAAACCTGGATGATGAAATAGAAACCGAGGAGTCCGGGTGAGTACCATAAAACGTGACTCCTTTCTTTTACAGGAAACATCCATATGTTCTCAAATGTAGCCAGGGATGCACATTATTATCCACGGAGGCACCGCACGGAAAGAGCATGGACACAGGAGCAGGAGGAGGAAGACAACAGGCCACAGGTAGCCAGGAGGAGCCATCTCCTGGGCTTGAATATCCCACCAGGGTGAGGGAAATCTGAATCCAGGACAAGCCCTCTCATGCTTCAGTGCTCGGTGTTCATTCTCAAGCACTGCAGCCACAGGGGATGTTTTTCATGTGACTACATTGGCTTTTATTAATCACTGCTTTAAAAATACTTTGTATTTATGGGATTACAGGCCATGCAGTTTCTGTCCCCAAGGGTTCTGCTGCTGCTTGTTTTTTGCAAGATCTAATGTTTGGTGATGCAACAACAATTAGTCCAAATGGGGACTGGTAATGGATATGGAAGCAGTGGCTTTTACTGTTTATCCTCAAGGTGTATTTAATCCTTTAGTAAATGAGCACCCAGGTGCTCCACAGGCCTCTTCCAGCTTGGAGCAGGATGGCTCAGGAACATTTCTACCAACTGAGACCTCCAGATGAGACAAAGGGTGTCATTTGTTGACAGTCCACATCCATATGTTCCACCTGCCTTGGCAGAACCTTCCTCTGGAGACAGCCTGTTAACCTCATGGGATCATGCTCCAAGAAGATGAGTTTTCTCTTGTGAGTCTCTTAGTCAGCCTCTGAAAAAAAGAAATGGATACAGCTGACAGCTAAGACAGGGCAAATGAATTCCACATACACCAGGAATCCTTGTTGCTATCCCAGGGTAGAGGGCAAAGCCTAATCAGCTGCATGTTATATTTCCCTCCCAGTGAGAAAAGGCATTTTAGAAGCCAGTTGAGAAAGAAATCAAGAAGCAGGAGGAAAGATCTGTGTTTTTCTCTTTGATACTTTTACACTCGTGTTGTGCTTGCATCCTTTCCCAAGTTAAGGGCATATGGTCTCTTAACCCTTTCCTGCCCTTTTATTCAGTGTTTGGACGGAGGCTGAGATCCTTAGAATGGAGGTAGCAAACTTCAGAGTTCCTGGAAAGCTGTAGAACATGGGAATTGCAGTGTGTTCCTGCAGGTTGGATTGCCAGCTGGGCACTGACAGTGCTGTGGGTGTCTACTGCCTTGTGAAGGAAGGGGCAGAGGAAAAAATAATTGAGAGAAAATGGTTTTCAAGACATTTCTGAGATTACTAATAATGGTTGTTTTGAAATTACAGTGTCATCCCTCTCAAAATCCCAAAGTGCCTCCTCTCTTTTTCAGTCTTGTGTTGATCTGTGAAAGATAGCGTGGTTTCTATGAACAGATGCCTCTTTTTCCATCTCTGTCGTTTCTTAACTACTAATTCTTGTTGTTCTTTCCAGAATTCCTATTCTGCATTTATCCAATTGATGCCAGTTTTCATCATCATCATAGTGTCGGTGATAACCCAGCTGATGGCCACCAACCCTCCCTACAGCTTATTCTACAAATCGTAAGCGCTTTCAAAACACATTTTTCTGGGCTTGCTGTTCGCAATATGGGGGCAGAAGGAAGTTGGATTTGATAGCAAAATGCATGTTAATGTTCTGCTCTTTCTAGCAAGTGGCACCAGTTTGTAAATAAGGAAATACCAGCAGTCTGCACTGATGAGTTCCCCTGAGCTGTGGTGAGCTTTATTGCACAGGGTGCTGAACAAAGAGGAGCCTTCCCCAGCTGGTGTCAGGTGGTTTTGTACTGTGGTACAGGAGGAGAAATGTGGTCTGCCCAGCCCCCAGAATCTGTGGTTCCTCTGGAAAGCAGTTAAACAATGAAGCTTGTGGTTTGCAGTGTAAATCCAAATCTGCTCTGGATCGTGAATTCCACTGGAAGCTCCGCAAATCATTAAAGCCTTGAAACGCCGTGGTTTCACTTCTGTAGAGGAGCAGGACCCCAGGGAGCTGGTCAGCTCTGGGAGCAGAAGGAGCACCACCAGAGCTGCTGGTGTCTGAGTTTGTGGGGCAGAGGGAAAACGAGTCCTGGGAGGAGGGAATCTGTCCAGTGGCAAAGAGCTCACCTTCACTGGCTCCTACTGAGACAGGAGGGCAGGCTTTGGGGAACACTCCCCTTGCTCCCCTCTAGGAGCAAAACTCCTCAGGCCCAGGCCCATTCCCCCCTCTCTGCTGGCCAGAGGAGCCCAACACCCCTCTTGTTTTACCACAAGATGTCAGTGTGAGGCCCTCGCAGAAGAACAGGAGGATGATTGTTTTTTGAGTGGTTTTTTTTTTTCCCAGGGAGTGTTTTTGCTATCTGCCAGTCCCATGTGAAGCCTCCCACGCTGCCCCCGCAGCAGCTGATCTCTCCTGCTTTTCTTCACTGCCTCGCCTTCTCCTGGTGATGTGAGATAAGCAGGCCTGAGCCTGGTACACAATTAGGCTGTTTCTCTAGATCGTAGCCTTAAAAAACTTAACAGCTTGAAAACTAACAGAAATCTGTTCCTTAAAGAGAGTGGACAGCTCTGAGAAAGCAAGAGAGAAGGGAAAGAGGAGTCCAGGAAAAAGGGACAAACAGGATTCCATTGAGTAGAGTGTAACCTTTGTGTTGTTGGCTGCCTGCCTCTGTCTGTGGGCAGTGATTTCAGCAAGCCCTGGGTATCTTTGCTCAAATAAGGAAAGTCAGCCTAAGAGTGGAGTTTGATCCAGTGCCTGTGTCAGAGGGGGTGCTTCTTCCTGCAGGATGTTCTCTGGGCTGCTCCACACCCCAGTTTGCCTACAGAAGATTATAAAACCATGAAGACAAGTGTAACTAGAATCTCCCCTGCTAATTTTCAGTTCTACTGAGGATCCAGAAAAGGGGGAAATCCAGATCCAATTGCATTGTGTCCTAAGTCTTTATAATCTCTACCCTTGTTATCAATCCCTCTGGATTTCTGGACTGAGCTTCCCAGAAATCCCCACCAAACAGAAGAAAGTTTCTGGAGAGTTCACAGATAAAAATCTGCTCTTATGCTTTGGAGGTGTCTTGAGCGAGCTGTTGGGAACAAACACAGTATTCAGAAGGAACAGTGTCAGTTCTTTGTCAGTATTTCCAAACATTAGATACTTTCCTGTGGTTTTAGCAGGGGGATGGATTCTGTTTGTAACGCAGAGCTTGCTGTGCCCATGGCTTGTCATTTCCTTCCTGGATGGTTGAGGGAGCCATAATCCTGCAGAAATTAACTGTGCAAACGTTGCTGTAAATGCTGTCCTCTGGAAGTGCCCATGTGGAGAAGCAGCTCCTGATTTCTTTAGGGTTGGACTGCTCCAACATCTGGTCTCTGTGTGCCCGCAGGTCCATCGGCCACGTCATTAGCAGAGAGACAGAGAACTTGCAGGTGCCTTACTATGTCGATAAAAACTTTGAGAAGAATTATCAAGGAGCAGATCTCCAAGAGCTGGAGAAAACAGTTGAGAAGGATTACATAGACTATATTCAGACGAGCTGCTGGAAGGAGAAACAGCAGAGTAAGTTCTTTGTGTCCCAGGTGTGTGCCCACACCCCGCCAGGGGCTTTGCAAAGCGCTGCCGGTTTTAGGCTCAGTTTCCAGAGCTTACAACATCTCAACCTCGCACCGGTTTGAGATGTCTCACATCTGCTCTTTACACTGAATTTGCTATTCTTGAAATCTGTCAAAATACATTTTAAGTGATCCTGTGAGGCGAGTGAAAAGTAGATTTCACCATTTGAGACATTTTTTTCCGCTCAGTTTTTACGCTCGAATAACCTTTAGTGATGATGTTTTAAACATACAACCCACCACATCTATCTGGCCCTGACGGATTGTTAGGCTGGAAGAGATCCTGAGACATCACCTATTCCATGTTTCCTTTGCTGGAGCAGACTGCATGAGAAGTTTCTCTGACTTTTTCCTTCACACTTCCCAGGAGAGCCCGTAGCCTGTCCAGGTGCTCTTGGCTCCCTTGCAGTGGGCTGTGTTCCTGGTATCAGTTTCCAGAGCGTGCTTCCGTGCTCAGTTTGTGTTATTTGCATTTTCTATCTTTAGTTGAGTTTGAGAGCATGTTTTTCACCATAGTCAAGTCTTTTAAAAACAAGAATTGCATGCAGGAAGGGAGAACACAGATGTGAGCATTCAAAATCGTTATTCTCACATCAGCCCTGAGTCACTCAGTGATGTGAATGTTAACCCCATGTTTTAAGGCATTTTAGCCCCATATTGTAATACATACCTATTAATTAATGTTAATCTGGTTCATTGTAAACAGAGCAAATCCCTGCTTCTTTGGGAAGGGAGTGAAATAACAAAAATCAACTTACAAGGAGCAGCTGATGTTGGAACGTTGTGACAGATATTTGTCAGCTAAAGAACTCACCACCTTTAAATGAGTAAACACAAAGTGCTGCTGTGTGTAAAGGAAACTGGAACAAGTTGTGTCTGTGGGAATGTTCAGCAGCAGCAGGCAAACTGCTTTCACACACTGGTGGGGCTTTTTAAATTGCTCTGTGTAAAACAGTCCTCAGCATGCTGCTAAAAAGTGCCTTTGCACTTGTTTTCAGTTTCTTTCCCAGTTGCATCATTATGGAAACACAGTTTGTCTAAACAAGAAACAAGACTTGTTTAATCCTGTGGGAGAGGTAATAGTGTTGCTGACTCCAAACTCTGCAGGTTTTTGATGGGAAGGCTTGTTTTGGTTTGTTTTACTTAAAAGTTACCGATCCTGCTTTTAAGCAGAAATAAACAGGTGTAAGCTCTGAAGCTAAAAAAGAAAGAACCGTAATATAAGGCCAGAGAAGTCCTGAGGTTTTTGATGTGCTTGACTCGTGGTCTTTGAGCATCTGTGTCTGGCAGGAGCAGCCTCTAGGGATAACGTGGCTGTTAATAACCATAGATGTAGGCCTGCTGCAGGGAGAGAGTTTTTCTCACACAGAAATCCTTTTAATTGATGTTGTGCAACTGAGAGTTGTCTCTTTCATGTAGACCTGGAGCCAAGGAGAGCCAAGCCCCAAGAAAAGGACAGGGTTTGTGAGTCTGAGAGAGTCCAGTTCAGAGAGGGGGAGATGATCCGGCATGGAATGCCAAGTGCCTGCCAGGCCCTGCTCCTGCAGAGCTCTGTGCACTTAGAGATTGTATTAGTCACCCATCTGCATTTACAATGCATTTACAATGTCCACAATTAGCAGTAGCCTGGGGGCACCGCTGTAATTAAAACTAATATTTTCAGAGTGGTTCCATGCAGGCCAGTGGGCAGGTAAGGAGCACCGCTGAGGCCAGCCACGGCTGTGAAAATAAACTCTGAATACAGGATGGAGTGCTGGGAAAAGCTCTGGAGATATCGAGGCACTTCTTAGTCAGCTGTTACTGCACAGCATTGGTCACTTAATCCTTGTTGAAGTGTTTGACTCGGTGTGATTGGCTTTTTGTCAGGTGAATGGCTATTAATAGTACCTTTGTTGTGTTTACTGGAGGTGCCTTTCTCCTTAGCACCAGCAAAATGGACAGAGATGAGTTACTCAGGAACAGTTTGGCTTTAAAGGCTTTGATTTTATGACTTGAAAAGTGTTACCTGGTGTCCAACAACCTTCAGGAAAACTGAAAGTAACAGTTGATACCTTGTTCAGCCAGTTGCTTTTACAGTGCTACACCAAAGAGGGCTCCCCTTCTCAGAGCAGTGTGTGCAAGGTGTGTGTGTTCTGAAATCTCTGGCACAGCTAAATACAGAAAGCACATCCCAGTTTGTTACAGGAGATGGTTCGGCTGGGGTAGCACAGTTGTAAAGTGAGGCTGCCAAGAGCTCTGGTCACAAAGAGGCAACTGAAAACAGGGAGAAGCAGGATATGTGTCATAGAATCATGGGATGGTTTGGCTTGGAAAGGACCTTAAAGGCCACCTCATTCCATGACCATGGGCAGGGACACCTCCCACCAGCCCAGGCTGCTCCAAGCCCCGTCCAACCTGGCCTTGGACACTCCCAGGGATCCAGGGGCAGCCACAGCTTCTCTGGGCACCCTGTGCCAGGGCCTGCCCACCCTCACAGGGGAGAATTCCTTCCCAATATCCCATCTAAAGGTAGTTGGAATTCAGTATTTTAGGGTGTCCTTAAAGAGAAAAGTTCAAAGGAACTACTCTGTAGAAGATTGAAACCCACAAGGAGCAGATGTGACAGAATGAACACTGACAGAAGGGCAGGGAATCATTTTCCCCAAGTGGCTCAGTGGAAACTGAGATTCTCCACTGCACAATTCCAGGGACTCGACTTGGAGACAATCACCCGTGTGAGACTGTGCTGGAGGCTTGTCAAGGCTGTGTGCCCAGCACTGCCTGAGTGGCATTTGGGTTATAAACCTTTCAATGGATTCCTGATCTAAAATGAACTGTTCATGCCTGACAGTTTGTGAAGCTTTTCAGTAAGTGGGTGGAGAGTCAAATGGCTTTAAATTTCAGTGGGACAGGGACAGAGGACATCAGGCATGAAAGGACCTATTGAAGTTCTTTCCACTCTGAATAATTCTGTAAAATGAGGGGTTTGTAAGGTGTATAACAGCTCTTTGAAAAATGGAGTGTCATCAGGTAGCCTGTGCTTACGGAAAGGTTGACCTTTTCAGAAGTAAATTACTGCTGTTCTCCTCGGTGCATCTAATCCTGCAGCTAAATTATTCTTCAGGGAAAAAGCTATATTAAGACTTCCTTAGCTAATCAGCAAGAGAAACTTCTCTGAATTACTGGGGGGGAAATAATTTAAACAATGGGATTATTTCAGTTTTATGTTGCTTTTGAGAAGAAAGGGAACAAATATGCAAAGTACGTTTGAGATTGTTAATGAAAGGGCACAGAGGCCTTTCAGACGAGTCCCTCGGGTAGCTCCTCACCTCCCTGGATTCAGTACCCAGCAAATTTAGAATTAACAAGTGCCACAAGGATAACAAAGCACTGAGAAACAGTTCTTTAAAGGAAGCTCGGGGCTTTTTCCTAATACATCTTTTTTTTGTTGTTTTTTTTCATCTTTCAGAGTCTGACTTGTCCAATTTGGCCAAGCTGTACAGAGATGAGAGATTAAAACAGAAAGCAGAATCCCTGAAACTTGAGCACTGTGAGAAGCTCTCCAGTCTGATTGGGATGCACAAAGGGGGCTGAGCAGGATGCACACATTCCATAGTTTTATTTATTGCTGTTTTAACTTATGTTTTTATTTTCCTTTGTATGAAAAGGGAAGGAGTCTATTGTAAAGAGCGGATATTGGAGTCCTTCTGCATGTAGTGCAGAGATGGGCCAGCACGAGCTGCAGAGCTGCTGTTTGCTGTAATATATCCTGTACATTAGATTTGGTTCCAAGGACCAGTGGCACTTTGTACATTCATGCCCCAGGAGATGCTCCGAGCTGGGGGGTTTGTCTGCCATCCCAGCAGCGTGTGCTTCCCGGGAGAGCAGGCACAGGCCTTGGCTTCCCGTGTTTTCCGTGGGCCTGCAGCGCAGTGGATCCCACGGACGGCGCCGTGCTCGGTGCTGGGGGCCGGCTCCCCTTCCCGTCCCAGCACCGGGGCTGTCCCTGCCTCCGCGGCGCTGGGTGAGGAATGCTGGGGTGGTTCAGTGCCCTGTGCAGTGCTGAGGGCAGGAGGGACACGTCCCTGCCCAAGGGGGGCACCTGAGCGTGCTCCCAGCTCTCCCTCTGTCCGAGGGACTGTACCCTGTGCTGCTCCAAGGGTGTCCATCCTGCTCCGTGTGACACCAGCTTGGACTGGGAAGATGGGAGTCTGAATTGCACCACTTCCAGTGGCTGCAAAACTGTAAGGAAGGGACAACCGTGTTGATTTTCTCATCTGTTTTGAGAGGCATTTTTTGAAGCTGGCTGTTACATTCTGACTTTGCTCTGCACACTCTTCTCCAGCTGCTCCAGGGGCCCTGCTTTTTCCAGTACAGTTCTCATGTAGCATATTTTTACTCTGCTGAACAGTTATGAATGTTTCACTGTAGACATCAGTATTGCAAAGAAAAAGATCCATATGGTAGTGTCCTGTTTTTTCTTGATCCAGCTTTTCAAAGCCAGGCCTTGAGGGGCAGGTTGAGGCTGGGTTGTACCAGCAGGGCAGCAGAGACCAGTGCTACTCCAGCTGAGCACCAGTTTCTCCGGTGGGTGCCACAGGTGTGTGCCATTCGTGGAATGACCTGTTCTTCCAGGGGACACCTGCCCAGGATGGGGGGCTCGGGGCAGCCACAGCACAGCACTGCTCCCCTCTCACCTTGGGAATACCTGTCAGTGAGACCTGAGCAAGGCTCTGTTGTTGCCCCATTCCTAAAACTTGCTACAGGATCCACAGATGGCCTCGCCTGAATCCTAGGGAGCAAAGTGCTCCAGAGTGTGGGAAATGCCAGGGTTAAACCTGCCTTTAAAGCTTAGACCCCAGGTCTCCACATGCCTGGTGGTGCAGTGTTGTCCAGGCGCTCTCCTGAGGGGTCCCGTGGGCTGGGACTGGCACTGTGGGTACCACAAAACATCCCCTCCATGCCCCTGTCCTGTTCGTACGGCAGTGGGAAGTTGGGCAGCAAACAAATTGGGAGGAAAAGAAGCTTTTCTGGGATCTGGAATTTGGGGTTTGTATCAGAGATTTGAGATTTGATGCTCCTGCACGTGAGCCAGACACATTCCAGGTGTGATGAGAACATTCCAAGTACAGCAGTAGTGGTGCTGTGGGGTGGTGATGTGTAAAAAAATGAAAAAAAACCAACAAAGTAACTGTTTAAACTGCATTTTTGCATTAACACTTGTATCCTCTTTGTGGGAAACATATTATAGGAGCATGTTGAGAAGGGTTTGTTGGGCACCTGGATTAGGAAGAGTGCCAGTGAAAAGGGCATTTCGAGAGGGTTGGTGTGCAACACCTTTAGTGCCAGAGTCTCAAAGCTTGATTAGTCCAGGATGGTGGCTGGATGGGTTATTAAGAGTTGATTATTCCAGGATGAATAAGGCAGAGCAGGCAGCCTTAATTCTGGTATTTCCCACGTTTGAGCACAAGTGTGTACAGAAAGCAAAATTAATGTTGCTTTTTATGTATTAAATAACTTGTGGCATATATTAGACATCTGTTCAAGTGGTTGGGCTTGGTTCCAGGGTTGGTGTCTTCCCTGTCACTGCTGTGTGACTCCTGGGGCTGTAGAGGGATCAGGTGGGCAGACCAAACCCAGTGACTTCCCCAGACCCGCGATGTCCTGCACGGAGCGTGAGCTCATACACAGCATTTTGCACTGAAACCAGGTCACACCTTCCATCCAAGATCTCCAGGTACCTGATGGAGGTGGGAGACCTGTGGGAAGCACAGTCGTGTAGAGTCTTCTCTGAAACTGGGAAAGGGCCGGGGTGGAGCAGGAGGTGGGACTGGGAGGTGAAAACATTCCCCAAGGAGTAAGTGTTGTTTGTTGGGACAGGGAGGGCGTGTGGCTCGCAGTGGCTGTGGTGACAAACAGGACAAGCTGTGTTTGTGCAGCGCTGGCATCCTGCTCCGCAGGGAAAAGGAGAGGCCCCTCTGGAGCCCGTGGTGTGGAAACACATCCCTGCCATTCTCCAAAGAGTGCTTGGCCTTCTTGTTTGTGGGTCAAAATAAGGGAGGAAAAGGTGTTCCCAAGCGGGTCCCCAGCGCGGCCGGGAGTGCAGGGGGTCCCTTGGAACACCGAGCACTTGGAAGTGGAGTGGGAGTGTGGATGTATTTGGGGTTTTTAAATTAAAGATGTGACATCTCTGTGCCTGTACGTGCCGTGGTCCCAGCCTGGCTGGAAGTGGGGGCGGTGGGGGGCACATGGTGGGGGGCCTGGGCCGGACAGGGATCGGGATTGGGATCGGGGACCAGCCCCGTCCCTGCCCGAGCACCAGGAAGGTCCGGGGGGGGGGGGTCTGTGTGGGCCACGCCTGGTGCTGGGCACGTAGTGCTGGGAGCCAGGGGGGCCGGGAATGGGAATGGGATAGGGGGCTGGGAACGGGGCTGGCAATAGGATAGGTGGCTGGGAGTGGGACAGGACGGGTAGGGCAAGGGGCTGGGAATGAAGCAGAAAGCTGGGAGGAGGGCAGTGGGAAGCAGGGCAGGGGGCTTGGAGCGGGGATGGGGGATGGGATTAGGGACTGGAGCTGGGAGCAGGGCTGGGCCCTGTCTGTCACGGCCCTGCTATGGCACCCTGTGGTGGCAGGGCTCTCCTGCCCTGCTGTTGCCCAGCCTGGGCCTGCACTCTGGGCAATGACACTCTGGCACACAGCCCTGGCACCTGCCGGGCATCCCCCCTGCCCCGAGGGCAGCCCCGTGCCATCCCCACAGGGTGGGAGCGCAGGGATCCCCATGCAGCTGTTTGTACCTGCCCCAGGCTCACACAGCAGCCCTGGGGTGTCGTAGTGCCCGAGCTCTGCCGGGGCTGCCGGCGTGTTCCGCGTGCCCAGATCCCGACTGAACCCAGAGCGGGCTCTGAGAGCCCCTGCCGAGCTGGGCCGGTGCTTCCTGCTCCTCCGGAGTTGCAAAAAGTAGCTCCAGCGTGGGAGAGGCACATCCTGCTTTTGGCAGCTCCCAGCAGCTTCATCTTCCTCCTCCTCCTCCTCGCTGCCTCTGTGCCAAGCGTGCCAGCGCTGAGGTGAGTGAGCACACACCGAGCTGGCACCAAATCCAGGTTAATAAGCAAATGCAGTGGTGAGCTGCAGGCAGGATCTCGCTGGCTTAAACATAAATCAGTATTTAATTAGCAAGGCTGGCTCAGCCTGGGTCCACCCGCTCTTCTGTAACATGTTTGTGCCCGAGGCTCCCACACACACACCCGGACCTGCTTTGGGTGCTGGAAGATGCATCTGCAGCCTCTGAACCTAAACCAGTTGGATCTCATTGGCAAGAGTACCCCAAGGTCTCCATGCCCTCCTCTCTTTGCTGTTTGCAAATCGAGAGCCACAGGGAGGAACCCCAGGACCAGGAGGAGGAGATGCAGGTGCTGGAGTGTGGCCCTTGCCCAGGGGTTCCTGCAGCCTCGGGCTCCAGCCAGGGTGGAGAGATGGAATGCCCGGCCAGTTCCCACTGTGCTCCCACAGCACGCCCAGCCAGGTTGGTCAGGGCAGCATTGGGATCACCACCCTCATAGGGAAGAATTCATTCCCAATATCCCATCTAACCCTGCCCTCTGGCAGTGGGAGGCCGTTCCCCCTTGACCTGTCACTCCAGGCCATTGTCCCAAATCCTTCTCCAGCTCTCTTGAAGCCCCTTTAGGCACTGGGAGGGGCTCTCAGGTCTCCTCTGAGCCTTCTTCAGGCTGAACAATCCCAATCCTCCCAGCAGAGCTGCTCCATCCCTCTGACCATCCTGGTGCCTCCTCTGGACTCTCTCCAGCAGCTCCATGTCCTTGCTGTGCTGCCCCCAGGGCTGGAGGCAGCTCTGCAGGTGGGGTCTCACCTGGGGGGGCAGAGGGGCAGAATCCCCCCCTGCCCTGCTGCCCACGCTGTGGGATCAGCCCAGGGCACGGGGGGTTCTGGGCTGGGTCATGTCCAGCCTCTCCCCCACCAGCACCCCCAGGTCCTTCTCCCCGGGGCTGCTCCATCTGTTCATCCCCAGCCTGGATTGATCCTGGGGGTTGCCCCAACCCAGGTGCAGCTCCAGCCCTTGGTCTTGTTAAAGATGTGGGGAGAAACCCACTGAGCCAACAGTCCTTGCTGCAGCCCAGCCCTGCATCCTTATGGAGCTGCAGTGGGGAGTGGGGGGTCATCCCTATCGCAGCACTGCTGGTGGGTGCTGGGAAACAGATGGAGGGATGGATGGATGGATGGATGGATGGATGGACAGGCAGTGGGTGTCCAGCACAGCACCCCAGCCTCCCACGCAGCCTCCGGGGCTGTGGTGTCACCTGTCACAGCTGCTGGCACTGTGACCACTCTGGGTTTGGCAGGACCTGGGTGTCAGAGGTGCAGCAGCCAGGACTGTGCTGTGGGGGCTGGAGTGAGGCTGGGAGAGCTGGGAGTGCTCACCTGGAGAAGAGCAGGCTTCAGGAAGGACTTAGAGCCCCTTCCAGTGCCTAAAGGGGCTGCAAGAGAGCTGGAGAGGGACTTCGGACAAGGCATGGAGTGACAGGACAAGGCTTCCCACTGCCAGAGGGCAGGGTTAGATGGGATATTGGGAAGGCATCCTTCCCTGGGAGGGTGGGCAGCCCCTGGCACAGGTTGCCCAGAGAAGCTGTGGCTGCCCCTGGATCCCTGGAAGTGTCCAAGGCCAGGTTGGACAGGATTTGGAGCAACCTGGGCTGGTGGGAGGTGTCCCTGCCCATGGCAGGGAGTGGAATGAGATGAGCTTCAGGGTCCCTTCCAACCCAAACCCGTCTGGGGTTCTGTGAAAGGTTTACAGCAGTTCCATGAGTCATTGCCCTAAATCTGCCTCTCAGCACTGCCAGGACAGCAGGACCTGCAGGCAGCAGCACAAGGACCTTTCCTTTCATGCCTGCAGGGATCCTCCTGCTGAGTTCATTATTTTACCTTATCCAGAGCTTCCCCCGTTCCCACACCCGTGTTCCCTGTGCCCTCTCTGCCCTCCTCACCCCCAGCACTGGTACCCAGATGCACCACAGGCATCACTGAGTCACCCTGAGAGGCTCTGTGGGACACCAGTGACCCTGGGCTGGACAAACCTCCCCACTGGTGGCACTGGGATTCTGGACATGGCCCTCAGCAGAGGAGAGAGAATGAAAGAGCATCCTGCTGGGATCTGGAGCAGCTGGGGGCCCAGGGGTCAGCTCAGCTGGAGGGGAACTGCATGCCCCCCTCCCTGTGGGTCTCTACATCCCCTGGCACTGCAAATCCCCAGGGTCGGAGCCAGCAGTGATCCATATTCCATGGAATCATGGAATCATTTAGGTTGGAAAAGTCCACTAAGACCATCAAGTCCAACCACTCCCCCGGCACTGCCAAGGCCACCCCTAACTCTGTCCCCACCTGCCACATCCAGTTGTTATTTAAATCCCTCCAGGGATGGGGACTCTACCACCACCCTGGGAGCCTGTGCCAGTGCCTGACCACCTTTTCCATGAAGAAAGGATGGAATTTAGGGATTTGGGAATTTGAAATCACACACACACACACTGTTGCACAAGGCCACTGTGCCAGTGAGTGCTGCCCATGGCAGGTCCCCTCTGCTCCCCATGGGGACAAATGCCACCTGCAAACTCAGCCCAGCTCAGCAGCGAAGGGTTAAGCTCTCTCTCCTCGCCTCCTTCTTCTTGCCAAGGTTTAAATTTAGTCCCTGCATGAACCCAGAGTACTTGGGCATCAGGTTGCTCCGGGGCTGGCAGCACTGGGGAGCACCTGCTACTGCTGCTTCACAGCAAAAATGCCCCCAAAAGCCAGGACTGGGCTCCACTGGCAGTGATTTGGGCCAGCAAGCTGCAGAGACCCTCGTGCCACTCCAGCTGCTGGCGCTGGGTCTCCCCAAAACAGGGACATGGTAGCATCGGTCAGCTCCTGTGAGTCCCAGGGGTGCTCCCTGCCCAGGATCCCAAGCCTTGAGTTCGCTCCCGGCTGCTTGGATTAGATCTGGGGGAGCCACTGCTTTGGTCAGGCTGGGTTTTCGGGGAACACAAGGGATGGGGACACACCATCCCTGTGGCGAGGTGAGCAGAGGGGCTGGGAAAGAGCCATGTCGGGGCACAGAGCTGCAGCTGGGGACCCTGCCGTGCCCTCAGCACCCGGGATAGGGCATCCCCGGAGGGGTCTGCGGGTCCCCCAGCTCCGGGGCAGCCCAGCTCGTCCCATGGGATCACACACCCGGGGACCCACAGGGGCTGTGGCGATGCCCTGGACCCTCGCTCGTGGCTTTGGGGAGCGGCGGCGTGGGCCGAGGGGGCAGGGGGTGGTGCTGGCAGCCCCCCGGCAGGTCCCCAAGGCCGGGGGCGGCCGTGGCATCCCTGCAATGCGCTTGGCATCGGCTCGCCCGGCTGGCGCTCGCTGAGTCCATGTGATCGAGGGGCTGCTCTGCCGCCGGGTCGAGCCGCCGGGGCGGCGGGCGAGCCAGAAGGACGAGCCGGCGGCCCCNCGGTGCCCCGGCAGCGCGGGGGGATGCTCGGCGGGGCGCCCAGCGACTCGGACGAGGTGGACGGCGAGGTGCAGGCGCTGACGGCCAGGGCTTTCCGCAGCCTCTCGGGCCTCCCCGGAGCCCACCTCGACATGTGCAGCTCCCACACCTCGTCCAGCCTCTCCAACTCGCTGTCGGAGGACGGCGGGCGGCCGCGGCGGTGGCCGGCGGGCGCCGGGGAGCCCCGGGGCGCAGCGACAGCCCTCCACGGCAGGGAGGGCTGGCCATTCCCCGCCGGCGTGGACGGGGAGCTGATGGGGAAGGAGCAGTTCGAGTGCGTGGACGTGGAGCTGGAGAGCGGAGAGGCCAGGAAGGGCCACGGCAAGAAGAGGACCGTGCCCAAGCGGCAGATCCTGCTGAAGAGGAAGGAGAGGAAGGAGATGGGGTTTGGCCCCTGGGGAGACGGCCCGGCGCCCCAGCCCCAGCCCCCTGCCAGGAAGGAGCCCCCCAGCAAGGGCAGAGCCATCGGCGAGGACTTCAGGCTCAACTACCAGCAGTTCATGAAGACGGCCTCGCTGGACACGGGCAGCGACAGGACGAGGGCGGCCTCGTCCCTGGTGAAGAACGTCCTGGCCAAGAAGATGCAGTACGAGCAACGGATCAAGATGGAGCAGAAGGGGCTGCGGGGCAGCTCGACCTCCTCGGGGCCGTCCTCCGCCGGCACCGACTTGCTGGGGGACGGTCTGGAGGGCAAGTCCAGCTCACTGTCCCGCTCGGACTGCAGCTTCTCGGCCGAGGACCTGCGGGGCGGCGGGATACCGGTGGTCGCGGGGGACACCACCACCCATCCCACCAAGGGCGTGGTGCTGAGCGAGGCGACCAGGGAGACTGTCTGCAACCTGAGGAAGACCTTCAATGAGCTCAACCAGAGGATGAAGTACCAGGAGGTGCTGGAGGGCCGCTGGCTGCCCAGTGCCAGTGAGGAACCGGCGTCGGAGAGGATCTGCTACCAGCGAGCACGCGCCTTGTTCGAAGGCCAGACCGGCGTGGGGAAGGTGCTGGATGTTGCCCCCAGATTTGGGAGAGCGCCAAAGCCGTGGCCCAGCTTGAAGGAGCGAGCCATCGGCCCCATCCACTACCAAACGCTCCCTTTCAAGGCCGACAGCCGGGCGCTCCCCTCGGCACCGCCGCGCCGCCACTTCGCCTCCCGGGCGCAGGAGGTGAGGAAGATGCCGCAGAGCCGGCCGGAGGAGAAGCCGCCAGCAGCGCCCCGCAGGCCGCGCAGCCCCGGCATCCCGGCACCGCGGGGGTCCCCGCCGGCCGTCCCCCCCAAGCCAGAAGAGAAGGCGAAGGGGCGCGTCCCCCAGCCCCGGGACGTGCGCAAGCTGGTGAAGAGCAGCTACAGCCTCAGCTTCGGGACTGCGGGCGCGTCCCGCGGCACCGCGGCACCGGCGGGCAGGGAGGAACCGGCCCCGGCCGCGCCGCTGGTCATCCACTGCACCTCGGTGTGCCGCCGGGAGCCGGCGGCCGAGCCGGGCACCGAGGAGGGGGCGGCGGCCGCCGGCCGAGAGCCAGCCCCTGCCAGCGCCGAGGGGCACGCAAAGCCCCCCGGCAGCCGGCCCTCGCCCACCCACAGCTCGCCCATCAACATCACGAGGGTCCAGGCCACGCGGAGGGGAGCGGCCACGGCGGAGGAGCCCCCGGCATCCCCCCCGCGCCGGGAGCGGAGCGAGCTCAGGGTGCCCCCGCGGGCACCGGTGGCGGAGGGGGTGCCACACGTGGAGACCCACCNCCAAAGCTGCCCTCGGTCCCCTGCCCAGGAAGTGCTTCCTTTGGGACCCCCTTGGTCCCCAGCCCGACCAACGCATCTTTTGGGATCCCCTTGGTTCCCAACCCAAGTAGCACATCCTTTGGGACCCCCTTGGTTTCCAACCCAAGCAACACATCCTTTGGGACCCCCTTAGTTCCCAACCCAAGTAGCACATCCTTTGGGACCCCCTTTGTTCCCAATCCAGCCAGCGCATCCTTTGGGTCCCCTTTGATCCCAAACCTGGCCAGCACGTCCTTTGGGACCCCCTTGGTTCCCAACCCAGGCAGTGCATCCTTTGGGACCCCTACAGTTCCCAACNACGCGGCCGTGGCAGCGCTGGAGGGCTCCCCGCTGCCGGGGGGTGCGGGCTGGCAGGGCAGCGGCTCGGCAGCAGCGACAGCGGGGACCCCCGGGCCGGAGCCCCGGGCGGCAGCAGCGCCCACCCTCGTCCCGCAGAGCCACGTGCGAGCGAGCGGAGGCGGGAGCCGCCCGGCAGCGTGGCGNCTGTCCAGTGCATCCTTTGGGACCTCCATGGTCACCAACATGAGTAACTCATCCTTTGGCTACCCATCTGCCTCCAGCCTGGCCAGCACATCATTTGGGACTCCCTTCGTCTCCAACCACAACAACAAGTCTTTTGGGACCCCTTTGGTTCCCAACCTGTGCAGCACATCCTTTGGGAACCCCTTGGTCCCCAATCCGTCCAGTGTATCCTTTGGGAACCCCTTGTTCCCCAGTCCATCCAGTGCATCTTTTGGGTCTCCCACGGTCCCCAATCCATCCAGCATACCCTTTGGGTCCCACTTGGTCCACAATCCACCCAGTTTATCGTTTGGGAACCCCTTGGTGCCAAATCCATCCAGTGCATCCTTTGGGAACCCCCTGATCCCCACCCCTGCCAGCTCATCCTTTGGGTCTCCCTTGATCACCAGCCCGGTCCCCACTTCCTTTGGGCATCCATCAGTCTCCAACATGTCCAGCTCTTTCTTGGGAACCCCGTTGGTCCCCAACCCAGCCAGTGCTGCACTGGGAACCGGTTCATATCCCCTGGCTGGTGGGGAAGCGCCCTGGAGCAAACCCAGCCCTGAGCCCGCCCTGCCCCGCGCCCCCGAGGGCCCGGCCGCTGCGGAGCCGCCAGCCCAGCCCCACCCGGAGGACGGTCCCCATTCCCTGAGGAGGACTGACATCGCCTCACCGAGTGGCAGGAGCCGGCAGAGCCCCCCCAGGCCCTTCGCGGCCCCGCCGCCCCCACAGCGGAGGATGCTCGTCGACCCCAGCAGCGGGAAGTGCTACTACGTGGAGCCCCCGCGGCAGCCGCAGATGAAAACCCTCTACGACCCCGAGACCGGGCAGTACCTGGAGGTGCTGGTCCCGCCGGCGGCATCTCACACCGGGCTCTATCAGGCACCGTTCAACC
>VWZF01000161.1:1105-28464 GCA_013396755.1 Sclerurus mexicanus | reverse complement strand
GGGGGAAGGGGGCGGCGCGGGGCATGCCGGGACGGGTAGTCTCTTCCCGCCTCCCCGCGCGGGGCGTGCCGGGAGCTGTAGTCCCGCGCGGCGCCTGGCGGCCATTTCGCGCTGCGGCGCGGGGCGTGCCGGGAACAGCAGTCCGGAGGGGCGGCCGCCATCTTGTGGCGCCGCCGGTGAGCGGGGGGGCGGCGAACGCTCCGGTGCTCTGTGAGGGACACCCGAACAAACCAACAAACCAACCAACAAACCAACCCCGGTGCTCTGTGAGGATCCCCTTTCCCGCAGGGATCCCCGGTCCTGCCCGGCCCGCACCGAGGGGTCTCTCCCACACGCACCGTGAGGGGAGCACCGGGCCCTCGGGGAGGCTCCGCCGCCTGGAAGCAGCAAAGGGGAACCCGAGGACAACCATTTCATTAGTGTTTCGCTGCTCAGCCCGTTACTGCCTTCATCCTAAATTTTAGGAAGGGATAACTAACCCTACAGGATTTTCTGGGGAGTGATTCTCCCGTGAATAATGTGTTCATCCTGATTTTATTGGTCACCAGCTTGTCCCCAGGCCTAAGGGCTTTCTCTGTGGCCCCTCACACTTACTGCAAAATATCATCCTTAAAAAAGTCAATACTATTTCCTCTTACTTCCACCATGATTCCCAGCTCTACAAGTCCATCAGGACGTGATTTTCTCGTCTCCAACAGATGCTTTTCTTTCTCATTTCCCCAGCAAGGAGCACCCTGCAGGGTCGGTGCTCCTGGAATTCAGATGTGGGAGCTGGTGGATAAATTGCAGAGCCCAGCACGTCACCCTGAGCCTGGGTTTTCCTCACCCCTTCACAGTGCCGAGTTATTTCAAGGAATTAGCAGCCTGTGGCACCAACACGTGTGTCTGGAATCTGTCCTCAAGACCGAGTTCTCCTGACACCTTTTCCTCAGGAATCCGGGTAAGGGATGTTTTGTCTCTGGCCTCTGCATGGAAAGAGAAGGCACTCTGCAGCAGCAGAGCAGGTTTGACTGAATTTTTGATGTCTCAAAGCATCCTGGTGCACAGGTGCAAGTGAGATTCACACACAGCTGACCAGGGGTTTGAAGTTCCTGCAGCAGGTGCAAAGAGCTGCTCTACCAGAAACTGAGCTAGCCAAAGCCAGGGATTGCTGGGCTCTGAAGCTGGACTAGCCACAATCGCTTCTCACCTGGGAACGCTTTATGTTTAGACACTAAACATGACACAGCACCCTCCTGCAGGGACACAGCTCAGCACTTACACCAGGCTGAAGGCAAAGCACAGAGCTGTTTAAGACATTAGCTAAGAAAAGGCGACTTTAACAATTAAATTTAGTATTTCAATATATTAATTTCAACTGCACATTGTCAGGGAACTTAAAATGCTTGGAGGAGACCTTCAAAACAGAAGGAGCTCTGCAGCCAGGGCTGGGCCCGGCTGAGGGACTCAGCATGACAAATGCCACCAGAGTGGGGCTCCAAGCCCATCCTTGTGACTTTGAACCGACTGCAGGGCTGCTGGTGCTTGTGCTTTCTTTCAGCTGCAGAGTAGCTTTAAAGTTACATCACTGCCTGACATTTAATCCATTTCATACAAACCCAAACAAAACTCTGCATACTAATGAGGGTGGTGTACAGAGCAGTAACTTATCTCTGTACAAGAGCCAGAATGAGTCACTGCACGGTAAGACTTTATAATGTGGAAATGTGATTGAAATAAAATCTGCACCAGCAGCTGCTCAATAGCCCTTCACCACTCTACAGACAGAAACTGCTGCCAGTGCAGCAGGAGAGGGCTGGAGTTTTATTAGGGGATTGCACCCTCTTTGGTGTGGGGATGTAACAGAAAGTCACAGCTGGGAAGACAAGTTATCAAGGCTTGACTTCCACACGTGATTGCTACCTTAACTTCATCCAGGCTCAGCCTCCTGCATCCAAAACCCAAGCACCAAATCCTCGCTGGTGGAGGCTCAGGCTGGAAAAACTGGCCCAAGTCAGTTTTATCCATGTGAATGGGATGTGGCTTGAACTCCAGCTTCAATGGGAACAGCCCAGAACTCCAGAAAACAAAACTGTCAGCAGAATATACCTACCAGGGTTTTAACAAGTGATATTTTAATTTGCTGGGGAAGGCAAGAAGGTTTGGGGAAGAGAAAGTAAAGTTATGCAGGAAGCCACTGAGTCACAGGTGTTAGAACATGCACATTTTAAAGAGCTCGAGTTTCAGTGTGGTGACACGACACAGCTCAAGAGTTCAGCAGACACTGGTTAACATGCCAAACATCTCTAACAAACCACTGTGACCTAGCTTCGTTTATTGGGAATCACTTTAGTAACCTGAAGTCACAAATAAGCAGTAAATAACAAAAACTACAGATAAACACAGGTTACACATGCAAATTCCTGTTCACATCTCACATGTGCAGGTACATTAAAAGCACAGTTCTAAAGAGTCTTGACAAAACCAGATTTTAACAAAAAACGATGATAAAATGCGGGTATGAAAAATTCCACATGGAGGATATAAAGATACCTTTGTCCACTTCAGGACTGCAATGCTGCTTTGGATATACCCGAGATGTACGACAGCAACGAGATTCAAGTAAAAGCAGGAGGAGCTCGAGGAAATAATACTGGTCAGAGGAGAATGGGCATTTACTTCTCACTAAAAATACACGGAATAGCTCAATAGCAAAGTCTAGCAAGAGCTTGGGAAAAAAAATCACAAAGTTGAAAAGCTGGCTAATCACTAATTTTCCAATTTGCTATAGGTAACAGCAGTGACATTAAAAGAAATTGCAATTCAACATTTAAAAATGCAACTTACATTTAAAGACTTTTCCAAAGTGAAATGCAATGACAGCCTTACACTCTAAATTAAACAGCTGCTAGGCTCAGACCAAAATATGGAATGTTCTAGATAAAATAAAAATACAGTGTTACTTTTCATTTTTTATTCAGAATGGAATTGAAAGACAATTTCTGAAGCTTAAAGTAGTAAAATCTCATTTGAACAAGGTTTTCTTCTCATAGATGCGCTTTCCACGAGGGTGCAGGATTTTTTTTTCTGTAATAGCTTAAAGTGTCAAAACAGAAACTTGTTGCCATTCTCACATTAAGAACAAATTATTGTCATTAACTTAACTGCATATGCTTTTTGCTACAACATTTAACACATGAACAGACCTAAAATGCCTACTGTATCTCACTAAAACAAAATGAATACAGTATTTCCATCTACTACTTGTACTGCTTTTAAAAAAGATTAACATTAAAAACAAAGCCATGTTTTCCTTACATCCTTCTTTCTTTTTAAGCTTCTTTCTTTTGCCTGTAGTCTTCTGCCATTTTATCCAGAATTTTCTGTTAAAAGAAAGCAATTATATTTGGGATATATTTAGAAGTTTCTCACAGTCACAACAACATCAAGAATAGAAAGATAAATCCAATTTTCAAGTTTAAAATCTGCAAACACTAATTGCAAAGGTCAAAACTAACAAGGCTGGCACTTCTCCCTACCCTGAAGTGGAGTTTGAGTTCCTCTTAGCAAGCCAAGGGAATTCCTTTCCATTTTGTCATGGACTTGTGACAGCAATTGTGCCACTTACCTGGGTGGACTCTGCCACCTACAAAGGCAGGGACAAAACATCTGCCCCCGGAAGAAGGGCTGTTTTGGAAGTTTGAGGAATTTGTTACCGCTTGGATGACATTTATTTTCTGCTGCTCTCCAAGCGAAGGAGACTCCCAGCTCCAGAAGTGCCACTGTGAAAGAGAAGCTGCATTGCCCCCCTTCCCTCCCCAGTTCCAAACCCACCAGTGTCACACAGACACCCACGAGCAGCTCACTAGTCATCTGTGCCATGGAAAAAGCAAAGCAAATCATGTTTCACTTAAGCAATAAAGTTAATAAATTGGCATTATCCCCCCCTTCCCTTTATACATCAAGGCTTTAATGCCCCATAATCAGGTACCTCAATGGAAAAAAAAAAGAAAAAAACACTATGGTGATGGATGAGGTGGGATTTCTTCCTACAAGACCCTGCATGGGAACTGATTTTCTGATCTGCTCCTTGACAATGTTGTTTGCTTGGTGACATTTTTTGTGCCATCTGCCTTCCTGGGCCCTGTACTTATTTAGGGTTCCCTGTTACTGCAAGGAGAAGGCAAACGTTTGGAGTCTGAGGTGCCACCTCCTCCTTTCCTGTGTCCATTTCTGACCCAAATCCATGAACACTGCAGGACTATCACAACTGAGTTCAGGACTGCCCTTTCCTGGAGGTGATGTTTAAAGCAGCTCACAGTAGAGGATACAGCAGCAGCATTATCATTCATGCCATGCAATCATGTGATACCTCATCCAGTTAAAAAAGGTAAAAAGTGCTCACAAAATCAGAAGTTGCAAATGTTTTGGGGTTTTAAACATAGAAAAACTTAAGCTTTGTTGACTGGTTAAAAACAATTTTGAAGGGACAACTGAGCCATCTGGATTTATTCTGCAGTGCTACTTCTAAGCCTGGCCTTTGCTCCAACTGGAATTCCCTCTTTAATCCAAATTTACAAGAAAAAAACACTGAAGCCCAACTCTAAGCTGTGTATTCTGCATATTGTTTTCACAAGGTGAAGTTTTGGAGAGGTTCTACCTGGAGTTAAAAGTTATAGAATAAGCCAATTTTCACTGCCTGAAAGGTCCTTTTTGTCCTCAGTCCAGTCTCGTTGAGCTCTATTCCCCAGAAAGAATCACGCCATTTAAAATGAACAAGTTTTTGCCTTACCTTCAACTTTTGATAATGAGGAAGGCTGCTGCAATGGGTCTTTTTTGCAACATCTTCATTTGTGTAGAACAGGGAACACAATTTGCAATAAAACCCTGTTTTGGGTACCACATAATTCACACCTAGAGGAGTAAACACCACAAAATAAACTAAGAGATCTACTCTATATCATTTCTTTTAATGTCATACGTCATTTCAGCTAAATCTTAAAACCGTAAGTCACTTTACATTAAAAGCTGCTTTATCTTTAAATGTCTTTGTTATAGTTTAGTCAAGCCAGGGCCTAGTAATAACTAAATATGTGCAGGCTTTGTTGGTTTTTCTGGAATTTAAAATCAACCTTTCAGATTAAGGGTCCATTTTATTGGTTTCTTCAAAAGAACTCACAACCTTTTGTGATTGGTTTCAGAGTATTTAGTATGACTCTAAACTATTACCACTGTTGTGCTTTGTGCTAGTAATTGAATTTGTGTTGCTAAAATATACCTCTTTCAACTTAAGTTGTACCTAAGGAAAGTGTTATGGAGAACTGTATGAAAATAAGGGAAAAAGAAAGAAAATACTCAGGTTAGGGAAGGAATGAAGAAGGGGAAGAGGGGGAAGCCCTAAAATGAAAGGCTATGGGGCAATGTGTTGCCAAAAATAAAAATCAGATGAAATGAGAAACGCTACTGCAATGCACAGAGAGTACTGGGAAAGAAATGGAAGCAGCCTTACCAACAGGAATGTTTGGCTGGTATGGCCCAATCCTAAATTCATCTGGAACAAGAGGTTTCTCTTGGACGTTCTTGGTGTCCTGTTCATTCTGGGGGTCTGTGTTTTCCTGGGCATTTTTCTCAGTATCCTGTGCTGCTGTGGCATCGGAAGCTTCAACAGGTTCAGTCTTCACATTGTCTTCAGTTTTAGTTCCGTTTTCCAACGTTTCGTTCTCCTGCTCTGGCTCCTCAATCTTGTCCACCTTGATCTCTGCCAGACTGTCCTCGTTCTTGCCCCCAGCCTTCACTGCCAGGCCTGACTTGCGGAGCTTCTGGTGATCTGAGTCCTCCTCGTCACCCACCTCATCCAGGGTCACAAAGCCCTCCATGCTCCGGGGGAAGCCGCCCACGTAGCGCTGTGGGAAAACAGGGTCCTTAGGTCAGCTTATGCTTCAGTGTTTCCCTCAAACTCTCTGAAGTTTCAGAAGAGAAATATCTGCTCCAAATTCCCTGGAAAAATGCTCAAGTTCTTCCTTCAAGACCTGCCTCCTCATTCAAACTGTTACTCAAACAGGCAGAGGTGTAACAAGCTCTTTTTGCACCTCACTGCCCCAGAAACAAGCGTTCCATTTCAGAATAATTATTTCTTTGTCACTGTAAGGGGCCACTGTTTCATCCTATCAACATGTGACTTCAACAAAAGAACAGAGCAAGAAGATACTGAAATTCTCAAGATGAAAGTTCTTTTAGTGTATTTTAAAGTGAAAGTAATTTTGTAATGCACAAGTTGTGTTTCTGAGACAGTCCCACAGGATCATAGAATTCATGCCTGAACAGAATATAAAACCTTACCAGAACTATTCTGTGCCCACTAATGGTATGCAGGTTCATTTAAAAAAAATACTTAAAAGCTCTTTTTCGACCAGCTTAGAGTGCCCACATAAAAACCTCCAACCAAACAAAACCCAACCCAAACCCCACCAACCACTGAAACTCTGGAGGCCTCTTAAAATCCGGGATCATTAAGAGTGACTGCCTAAATTCTGAATTTTTGGAAACATTCCTGCTGGTATGAAGACATCATTATTCCACATCTTTAACAGCAACCATAAGTAGGACTAAAAGAGCATTAACTTTGTGGATGTAGGTTTGCAAGGAAGCAAGCTTGGGTTTGAGGCAGTTTATCAGAGCAGGCACCCACAGAGTAAGAAAGAAGGAAATACTAATGCCATTTGCACTGCAAGCATTACTCCTGGCACCATGTAATTAGCTTCCTGACAGAAGGATCCCTCAAAACTGAAATCCATGCACACTTCATTCATTAAAAAGGAACAGGCCTTACTTTCTTGCCAAACAACACTCCAAGTCAATAAATTTACTAAAACATTGCACGCTCCTCCACAGAACTGAGTATGATTAACAAAGCAACTTGTAGGACACGAGAGCGTGGGATCGTCTGTGAGAAACAGGGAATTCACAGCAAGTAGCCTGGGACTGAGACATCCTGAAACCAACTATTTTCTTTCTCCAGTGGGAAAGGGGCCCTGGCTCACCGCAGATGGTCTGGCCCTCCTCTCAGGCTCAGTACACACAGCTCTGCCCAGGTCCAGATTAGCCTCAAGTCCCCAGTAAACTATTCTCTGAATGTCATTGCTGTGTTCTGTGCTCAAGGGTAACTACAGCCAGTGTCCCAACAAACTGCTCAGGAGAAAACAGGTCCTGGCTGCTCAGTGTTAGTCAAAAAAAGGGGTGAAGAGCAAGGCAAGGAAATCCCCAGGAGGCGACGGGGTAGAGCCTTACAAGTTTAAGGTTTCTGTCAAAACAGAACCAGGGATTCATAGCTGATTCCATATGGGATCTTCCACTTTCTTCACAGGAGCTTTAACACCTATTTCTCCTCAGACAGGTGTTTGAAAGACCCACAGGAAAAGCTCTGCAATACAATGTACGTGGTGTGCTGCCCAAGTTAGATTGGCTTCTCCCACATAGTACCTCGCTGTCTGATTTACCTTCTTAAGCTTTTTCTTGGCTGCTGGGGTGGCCACAACATTCCCCTCAGTTTTCACTGTCGCATCCTCGGGGGTCTCCTTTTTTTCTTCAGTAGCCACATCAGCTAAATTGGCAACATCTGCATCCTCTCCTGCTGAGCTGCCACTTTCTAACAGTGCTGCTGCCTCCTCCTCATCCACCAGCAGCTCATCTTCAGATTCCAGGAGTAAACTGGGCTCGTCTTGCTCTGCCTGTTCCCCACTTTTGGCACCTGAGGGCTCAGCAGGATCCTCTTGTTTCTCCTCTTTCACTTTTTCTTCTGCAGCGCCACTTTCAGGTTTCTGAGCAGCTTCTGTTTTGGACTTCTTATCACTGGGAGAATCTTTGCTGTCTGGAGAATACGTTCTCTTTCTGCAAAGAACAAAGAATGCTTGTTGCTTGTAAACCTGGAGAGATCCCAGAGATTACTTCAAAAAAACCCCAGAAAAGTTGTATTTCTCTAGACAAGCCTGAAAAATATTGTATTTCAGTTCAGGAAATGGAAGGCTGAGGGAAACCTTGAAGGACACCATTCTTCGAAGATACAAAAGGTTGCTGCAAGGAGAAATTATTCTTACAAGACAGGACAACTGCTCGTGGGTTTAAATTGCAGGAAGGCAAGGCTAATTAGGGACTGGAAAGGATTTCCTGAGGAGCCTGAAGAGGCTGTGAAATCTCCATCATTAGAGGAAGAAAGTGGGCAGCATCATCTCCGGGCACAACAATCAATCTGATCTCAAAGCTCACCCGATTCTTTTGTGTCATTTCTGTACTCTGAACAAGGTATTTTCATATTTCTTTTAAACACGTTATGCTTTAACAATAGGAAATTACCTGGTTTTATCCTTTTTCAGCAGCTCCACTCCTTTGTTGGGAATCTAAAATAAAGTTAAAGAACGTAGTGAGTCACTGCCGAGCACGATTTAGACAACTGTTGCAGCACTAACTCAGACCAAAAGCACAGTACAGCCAAGTGCTCCCAGTTGCATTAACCCAAAGGAACTCCTGCACTGCGACAACCTACCAAACCACGAGTAAACTCTTACATCAGACAGCTCCTGACCAACCTAGAAATACCCTGCCTTCACTCACAGTAATTACCAGTTATTCAGTACAAAACAAATGGGGTATCCTGCTCCAGAAAATTCACATGCAATTCCTCTTTTTCAGGAACTGATACAACGTGGTGCAGGCACGGGCACAGATCAGTCTTAATGTGTCTCCTCCCTGTCGTTAGTGGGAAACCTTCGGCAGACTCCCACCACTTCTTTATGAGTGACTGCACAGGAAATGTCACTTGTGGGCAGTACCTCAGAATCTATTCAAAGCACTGCTGAAGTATTTGAATTGCCACCAAGCGTTCATTTTGGTGCATGTTCATGTGCGACAGTAAGGTTTCTTCATATACTCCACGGCAGAAAGCGGATGTTTTCAGGGGACAGCCTGACAGTTCAGATTTCTCTTGCTTTTCTACCTGGTGTTCCAGTCTGATGCAGCACGTCATACAATTGCAGGAGAATGAATTACCCAAGTGTTAGGTAAGAACAGGCCCTCAGGCAGCCTTTCCCTCCTTTATATGACTGCACGTGCAGAGGTGCAGTTCTGAGGTATCATAACTTTTCACAAAGATTACTCATTTTCAGAGGAGGGCGAGAAAAAAAACCCCACCAAATTACTGACTGTTCTCCATGGAGGCATTTTAATTAAAATCTACACCATTTACTCTAAAATCTGAATTCTAGTAGTTATTTGGGTTTTGCTTAATCTGGGCTGAATATCCTTTGATTTTGCTCTAGGCCTCATCACACCACCCTTGTGCCAAGTAACTGCACTTGAGGGGCCAGAAAATATTAAAGCAAGCCCCTCCATTTTACAAGCAACAGTGAATTCTCAGGAAGTGATGACTGCCTTCTACTTCACTTTACACCTTCAACTGCAACTAAAAAACTAAAAGCACTCCTACCCTTAACACCAGCTTCTTGTATTTTTCAGATAAATCCACTTTCACACATCTGCCTTGGAACCAAAGGGCTTTGTTGGCACAATGCTCCACCATGGCCAAAGCATCTTCTCTGGTCTCCATCTCAATGAAAGCCTGAAAAGATTAAAACACACATTAAAAGGACTATAAAGCTTTTGCAGGCAGAGCTATTGAACTTAAAACACAACATTTCTGAATACTGAAACAAAATTAAAAGGTTCAGCTGTATCTGTCCTCTCCAAATACTTTAAAATTTATGCAAGTGCTCTATGCACCCCAGCTCTTCAGTTCAGTAACACCTCTCCCATAGACTGTTCTGAAATTAAGCAGGCATTTAAATAATCTGCCAAAAGTGTCACCATAAAGTAAAATAGGATTTAAATAAAAAAGCATCTGCACAGTGAAATTCTTATTTAGTGCTTATGTACCTGGGAATTCCAGGGGAGTGGAAAAACTACCCTGGTATTTTATTTTTGGTGTCTGAGAGAAGCCTGAAACAAAAAGGTAGCAACTGCCAGTCTGTAAGCCCAGCTTTGCGAGGAGCTCCTCCTGGGAACAAACATATGGAACACTGAGGCTGCTGAGCAAGACTTAAACAGCTCCATGGACTGGGGTATCCTTGGCAGAAAGCTGAAACCTGTTTCTGCAGCCAGCTTAGACAGCAAGACTTTTCATTGTGCCAGTGAAATAAGGTCAGGGAGTTCTTCCTAGGGGTCACACCAAAGATTCTAGTAATTTTTCACTTCACAAGTGACTCATCTCTCAGTCACTCATCTCTTTGAAAAAGCAGTGGAATTTCCTATTTAACTCAAGGGAGCAACAAACTGGGACAGTAAAGCTTAAAAAAAATTAGAACTAAATAGTTTAAAGCTTCTGTGTATTTATGGAAATCATGTCCATGCACATCCAAAACATTTTACTATACTCATGCAATGTGCTGTCTTCAAACCTTTCTTTCTCAAGCTAGAGAGCCACAGAAGGACTGCTTTTGTTTAAAGAATGAAAAATAACGGGCAAATTCAAGAAACATGTAATAGTAAAATATATTTGTTAATGTTTCATAGGTAATAGTTTTTCAGCCCTAAGAAAACAGTCCCAAGGCTCCAAGAAATCTGCATAACCCAATAATTAAGCCTCAATGCTCAAATACCTTTTTCCCAGCTGAGGCCTGTTCCTGTTTTTAAAGCAGCTCATGTTAAAGGGAATTCCACAGGAAGCTCCACAGCAAACCCCACCTACACAGACCCGGGATCATTTCCACACCTCTGCTGGAGCAGAAAGTCTGCACATGCACCAGTTTGTGGCACGTCATTTCTTCACGGGTGAAAACCCTCAGTTCCAAACCCTCTCACTTGTGTTTCTAGGGTGGTTACCTGGCTTTTCATCCTCATGAGGATGTAGTTCTTGATCTTGCCATAGGGCTCAGCCAGTTTGAGCACTGCGTTGTCAGAGTACCCCGAGTGAGGCAAGTTGCTCAGGTGAATCACACGGCCGAGTTCTGGTTTCGGTGGCTCAGTCTTTTGGTCAGGTTTACCCTCGGGTTTCTGAAATGAAAAGGGAATGACATTTTTTGAAGACACAGTACATAAAGTATACACGGGGTGACTGTCCCTTGATTAAGCTGATGCAGCTCAGAAGTGCAGAAATTAGGAATACCTTAAGTGCAACAGCCTCACAACACTGACTGCCCCAGATTAAAACACGGCAATGCTAAAAAAAGCAGGAGTGTTTTACCTTTATTCTCTTGTATTTCTGTGACAAGTGGACTCTGACTGGTTTACCAAACACCAGGGCAGGTGTTGTTGAATAGTATTCAACTGCAGCCTGGGCATCTTCGGTGGTCGACATTTCGATAAATGCCTGAAATGATACAAAATAAATTAAGCTCTGCTCCTTCAGGAACCACTTTTACTTCAAATACCAAGCTCTTCATTGCTTTCTTGTCAAAACAGCTGCATAAAAAATGAAAATTGCTTTTTGACTACAATGTGAACTGACCTGTAGAACTTGGCATGAATTTCATACTTTATTTAGGTGCACAAACAGAACTATTTGGTTTGTTTACATTCCACCTAGATTTGGATTCAGAACACTAAATTAATTCCTGCTTTTTCTATGATATTGGCTTTTTCAACACTTCAAAATATAACATACTGGGTAATACAAATTGAGACCAAGTAAGTTTTCAGACAGTATTAAAACAAGAAGAGAATTTGGTATTGATGAGAAAGCCGTGACCAACCAACAAGAAGGACTTTTCAATCTCTAAGTGCAACTGCAGCAGGACAGCGTTTCTGGCCTCACACTCCCCCCTTCCTGCCTGCCATGGAGGTGTGTGCCATCCCACCCAGCAGCAGAGCGAGGCCTGGACAACTCAAAGCTCAGGCAGTGACAGCCCCCCCCAGCCCCACCAGCAGTGCTGCAGGGCCCAGCTCACCTCGTTGATTTTGTTCAGAATCAGGTGATTTGTAATTATTCCAAAGGGTTCAACGAGCTGAAGCAGCTGATATCTCAAGTTCTTTCCCCTCTGGAAATCCATGATGTGCACAACTCTGCTTGTTTCCTGTCGAAGGCAAAGCACGTGAACACAGCATGAGAAAAACCACGTGTCCCAGCAAACCTACAGAGAGTCTGTTAAGGCTCTGCTTCATTTGTATCTTCTTTTAAAAACTTTTAAATCTTCAGTAGTAACCAAAACAATAGGCACAGAGAAGAGGCCCAGAACCTCCCACAGCTTCACAGCAGAATGGTTAAGAAGGTTCTGTACAGTTTTGGACTAAATATTTTGCGGAGTCCTTGGCACAACAAACCTCCAGTGTTACGCCAAAGTTCCCACGTTTCCCTATAAATCCTAAAATCTCACTTCTAAAGACAACCATTTAATTAAAAAAAACCCAAGCAAATAAAAGAAAAACTATATAACAAAATGGTTGGTAAAAAAAGTAATGGATTTTTAATACTAACCACTCTGCCCTTCTGCATGTGCCTCGGTCCTTGCATATTTCCATTTCCAGCTCCTTTAATAAATTAAAAGAAGGAACAAGCTCAGTTCAACCTGTAAAACTGGGATTAACATGTCAACCATTTAATTAAAAAAAAATAGAAGTCACTTTTAATACCAAACCAGAATGACATCAAGCTTTAAAAAGTATTTCAATACTAAGTCTAAAAAGGCTTTTCAGTCTAAAAAGGCTTTTAATTGATTTCAGAGCTCTTGAACTAGGGGTTCTCCTTCCTGCTCCTCCTGTTCACTTTAACATGAGAGAAAGAGCTGCATTTCCAGGTGTGCAGAAACAGCAGAGAATAAGTAAAGCTTGTTGAAAAAGAAACCTCTCCTGTTTTAGAATAAGGTTTGTCACAGCAAAACATCTCTGAACATAAAGGATGTGAGATCTCTTTTTTTAAGACACCCTTTTACAAGAGGGTTTAGGTTCTAAAACATGACCAATTGCATCAGAATGCCCATTTTACTATGAAACACCTGAAAAAAGCCTTTCTGATAGTTTTGCTCATAGTCCAGTTGGAGACATTTCAAAAATTAATGGTATTATTTTAATTAGGTATGAATACACCTATCGTCTAAAAAAATCCTATAATCCTGCACTCTGTCAGAACATTCAGGTATATTCATTAGTTTTGCTCTTTTAGTCATTCAGACTATTTAAAAGGTAGGAAGTAGCAACATCAGGCCCTTCCTGAGGAGACCATCATCCATCTTCCCATTTCTCAGTCACTATTCGAATTTATTTCTCAAATTCACTTGAACTTAGGAGGAAAAGACACTCAGGACATTGAATTCTTGCAAGCTTCATCCAGAAAACTCCAACAACATGTAGTTACTTGCAAGACAGATAAAAAAACCTTCCAGACAGGAAAAGTCCAAGTCCAAAACATGTGTAGATTAATCACAGTTAAAAATCACCAGCCATAAGAACAAATGAGATATTAACAGAGTCCCAGTCTTTGGTCGGGGAGGGTCTGAAGTATTTCAGTTCTATTGCTCAGAACAGTGTTTCCTTTTGTTGTTTTAAAACACTGGTAACAAATTTAAACAAGAAGAAAAAAAAACCTAGCATGAAGTTAAGCCTTGTAAAAGTAGGTGCTGATTGAGGTTACCTCTGGGCCCAACAGGGGGTCCTCCAAGGTGGAATGGAGGTGGTGGTGGTCCCAGAATTCCTGGTGCAGGGTTTGTGGACTGCTGCAACATAAAGGGATCACCCCTAGAAAACAGGGAAAACACACTGTAATTTTAAACCACAAAACTGTGAAGCTCTCATTTTCAAAAGCCCCTAATTTCTGCAGAGCTTTCATGTAGACTTTATCTACTTTTACTGGTACTCTTCAGCTAAAAAACAAAGAACTCCATATGGTGTGTTGTTTCATATAAACTGTTAAGAAAATTCTCTGCTTCAAATAAAAAATTATAAATACTTCAAAATTAACTACTTACATTCCATGTCCTGAATCACTGTCAGGATTCCACTCTGGGTATCTTAAAAGAAACAAAATTAAAAGAAAACGTAAGGAAAACAATATCCTCTACCAATGTAACACTTCTCACAGAAGCTGTGATACCTGAAGATGTAACACAGCTGAAGCCCAGGGAAACACTGGGCCCCTGCAAGAGCCACGAGCAGCACTGGCACGCTCCCTCCACTGCTTGCACAATGCCTGCCAAGTTGTATTTCAAACTGCATTGTTTGTATCACAACAAAAACACAGAAGATGGTATCGGTGACTACACTTAAGATTCTCAACTGTTAAGATCCAATTCTAGAATGTTACATATATATCAGCAGGATTTCAAGGTTACGAACCAAGATCCTTTTTTGTCCTTGCAATGCTTTCAAGTTGGGTTTTATTCCCTACAAGGCACAGTATGTTTTCTAAATTGGTGAGCATAATTGACCATTATTAGAATCAGAGAATATCTGAGCTGGAAGGGACCGACGATGACCAGAGTCCAGCTCGTGGCCCTGCAGACACCGCGAGGATCCCACCATGTGCCTGAGCGCTGTCCAAACAGTCCCTGAGCTCTGGCGGGCTCAGGGCCATGGCCAGGCTGCCCCTCGTGCCCCATTTACTGTAGCTCCAGTTCATACATTTCGAGCAGCAGCTGACAGCGGCGGCTGTGAGTCGCTCCATTGATGTGGTGGTTCCACTCCTGCAGCAAAGTAAATAACCCGCAATTAGCAGCCACATATGGCAAGGCATTCTAGCAACATCATGTCGTACAGCGCAGTATCTTCTCCTCTAAGCTGCAGCACTGCAGACACACAGATAATGAATCTGTCTGTAGTGCTTTGAAGAGACACTGACACTGGACCTGCCTCTGCCCTCCTAACCCGGGGATAAGGTGTGTGATGGGAACTGGGCTCGCTCCTGCCTCAGAGTGCAAAGCTCCCTGTCACTGCTGCAGCACAGCTACAGACTGCCCTGTCAGCCTTTGGAACTGCAGGCTGTGTGTTTGTCCTGAGGCATTTCAGAATTTCCTCCACTCTCTCTGCTTCATTCCTCAGACTTTTACAGATTAATGTGAACTAAACATTTTTAGAACCGTAAGGAGGCCAAGAAATTGCAAGGAATTCAGAAAGGAAAGACTAAAAGCAATGAAAGTGCACAGCTAGGACAAACTACAAATATACAGGTGAAATAGTAAAACGTAACCTTTTGAGGGGACTAAAGGAGGTCTAAATGGTAAAAAGGAGGAATAATGGAATTAAACTAAATCATTCCAGGAAAACTGCTCCTGGTTCTGGCTTTAGCATTAGAAACAATGAGGGATTTCTGCCTTTTTTTGTAGGCTGTTTTCCAGTTCTGCAGCTTCCTGTTGTCTTGGATCAATAGGCTTATTTTGGGAATTCTGATTACTACCTCCTTCTCCAGTTTACCACAGTGGTTATACAGTTACCACAAACTGGACTTGCCAGGCTAACAGTAACTGAAAAGATGCTTTTTCCATTTTTGATAGCTTCAGAATTAAAAGAGGGTTTATATACGTTGATATACTTTGATATAACAAAGGGAGTTATTTATTTCAGTGCCCAATCTCCTTATCTTTACATTCTTACAAGTAACAGCACCAGCCTGTGCTTTACTCACATTTGTGGGGTGAGAGAACCTCCCGAGTTTCCCGCTGCACATCCGGGAGCCTCAGACCGGCTCATCAGGGAGCAAAGGGACCAGCAGGGACACACAGGGCAGCTCTGAATGACACCAGGGTAACTCCAGAATTTGGGGGGCAGTTTATCAACTGAAGGTTTTCTCTTATCAGCCACATTTTCAACTAAAAACACAAACTGCACTGGAATCGCTTTATGTGGCTCTTACGTTTACATCTCTGTTTCTGCTCAGCACTCACAAAGGATTTTTTCCTAATCCCTCATTTTTCCTGATTTTTGGGTTCTGCCACACTGCAACCATCCTTCTGGATACAGTAAGACTCCCCAGGCTTACTGTAGTGTTTCCTGCTAAATGCCCACCCCGCGCTTTCCACAAAGGAGAACAACCTGGATTTAAAGTCTCCCATGAAGTGCTGCAGTATTACTCCATGATAACATGGAGCAAGATGAAACCTCATCCATTTTATCAAGATGGAAAACAAGAGCACCCCTTTTTCCTGTTAACTTCACAGGATGCTCTGCAGCTATAAATAAGTAGGCTGGCAATTAGGATAGAAAAACCCACCCAAATCCTCAAGTCTATGGAACATTCAAAATGAAATTTCTTCAGCTCAACACTTGCTAACAAGTGTTAGCACTGGACTCTAGAAAACAATCCCTTGGACACCAAAACCCCTATAAATTTGGGTGCACGGTCAGTAAAACTTCAATGGCCGATTCTACCAGACATAATGTGCTTTGGATCTGTCTTAACATGCAATTTAAAATTATTCTAGACTGACACAGAAGCTGTCTGCAAATTAGAGGCAAAGTCTGGGAGATCTAATTCTCATTATACTTCAAATGCTTCTAAATTGGCAAAAAAGGGAGGTCTGACACATAACTTTGGATTTTTCTTTTCCTCCAGGGAACATGATGGCTCATCTACATTAAGTTTTTATGAAAGAATTCTTAATCTGGATTCCCTTTACTGCCTGCCCCCAGTCAGAAATGTCCCTTCTCCAAGATTTTGGGACACCAGGTATTTATATTTACACTCATTAACAGGAATGCCCCACGTTAACGTAGAAAAAACCCAAACTGAGTTTCTCAAAACCTAGATTACCCTTTGCCTCAGTCGATGCCAGCGAGAGGACACACTGTTCCTCAGAAAATGAGGCCAAACTCGAGCACCTAATTTTAGCCAGCCCTCTATTGGGGCCACAGCCAGGCTTTCCCTTGGAGATGTACCACTGGTTCAAGTGTTTAACCTCCAAATTCATCTCTTCATGTTTCATCAGCCTTTGTCTGGCAGGGAAAACAATCCCTCCACACCCAACACCTCGTTCCTCGATAAAGGGATCAGGATTGACAAAATACCTGAAGTATTTGGGGCACAATTTCCTTCTGAGACAGAAAACAAACTGGGTCTTAAAATACATACAGAGCAAATTAAAGAAGCAATTAAGAACATCACTAAAATAAAAAAGTAGGACTAGTCTGCCAGTTTAAGTTACAGTAAGGGTGTTTAACCCCTTGCTCAGGCTTAAAATACATCTCTTTATCAAACAGTTTTAAAGATCTACAATATTTTTACTTGGAGATGGGGAAAATGAGATTTTGATACTGCAGTAATAAGTTTACATTGTCCCAGCTAAGAAAAGCATTCCCTTTCTGCTTTCCATAAATTTTGGTTCAGATCAGATTACTTTGAAAGTTAAGTTTGACTTGATTCAATTTCATGGGAGACACAAAATAAGGAATTCTGTAAGTTAGGTATGCAAAGCAGAGGAAAGAAGGAGAGAAAAGAGAAAAATTCTTGTGGTGACACGATTTCTGAAATTAGAAACAATGCCCAAACTTGGGTCACAAGAAACAGATGATCCAACCTCAAACAGTTTATGGTGTACTAACAGTTTAAGTCAAAATATATTCCTAAAAAAAAAAGGTTTAACATGTTACAGAAGAGGTCAGCCACAAGTTATGCTGTTAAAAGAATGTGGTATTTCTCATACCTGGAAAGCTATTCCAATGTGGATCCTTTCAACAGATCTGCACTCCAAAGCACACTAAGAACCACGAGCCTTTAAAACAAAGAGCTAAAAAGACCCCTACTTACAGGATTACTGGTTGCCATCGTCAAGGGCCTCAGAAGTTTATGCTTTCAATCTAACCCAAGGAAGTCCTTTTACAGAACTGAGCATGGCAGCTAAACTGTTAGCACTTAAACCTTGTGTGAAAATAAACAGCAAATACAGGAGACAAGAAACCCGGATTACTGTGATTATTTTATGTAAAAAGTAATTAAAGCAACACAAGTTCATAAACTGTCAGATCAGCTGGAGCCATACAGCGTGTGCTCTAAAACTGGCTTGATCCTTTCCTTGCAGGGACAGAACAATTCTCGTGTTTCAAAAAGATCAGATGTACAGAAGCAGCACTTTTTGAGAGGTAACTGTAAAGAAATGGTTAGTAACAGCAATTCCACATTGTATCAATTTTACAGTAATAGCACGTATTATGTTTTCAATTGAAGGCCTTCAAGCTAATTAGCCACTAATTGTGACAAGAGGGGCACTGTATTAGCCAATTAGCCAATTAAATTGCCTAGTACACTGAAAATCAGTAAGATGAGCAACACTGGAAAAGCTGAAAGTGAGAAGGCTCTGAAAATAACATCTGAATATAAACAGGCCATTTTGAGCAACCTGCTCCCTTTGCAGAGTTGGACTAGTCATGGATAACTAAGAGGGAAGTCTCAGCATCACCGAATGCACCCGAAGATCCACTCCACTTGTGAGCCAAGTAAAGAGCACTACTAGGAACACAGAGCAGGATACTGCAACAGCAGACTGATTGCTCGCAGAGTCTACAGGGATAGATGCAACATGTGACAATAAAAAGTGAGTCTGAAGTGTTCTAAGAAAGTTGTGAAAAAAGGAGAAAAATGACGACAAATTTCAGCCATAGTATGAGATAGAGTGTTAAAGTGAAATTAAAAAGGCAAGAATGAGCTAATCTAAAACGTGGTTTTTACTTTTGCAAATAAGTTCCAGGGCTCTACATTAACTCTTTCCCTTTGGACAGGGAAAAAGCAGAACTGTGCAAGAATGCATCTTAACTACATATAAATCAGCAATCAAGACAGATGTGGAGGAGAGCTGAAACTAGCTTCCAGAATGGCACAGTAGATACACTGCAAAAAAACCCCAAACCAACAAAAAAATAACAGGACCCACCCCAAAACTGCTTGAATGCCAGATGTTTGTGGTTAAGAGAACATGTAGATGTAAAATATAAATAAGATATCCCAGTAGATGACAGCTGTTTCACTTGAAGTTAAGCAATCTGGGCAAACAAAATACATTAATGTAAAGCCCTGGTTTACAATGTTTGTTAACAATTACCTTGCATATAAACCAAGTGCCTTTTCACTCTCAAAACAACTTTCAGATCATTTCAAAAGCAACCAGGCTATAGAAATCATTAAAGAAATAGGTAAAAACAGAACAGATACTACAACGTAAAGGAAAATAGAAGTATCTGGTGCATAACTCACCTTATTAGAATGAACTGGCATATCACATATAGAGCACAGATGGGGATAACCCTTCGGTAAGAATCCATGGAAGTCTTCAATATTGCTATTTGGAGGAGCACCTCTCTTTTTCTCAAAGAGAGATCTCTCGGGACCAGGACCACGACCCATTCTGTCATACTCACTGTCAAATTTATGATAGTTATGCGAAGTCTCACCATAAAAAGATTCATCCCTACACCTTTCTCCATCTCTCAATCTGTCATCTTCATAATCCATTCTGTCATAATAACCAGATTCTTGAGAACGACTTCCATGGTCATAGTCAACCACTGGGTTGAGACTAGGACCACGATCATCAAAGCTATCTCTTCTAAAATGCCTTTTTTCTTCCCAATCATCCCTAGGTACTCTGTACGGTGGTTCCCGTGTGGATGATCTGCCATCTCTACCATAACCTTCTTCAGCTCTCCTCCTTTTAAGTTGTAGAAGGATCTGAGGCAAGTTTTCAGGAGTAATCTTGTCCTCGGGATAGCGACTCAGTTCATCTAAGTCTCTAGCAGACAGACCAAAGCTGGCCAAAATGTTAGTGGCCTGGTCTGCATCTCCACGGTGCTGAGAAGACAAAGGGAGTGGACCTCTACTTCCAATGTTAAATATAGACTGCAAATTATGGGAAGAGGTACTACCAGAAGACAGTGCACTATGAGATCCTTGTTGGTTCAATGAAGAACTCATTCCAAGATTCATTAAGCTAGCAAGGCGTGCAGTACCCTGGTTCATCCTTCCAAGAGATGCTGGCATATTTAAAGACTGGGTAGCAGCAGCAAGAAGGCCTATTCCTGCAGAGAGGTCACGCCCATGACCTTGTGAATCCCTACTCAGAGATGACTGCTGGAATGACTTGGACATTGTAGAACTAGAGCGTGTCTACTTTATGGGTAAAAAAAATTTCGTGTTTTTTTAGTTTTTTTAAGATGGCTGCAAAGAGAGCTCACACTAGAAAGCTAGGCAAACTTCACTTCAAAAACGGTAACGCCAAGAAAGAGGATCAATAATGACTGCAGATCTTCTTCAAGCTGAGAAACACCAGACAATTCTGTAGAAAAACAAGCAGTTTTAGTCATAAATCCCTTTAAACAGATGCAGTTTTAAACTTATGCATCATGTTGATCTAAAAAACATTAGAGATCTCAATCTTACAAGGCTTTTATCACATAACAGATTCAAGAGGTACCCAGAGCCTACATATATTATTGCAGATAAAAATACAGCAGTGTTTCCTATACATACTCTTCTTCTTCCACAAAAAGCTACTTTCATACCGAAGACAAGTGAATTTCAGAAGTTGGTGATGTCTGAAAGCATCTGTAAAGTTTACTGACATGTAAGCCTTGATCTCTGGTTAATGGTTTTGTTCATACCCTACATTACTGTACTGTGTCTGTGAGAAGACCACAAAAAAACTTAAGCCCATAGAATCCAAGATGACTTTGGCATATAACACATATTTGAAAATGAAACCTGTACCACCACAGAACAGGACGAAAGAAAGTTAAAAGTAACTGAAGTCTGGGCAAAAAGTTTCTGCTATAAGATCTGTAAATAAGACCAAACGTAATATTCAACCTTTATGCAGTAAAATTCCAATTACTGATGTGAAGACAGATGTGAACAAGAAAAACAAGTTTTACATTTTGCAGGAAGTAAACAAGACCTCTTATTCCATTTGCAGTTACACTGCTAACAGCATTTCGGAAGTAATTCTTTACTCTGATTGCATTGCAGCTGTGACATCATCTGTACTCTCAGACCTCAAGCTAAACAAGGTCAGGCTTAGTGCTGGGATGGCAGATCCAAGGAAAACCCTGCTCCTGCAGGAAAGGACCCCAGGTGAGTCAGGAGATGGCACGTCATCCCAGCCAGCCCTGTGGGACAGCACGGCCCTGCCCCGTACCAGCACTGCCCGGCTCGGGCCTGACACCGTGACCACATGTGGGAGTTAAAGATCCTACAGCACTGCTCCCAAGAGAGGGACCTGCCTCACGTCCCACTAAAATACTAACCTAGCATTCAAATATTTGGTTCAACTGCATTTACTTGAAGTTTTAACTAAACACTCTACCACTGTCTGCAGTACATTTTTTTCTGCAATGGATATATTTCATAAAAGGTTCTTTTTTGTGCAGAGCAGAAATAAACTGTAATACTTCTCCCCCATCCTCCTCCAGCCTTGGGACAGACACACAAAGTTCACAGCAATTCAGTACATGTGAGAACACTGCACCAGGAATTCGTTGTTCTTGGGTCCCCAACACCAGACAGCCCCTCCCAATCAGTTCTGCTCCTCCAGCACTGCCACTCAGGTGCACACCAAACACATGAGCGCTTGGGAAAGAAACAGGCACGCACTGCACAGCTGCAAATGAAATCAGCTCCCGAGAGAACAGGCACGTTTGGGGAGGAATGCGAAGGACAAAATGAAAGCAAGGACTTTTCCTTGAAGAGACCAGCTCTGCAGAAGGCAACAGTTCTTGTACTGGAAATAAAAGGGAAAGGTCAAAGTTAGGAGCAGGTCTCCATCCCCACTGCCTGTTCCAACAGTGCATCACGTTGAAAAGCACCTGGGTTTTCTTCTCGGTAACAGCGTATTACAAAATCATGCATTTATGTAAAAAAATAATGGATTCTATGAAAAAATACGTAACACACAAAACTCACACAGCTCCATCTTCACAAAGTAACTCCTCTACACAGTATGCTGCATACTCTGTTATCAGTACATCTAAGCTCATACTTCAGCTACGTTTTTAAGATCCACATATGCTGGAGTCAAAGGAAGCTTAACTGTGTGATGTTTGGTCAAGAATAAGAGCTTGAGAAACGTGAGGATGGCAAAAAGTTTAACAGTGTGTGAGGCAGAAGACAGAAAAGCACTGCAGAAAGCTTCAGAGGAGAACACAAGAACACAGGGGGAGCAGACAAGGCAAATCCTAAGGGAGATGTCCCAGCCAAGGGGGCCACACTGAGGACACTTGAACAGAAAGCATATAAGAACTATATTGTAAAAATCAAGACTCCTTTGAGCTCAAAAATGAGAGAAATACTGATATTCACCTGGGTACCATGCTTTATCTTACATTCACTCAGGAATCTTCAAAGTACTTTATTACAATTTTACAAATTAACCCCTCCTCCTTCTATTTTTACACCAATTTCCTCCTAGTTCATTCACACACTTACAGAATGGTTTGAAGCTGAACTTACTGGATTCTTCATAAAAATCAGGTACTCCAAAGGGCTTTGCAAGCCTGACCCTGCAACGATTCAGCACACACCCCTGCAGAGGAGAGGCTCAGTGTGTCCTGCCGTTAGTGCAAGGACCCCCACTATTCAAGCTTCCACTAAATCAGGAAAGTTCTCTGCTCTTCCAAAACATCCTTTCTCTTTGAACAGATGCTCCCTAATCCTCTTGTCACAGCTTTCCATTGGCAGTTCATTGTCTGCTGCTCTGGAGATTAGCAGGGAACAAACCCCATGTCACCCGGCCTGGCTGGGAACCCAGTGCGACACCACTGTGACCCCACACACAGGGGGCTTTACAGAACCATACTGTGCTTCTGCTGCAACCACACAGGCAAGGAGGAAGCAAAGGGAAAATTAAAAAGAGAGAAGATGGGAGAAAAACCAAGACAAAGACACAAAGAGGGACAATCTCATGGAGAAGCATGAAGTGGGACAGGAAGACAAGTGTGTGATGAAGACAGAACACAAGCTGGCAGTCGGTGCTAGTCAGGAAACTGCCCTACACCTAACGAGGTATCTGAGTGGGGTATTTAAAAAATCCAAGAGAATTATCCTCAAACCCCCCCTATTTATCATCTTGCAATGGCTGCCATACTCCACTCCTAGCCATCCCCATTCTTTAAGATCTGATGAAGACAACAAAACGAGGTGGGGGAAGGGCCCTACAATCACACCAAAGGATGTTTAACTTCCACATGGTCAGGTCTGACGGGGTTCTAAGGCAGCACTTCCTGTGCTGGTCACTCCGGACAGATTCCATGGCAGCATCTGAGACAGACAGGTTCCCATGGAGCAGGGCCAGCCTTGGAGCGAGGGTGCCATCGACTGAGTCACAGCAACAAGACGCAGGACTGAACAAAGCTGCCTCGAGAGCCAGACATGAGTTAGTTCAAAGTGTTATGCTAATTGTTCTCCATGTGATTTCAGCTATACTGAGAACAGACTTTCATATATAGGGTGGGGTTTTTTTAAGATCTGTAAACAGAAATTTGGCCATATTAAGATTTGAAAATATATAATATAAAGCAATCATGAAATAAGTTGAAAGTCAAAATGTCATTAGATTTCCAGACAAATGCAGACAATGGAAACAATTTATATCTACAAGTTGCAAAAGAGTTTTCTGTAAAGGCAGACAAAAATAAGAAATTTGAATCCTACAGAATACACTGCTACCAAAAAAAGGCCAAAATGAGGCTGATTTTCAAACACCATAGAAGGTTTTTCTTTTAGTGTAAAACTGATCAGAAACTCTTTACAATTAAGTCTACAGAACTCTTGCTCAAATATTAATTTTGTCCTGAGAACAGTTTACTTCAGTGAATTCTTGGGATACATTGATCATGCTGAACACAATAAACTTAGCTTGTTACCTTTTATGGAACACCAGTAGGCTGAAAATAAATCCCTGGCTCCCTATTCCTTCTGCCACTCTCAGGGGGTTTTAACCTGTGTATAGTTATTATAGTTTAATGTTAATCTTGTTCTTAGAACAACTCATCTTTCACCCATTTCTCTTCCACTATTTATAGTAAAACAGTATAAAAAATGAAAAGTAACTCTTTTCACTTTCTACTCAGTTTCACTTCAAAACACATTGAATTTAATCAAATTAATTATGGTAAAAACATGAAATAATCTACAAGCTGAAAAGCACACTCTGGGTTTGTAAGAACACAACACTTTGGTAAATTGTACACCCTTGGGAAAAAAGTCTCAAAGAAGTTCTACATCCACAGTCTTTGTCCTTTGGATAAAAACCTACAAGTTTTCCTTCTCCTCCCTTAGGCATTGTACCTGGTGCAATGATCCTTTCTGCCGTGGAAGAATTCCTGTGTTTCTTGGCAAAACTTGCTCTAGCACATCACGGCAGAAAGGGTTATTAATGGAAGAGATCTGGAATTTGGACGGGCAGCTCCCCACACTGCTCTGAGGATTAATTGCAGTAAAAACAAGAACTTGCAAGGAAATTAGAAGCAGATGTTATCTAGTTGCTGAATGACCAAGTACAATGGGTTTCAAATCTATGGGATTACTTCTGGACAATACAGAAAAGGCCCCTGTCTTTCCAAAGGCAAAGAAGGAATTGTCCAGCAGCCTCAGAGAAAACGCAGGTTTTCACTGATCTCAGGGTGGTTATTTAATATTGCTGTTTCACATGCAAGAAAACAACCCATCTTGTTCAACCATCTTCAAAGGTCATGCCCTCAAAAACTTCAGGGGCACCTGGCACATGGGATGCACTCGCTTTTTTTGGGCACAGATTAGACAGTCTGTTTCAGACACAACTGGAAGAGTTTCAGTTCTTAGGATTATGTTTAGCTTCATCCCAGTGACTTCCTTGCTCAGAGGAGAACATAATAATCTGAGATCTGAAGAGACCGTAACAGAGGATTGCTTCACAACAGAGAAAAGACACATTGATAAATGGAAAATTAAAATGACTAGTCTAGCAATTAAGAATCTTACAAGAACTTACAGTTTTCAATATCTGAATGCAGAAAGGAACAGTGAAAGAGGCTGGTTTCCTACTTCTGCTCATTATATAATTTAACATATTCAAACATCCCTCTTTTGTAAGAAGTGCACGAAAAAGTGCATTTATTTCTTTACAGAAACAGAAGTGAAAAAAAGTCCAAGCAAGAGCACAGAAAGAACAAACCAAAAATGGGTATTTTTAGAGAGGAAAGTAGTAACACCCAGAAGCAGATCTCTGCTGTCGTGTGTGCTGACCATGCCACAAACACAGGATCACCTCTGTGGCTTCCAGCCATTCCTTCCTACTGCTTCCAAACCTGCTCTGTGTCACCTTCAGAGCTCCAACTCGACAGCAAGACAGATGCACACAGGGTCCTGCACCTACAGAAAGCTCCACGGAGCCAGTCACAGGAGGGCTCTGCCACAACCAGGCTCTCTGTGGAATGCTGTGGGATCTCAGCTGGGAAGCTCCGACAGCACAACTGTGTCCATGCCCTTGGACACCAAGGAGACACTCGCTCTTCACTCCCATCAGCTTTGGGGACCAACAGCCCCACAGGCACCAAAACTGACACCAACCACAGATCACACCATAATTATCTTATAGAAATAAATAGGTCGTACAGAAAGTGATCCAGAGACAGACCAAATCAGAGTTTCTCACTGTAGGAGAGAAACACTTCCCCCCCCCCGAAACCAAACAGAACAGTTTTGTTTCTGATCTGGTTTCTGATTAAAAAGCCTCCTGACTAACCAGTCTGCCTCCAGGCATTTCCAGGGCTGGGATAGAATCCCATTCCTTCCCAGCTGAAATCCTGCATGAGGGTGCAAGATGTATTTTAGCTGCAGAGAAGAATCAAGGGACTGTTTGACTGGTTCAGTGCTCAAAATAAAAACCCTCTTGTTTAAGTTATAGCTGCACAATATGGTACTTAACCACTCACAACCTAAATTAGTTCAGAATATTGTGAGGTATTTGCTTTTGTTTTCAAGACTTACTGACTCAAAGCACTGATGAAGAAAGGAAACAACACTGAGGGCACAAAAATACACTCATTAATTAACAAATAAACTGAATGGAAAGAATTTCTTTGCAGCTTTGCTTGCAGCAGCTTCTCCCCCAGATTTGCTGAGCTGCCCAGAAGCCTGTCTATAGATTACAAAACACCTTTGCATTCTCCCAAAGTTTCAGCAGAGCCATGTGCAAGTCACAGCAAAGGGCAGCACACAGCATTTCTTTATTTCTCACTGAATTAATGAGCATTTTATTGAAGTGCAGGCCTGAAAAAACCACATTGCAGTAATATTACAGCTGTATGGAACTCCAGTTTGCAGCCTCAGACTGACCCTTCTCCTGTCCTCCGTAACTGGTTTTTAGTTTTTATCTTTAGGAACATGGATATTCACATCTTAAGGATGCATTTAGGAATTTCTCTGGGATTCTCTTCCCATCCTTTAGTTCTGGGATGTACGTAACACCTTCTGCACAATGCAGAAGGACAGACACTGGGTTACCACTGCAGAAACACATGTCCAAGGCTCGAGTGCCATTTAATTGTTCTGTGTAGCTCAGTAATGAATCATTTGATGGGGTTACTGATACAATTCAAGACAGAAGCTCAGTTTTTCAGTAGCACATTGAAAATGTTAATATGTTCCAGTACATTCTGAAAAAGTAATATTTTAGTACATTGAAAACTTAAATACGCTAACATATTTCAAAATATAGGAAGATTAAGTCACTGGATCAATAGATTCTTTGTAAAGAAGTATCAGAAAACACTCCCTTTTCCTCTTCTCACAAAAACTGCACAGATTGCTTTAAGAAACTTACATTTTCGAGCTGCTTCCCACTTATCTGACTCCAGGGAGTCAGGACCACAAAAAACCCGAAGAATTTAATGCTGAGTAAAAAGAATAAAGACTATTACATTGTTTAAACCAGTATCAGATACTTTTTTCCCAAAGGTCTGCATCCTGGACAGAAAAAAAGCCACACATTTAGAATCCAAAGGATGGTTCAGCTTTCTTTCAACAGCGTAAACGCCTCATTTATCATTTAACAAAGCAGTTCTTCAGGGTCCCAGAAAGTTCTTTTCAACTTCTGCTTATTTTCAGCATAGATGAACTTTGTATCTCATTACTTTGACTCTGGAAACAGAGTATGCACGTTAAAAAACTGAACAGGAGTTCAAACAAAAACATCTCCGCAGCTCGATTTGTAAGCACGGTCTGAATTATACGCAAGTGAAACTGAGTAGAAAGAGGGGTCAAGGGGATGCCTGCCCTGTCAGGACTCTTGACGCTCGATTCATTAATTTCCCAGGCCAGATTACGATCAAACCCTGCAGGTTTTGGCCCTAACGGAGCGGAACGGCGGGGGGCGGCGGCTCGGGGCGGGCGCTGAGTCCCGGCGGGGCCCGAGGGCTTTGTTCGGGCCGGGCCGGGCCGCGGGGGCGCG
>VWZF01000160.1:228216-525474 GCA_013396755.1 Sclerurus mexicanus | reverse complement strand
CTGTCCCAGCTGTGTTCCCTCCCCACTCCTTGTACATCCCCAGCCCATTTGCTGGTGAGGTGGAGTGAGGGGCAGCAAAGGCCTTGGCTCTGTGGAAGCACTGCTCAGAAAGAACTAAAACATCTTTGTATTATAAATATTGTTTCCAGCACCAAACATCGCTTCATACTAACTACTAGAAAGAAAATTAACTTTATTCCAGCCAAAGCAAACACATTCTCCTCTCCTTGTCCTATACCATTTACATCATGCTCAGGTCCCATGCTATTCAGTACATCCTCATGAACCACTATTCCCCTTCCCATCTTTCTGTATAACATGCAGCTATCATTCCCTTAGTCTATGGGCCAGCCTTGTATAATGTCCAGAAATGTACAGAAAATGTCCATTTTGTTCATTTAGTCCATGACTTCAGGCTTCATCTCTTACAGTGGTCACTCAGGACAGGAGAGATCTAAACTAGCACAGTGAGTAAGAACTACTCATGTGAATAAATTCTGAAAGATTTTATAAGACCAGGCTCTTCGATTGTCATGGCAACAGAATTATTAGGCTCTGGGCATAATTTGTATTTCCTGTCTAAGCAAAATCATTTTTCTTTTTACCTATGCAAATCTTTTTGCCTTGTAATTAGGGCAAGAAAAATAGGTTAATTACATTCTTAAAGATCATGCAACTGTACAGATACATTGTTAGTGAAAAATTATCAGAATATGCAAAACTTTACCTTTATTAGTGGCCTCCAAATCAAAGTGCAGTGTATTCTTATTGGAATCGTTCATTGCCTTATTATTTTTCTGACAGAATTAACATTGCTACTAGGTATTGTCAATTTTTCCAGGAACCTATTAACAAAAATAGGTCATTTAAAACATCATTGATCTTATAAAAGTACTCACTATTATTAGGTTCAAGGATATTTACCAAGCTTTTTACTACATTAAATATGTTCATTTTTAGCTTAATACACGATGTTTAGCTCTTCAGTTGATCTAGGAACATGTTTATGTTTAGAGTATAGAAACACAATATGAAATCATAATTATAGTAAACTTCTTACAGACTATAGATATAGATTGAAATAGGAAGGATAAAGTAATCTGGATTTTATTGCCTTGTGCAATTTTGCATGCTTATAAATGTCTATATTACTAGGATATATATTACATAACAAGTAATATTTCATTCATTGTTATTTCTAAAGAACAGTTCCTTTTCAGAATTCAGTGCATAGGATTTTTTTTTTTAATTGGGTTATGCATTATGAAAGAAAGAAAAATAATACAAAGAGCAAGCATAACAACTTTTAATATGTACCAGTACACTAATGCAGCAATAGGTTAATTTGTTCATTTTATTCCTATAATATACATAGGAAGAATAGTGGATTCTTTTCTTAGGAGCTTTTTATTCTCAGAGAGAAGTTTTTACATGATACAGGATGTCAATTGTCTTTATCCTACATTTCTGTCAATGAATTGCTCTGACTTAAACTAGTTACATTTTCAATCATCTAAACACTTGCACAACACCTGCATTTGGCTTTCTCTTTCAATTCTATAGCAAGTAAAATTATTCATTTCCTTTTCTTTTAAGATGCTATTCACTAAAGGTTTGATGCTGAGAACACCTGTATTTCATTTCAGTCCATTGAACCGTTTCTTGAGATAAACTATGTCAATTAGAGCTTGAGCCATCTGCATTGTCAGGGAAGTTATACTGAGCCGTGGAAATACTTTCCACACTTGCAGCAACTATTTCTAGTCAAGAAAAATGAGTTTTAAAAATATAGCACATAAGCAGTTCCTGTACTTGGAATGCCTTGAGCTGTCTTGATTCAAGATCCAGCAAAAACCTGGTTTTTGAAAGGCCTGCAAAAAAAAAAAAAAATCCCAAAACAAAACCCAAATTAGCCTTAATGTTTTGGGTTTTAAATATAAATGTCCATAGGAGGAATATTAATTGGTCAAATAATTTCCATAGCATATGTGTTTTTCAGAAACCAGGATAAGAAATGGAAAAGGCATGTTTTTAAAAAATTGAAAGCTCTAAAAATCTTTATGTTTGGAAATGCTGATGTAAAAATGACACGATGTTTCATTTTAGCACTTTTAATCAGACTTTCACTTGTTTCAAAAAGTTGCACTGATACCTGTTTATCTGTTTTTCTTGGTGAAATTTTGCAACACTTTATTTCTTTTTTTGATAGGGAAATGTTTTGTTGTAAATTTTTTAACTAGATCTTTCATAGCTGTCCCAATATTTATTGGCTATCACGAGTCAGTTCTTTAATCAGAAGCTTTCTGAAGGGTCGTCTTTAGCACTACATATTGCATAGCCCCATATTACTGATATTGAACAGCAGTTCTTACGACACCTATAGGTAGACTTAATCTCTGGGGGCGATTCCCTATTTTAATTCTTCTTGTGTCTTCATCAAAAAGCAGGCCTCTATTTCACTGAGTTTTACAGATATCAGAAGTAGTACTTTCTACTACAAAAACCTTCAAGAGGCCTTCAAAAAGCATAGATGCAAGGAGTAGAATTAATCGAGTATTAATATCCTTATTAAATAGATAAGGAACTGAGGAACAAAGAAATGCCCAAAGCTATACTGGCAAGGGAAGAGTTTGGAAATGAACCCAAATGTCCTTATTCTCAGTTCATCACTGTCCCTGCAAGGTTGCTCTTCATTTTGTTCATTTTTTTGCTTAATGACTTGTATTTGGACTTTTAAGTTAATACTAGTTGAAGTATCAGATGTGAAAGGGAATTACTGATGCGTACTTCCTTTCCAGTTGTCCTAAAAATTCTTTTTTCTCTCCTGAGCCATTCTGTTTGAATGTAACCATTAATTATGTAATTGCTCTACCACACAGGGGAAGTAGATCCTAGGTTGAATAGACAATTACTAAATAGAAATATCATAAACATGCCATACAGGTTTTGGGGGATATACATGTGTATCGGTTTATGCTGTCACGGTTTAGGGACAGCTGGGTGGCTATGTAATGGTTTTGAAGGCTCTTGGTAAATTAATCAAACTTCAACACAGAAAAAAATTCCAGTTAAAACATAAAAAGACTGATGATTTGCTATCTAGAACTCACAAGGTCATTATTAATCCAGCACTTGTGGGGAAAAGAGATAAAACAGAGACTATGGTACCTAACAGTGATTCTTATTAACCCTGGTATGCCTCCTCTGTTCAAGGTAATCTTTCAGTTATGAAAAAGGAAAAGATGGTTTGTACAGAAAGTACTTAGCTGCTAAAATTACATCTGAAGTTGGGGAAAAAAATCTGACTTGGCATCTTAATACAAACTCAAAAAATTTTTGTACATGTCGAGAAGGAAATGTGCCAGAGTTTTGGAATGAGTTCTGCAGAGAATATTCCAAAAGCTTAAATGGTATCCGCCCCACTTTGGTCTGTTTGTGTAGCTTCAGGTGTTACATACCTCGGGATGCTGACAGGTACCATAATTACCAATTACCCAATGACATATTAATGTAGAAGAATATGAAAGTCTGATTAAAACCAGCACTTTCACTGGAAATCTCATCTCATCTCATCTCACTTGGATTTTGTTCCTGAGAAGTGTTAAGAGGAGAACATAAAATGCACCCCACTGCAGCAAGTATGCTCTTTTATTTTTTCTGACATGAACTTTTTACTGGCTTACAACAGAAAAATGTTAGAAAGGAATGGTTTAGTCAATACATGCTCCATTATAAGGAGCAATTACAGAACTGGATTCAAAATACCGTTCTCCAGCACACAGAACACAGAGCAGCCAGGCGGATCACCTGCACTCTAATTTCCTCTGCAGTGACGGTGCACATGTTGTCCCCAGCCTACCTTAGCCCTCCACCCTAAACTAATCTTATATGTGAATGTCTTAAAAGAAGATCTAAAAGTCTTTTCTAGTTAAGTGGCCAATTTTTTTTTCCCATGGAACCTTGGATGTTAGAGCATGTAAAATTGTTTAAGTTCAGACACGTGCTGGTGTTTAAGAACTTAACATATCACACAGCCCCTAGTTATTTTTTAAATTGGAGGGAGTAAGGGATCCAAATACCTTTGAGGATCTGAGTGTGGGATTTATGATATTTGCATGTTTCTGCAACATGTATAGGTTAGGGAAGTAAATCTAATTATTATAGTTGGTAATTATTGAACTTTGACAGGTAAACTGGTTTTGATTTGGCTAAGAAATATTGGAGAACAACTGAAGTCCATCAACATAAATAAAGAAGAATAAATAATGTATTTCATTCATTGTGAGAGTCCCAGAGGATATTAATGCAGTCCATATTCTTAACTTCTGACTTCTGAAAATGTGTGACTTGCCATTTTATGCATATGTCTTTATATTTTGAAAAGCATCACTTTCTCCTCCATGTGAAACTGTGATACATTTGATAAGAAAAATTAGGACTTTTCTTTGACACATCCCAAAACTTAGCAATACTGTCTGCAAAGCAAGATTTTGCTGAACTATGTTAAGAATGCAAGAAACTTTCCTTTAGGGAAGACAAGTCTGATATTTGAAAGCAAAACTGTGTAAATTTTTGACTGGGAAAGCTGATGACAAGACTGTTTAAGACCTGTGACCTGTGTGTTGTTGCAACTCCTTTTTTACCTTGTTTTTAAACAAAAACCTTCAGTGGGTGAAAGGTTTTTGTTCAGGTATTCACAGTAAATTCACAGTAAATCACTGAACACAGAAGTACTATAAAATACCTAGCTTAGAAAGTAGGATTTTGGAAGGGCTTTTAAAGCATTCTTGAAAATAGCTCTTAATGGATGACAACAATGGGCCTTAGGACAATATTGTTTCTGTGCTGCTGAACACAGTACTTGTTATCTATATGTATTAATGAAAGCTAGAAAACAAAACTTCCCTGTAAGGAACGGTTTCAGTGATGTCATATCCATTTGGTTTGGGTAGCTGTGGCTTCATTCCATAGCAAGTGCTTTATGTTATATGAAAATGCTCTGAAGCTTGGCACAGCTGGATGAGTTCTGAAAACACTGCTGTGGAAATGTATGACAATCTACATTGTACCTGCTCCTTTGGAGCCATTCTGAGGTATTGTTGACTCAGTATAAAGGTAACAGTATCTCTGACATTACTTCATGTAATGGCATGTTTTAATGTGTCATGTCACTGGGAACACCCTGACTGTGTAATGTGATGTTCTGTGTTTTTAGTATCACTAGCACATCAATGGTGAATAAGGAGGAGTTGGTCTATTACTTCTGTTCCTAATTATCTCTCAAATTCTGCATTTCCTCTTGTGCTTTCAAATGAATTTTAAGGGGTCACTGTTATTTTTCAGTCTAGTCATTATCCCCACCCTGAAAACCATGTGTTGGATGTTTAATGCAGAAGGGTCCACAGAGCGTCTGCTCCATCTTCACTGAATTTTAGTAAACAACCACAAATCACATCTGCAATGTTTCACAAGAAGATCTAGATCAAAAGCATCACTGAAAAAAAACCCCAAAAAGTAAGTAGATCATGCATAATGGTACAGAGATGATCCTACAATGGTGTTGCTGAATCTACCTCCAAATCCACTTGTGATCTCTCAGGTTTTCGGTAAATTTATGAGTATATAAAGAAGGCACCCCAGATAGGCATCACGGGGATTTTAACATCACAAACACTAGTGTTCCTTACCTCACAAACTCTTCCTACCCATGGCCCTTCACTGGAGCCTCACACAGAGGTGCAGCATCTCCTTGCAGAAGTCAAGTCACGCATGAAGAGAGAAACAGCCTTTCTGGATCTCTGCAGGTTAAGCATGTGAATAGCACAGTGTGAAAATGATGCAAACAGACAGGATCAATAAGCAATTTCCTTCATAAAAATAGAGACCTTCCTGACATCAGTTAAAAAAAATTTACCAAGTTACAACACATGAATTACTGTATATTTAAAGAATCTGGTGTCACCTCCTCCTTGCTCACATGTATCTAGCAGATGCCTATACAGATTCATCTTCCTTTAATCCTTTTTGTGTCTATCCCAGTCCATGTGGACACACATGGCTAAACCCCATGACAGTTTATATGGGTATTGCATGTGTATATAAACTGTGCCTCTCACCCCTTCAGTGCATACATGCATATGCCCTTTCTGTGAAGAGTCAAACCTGTGGGAACACACCCTGTTCTGCATCACCAGGGACCTGATCTCCCAGTCCCCTGTGGCTTATGAACAGTTCCTTAGCCCTTGGTGATACGGCTAAGACCAGACCTCTCAGCTGCATAAATGGTGTGTACACAAATGTTGTCTGCCAGGTAATTAAACAAAACAGCCAGCATGGCCTCATGGGCCATGTCCATGTCCCACTTTGTCTCTAGGTCTATGAACTCTGTCAGTATGATCTTGTGGGTCATATCCATCGCACATCCTCCCTGCTACTCAATGCAAAGCCAAAGTTCTGTGCTCAGGATTCAGTTTTCACTAATGTGACGACTGCTACTGCCTTTAGAAACATGTCCCCTTGAGATGAGCTAAGATGCTTTGGATAGCTGTTTGGGCAAGGAAATTGCAATCAGGTAGGACTTTTCCACTTCAGCTGCTTGGTTTGCTGTGTGAAATGCAGTGCTTTGCACGTGAACGCGCCTGTGTCCTTGGTGCCGGGGTGAGAGCAACCATCGTACTTGTGATTGTCACAGCTAGCATGAACTGAAGAGGAGCCAGGATAGAGCACTTAAGAAAGTCCCCACATCCCCACTGCCCCACAGACACAAGAGGCTGGGCCAAAGCTGCTATCTGCTTTACACTTTATCTCCTGGTCTGGAGATATGAAGTCCCACCCGCTTCTCTGCTTTTACACGATGTAAAGATGCTGGGTTCTCCTGGAAATCAGGTTACAATCACTGTGTGAGTCAGCTTCCAGATCTATTTGTCAGGGCTACTGAACCTTGCTTGTGTGTCCCAAGGTGAGGATTAATCTGTTAATGTTTGTAAAAAGCTATGTAAATGATCTGTATCATGCTGACAGGTCAAGTACTGCATTGCTCACTGGCTGCTCTTCCTGACAACTTAAGATATATGCCAAACAATGTCTACACTTTCAGATGGTGTTCACTGATGTAGTTTGACTGGCTTAACCCTCTCAGGATTTAGCCTTACTACTTCTAGCTTATTGATTGGGTGATAAAGCACAGATATGCAAAGCTGATGCTTTTCACATAACCTAGAATACAATATAGATATTGATTTATGCTTGTACAGGACCATGAGCTCGAAGGAAACCTCTTGGATCTCTTATAGCACACGTGCAAGTCAAGTCCTGGACACGTGGAAAGCAGTGAGGCTGAGCAGAGCTCACTGCTCTCCTTGGCTGTGGGCAAGAGGCAGCAGCAGAAGCTGCTTTTGTGAACTGTTGGCAGGATTTGGCCCTGCTGCACCCACAGGAGTCGCAGGTGCTCAGAACAGCACAAGCTCCTCTGAGAATGTGAAGCCTACCCAAGAGAAGGTTGTGATTAAAATTTGGGAGACTTTTTGTCCTGTGTTATCACACAGATTGCAGCTAATATCAGTTACTGAGATCAGGGTCTGACAGGGGTAGATACTGTTCAAATGATAAGGGTAATGCCTCTTCTACAGAATTAAATTCTAAGTGAATGGAACTTCTAAAGCTAACTCTGCAAGTACACAGAACGCCAAAAAGATGGTAACTAATTTCACTGGCTGCTTTACCACATACCTGGTCCCTGTTATCAGAATTACATTTGGATTTTTATGTTGCTTTTTTTGTGTATTAATGATTAATACTTTCATTATCTTTAATGCTTTTTGCAGAGCAGATAATTTGCCACTGATCTTTACTGATTTCTCTCTGGGTGTAACCATACTGTTCCTTAAATACCTAAGCTAGAAAGCAATGCTGCAGCATGATGCAGGGGCTCCTCCTGGTACAAGCTGTTACTAAACAAAGAGTAGGAGAGATAAAAGAAAGGGACTTTCTTTGAATCTTCATTGTTGTATAGTCCTCTTCCTTGAGGCCACTGGGCTTACTAGGTGGGTCATTTTCTAGGACTAATGCAGGGATATGGTTGCAATACATTTGCTAGCAATTTAGGTGACTAAGTTATTAAAAAGTGTATTTTTTTTTCTGTCACTATTGCTCATTTGGGCAACTTTTGCTTTCAAAGCCTAATCCAGTACCTTGTGGTGTCAGTGAGAATTGTGCCACTGATTTCTTCCATAGCTGATTCACATCACTGGCTGGTTTTATCATGTCTACTGATACAATTTGCTGCAGTAGAAAATAGGAACATAATGTGACTTTGCACTTTGTTTCTTTACCTGAAACTTACTTTCCATTCCTTTCCTGCTTCAGATATTTATCTGCCACATACTTCTTCAGCAAATGTTGAGGGCACATCTCTGTGTCTCTGCACAATGCCTTTGCAGGCACATCTCCACTAGCATGAGAAGAGCTGCTCCACGATTGGGTATCTCCAAGATTTAGCACACCTCTTGTTTAGTTTTTCTCAAGCTGCCTGTTTGTCAGCCACAAAACGCCATGAAAATGATTGATAGTGAAAGGAACTGATTTCTTCTTTCTCCTTGTAAAATGATAGCACATCTCTATTTGGGGTCTTTGTTTATGCTTGCACTAAACAATATGTATAAATGTACCCAGCTGGCATTGATCTAGCTGGATTAAGCAACAGGCAGAGGAAAGATGGTAGGGCATGGGCTTTGCACCTTATGGGTGTAGCAGGATTGTGGCTGCAGTTTCAGGTAGCTGCTCCTCACGGGGGTGCAGCCCCTTTTACTTCTGCTCCCATCTGGCTCTGTGGGAGCTACCTTGGATGCAGTTTTATGTGCAAGAGTCCTCTAAATGTGGCAGAGAAATAGCTGATTGTGGTTATAAATGACTGCAACTTGGAACACTTGAAACAGGATGAATTTATAAGCCATGTTTGGGAGGTTTTAAATACCTTGTTTACTGTTCTGTTAAAAAAAAAAAAAGAGAAGTGTAAAATTTTAAAAAATAATGAAGACCAAACATCTGTAAATCTTTCTTTGATGTGATGCCTAGTAATATTCTAGTGTTTACAGTTTTGACAGCAAAATGACACAGGAAAAAAATCAAAATTAGCATTTACAAGAAGTCAGGAATGAGAAAACAGAAGGAAGGCAACAAAGATGTGTGCTAACAGAGGGATTATGGCTCTTGAGAGAGGGCAATGTGCCATCTATAAAGTGCAGTCATTTTTGCAAATCCCTGTTTTCCTGGTTGGCAATTACCACCTGGCAACAGTGAGGGAGAGGCAGCCCATACAGTGCATTGACAAGATGGAAATCGTGTGCTTTAATAAAATGTTTAGCAGCTCTGCACAACATCATCCCAGCAGAACATAACTGGGGAGAGAGTGCTAACACGCAGGGAGGACAGAGATGCAGTTTCTGAGCCAGGATTATTCATACTGACCAATTTTCCAACTGCAAAGGGTGTCCCTGTGCTCATGAAGGTGCCCTCAGGACTCCAGAGGCCTTACCTCCCCAGTCCTCACCTGGTGCTTTGGCCACTTAACTGTTCTTCCTGAGGTAGGAAACAGCATCCAGCAAAATTGTAATGGCAAGTGCAGTGTAGAATAGTTTGTTCTTAACTGGTTGTGCAGGGTTACTGAGGGTGGCACAATCATCATTCTGGTTGAGCATGGTGTACATGCAGGTACCTATGAGAAAGCCATTCAGTTCTTAAATATCTGCAAATACCTGCATGTGGTGAAGTGCTGTGTATTTGTAAGTCATGCACATTTTCTCCTCAGTAATGTTTACTTTAGCCCCAGGGAAAGTGCAGAGTGTAGCTGTGACCAGAATGGATGACTTCATCAGAGGAGGGAAGTTACCCAGCCTCACTGACAGATTTTTATGAAGGGTTTCCCAAAACCAGCCTGCAGCAGCGCATCGCTGCAGATACGCTTTTGACATTTGTGGTCCAAGAAGCAGCAGTATTCAAAGTGAAACACTGCCAGTGGGTTTCCATAAAAAGCTTGATTCTTGGATTTATATGGGGGTTTGAATGTAGCTATGAGATGTTTGACCCTAAGTTTTCTTTTGGAAGGACTCGACCAGCCTACATCAGTCTTCCTTTCCATCCCTGCGAAGCACCATTAGCTGCAGCAGTGCTGCAAGCTCCAGAGAAGCATGGACTGGGGAAAGGAAGAAGAATTTGGGAGAAACTGGAAGAAAGAGAGAGATGAACTTGAGAAGCAAGACCCAGGAGTCCTCTGAATGTTTTCTTTCAGAAATAAGCCAAAAAATGCTCCTGACCAAACCTTAGCTTCCTGAAAAATTGGGAGAGTTAATTTATTCTCCATAAAATAGATTATCCTTTTGGAAAAATACCAGGACTCCCTCTTTTCTATGCAGAATAGATTTTCCAGTTTTCCTATGGCTTCTGCCATAGGTCCTGTTCTGATTACAGGCATGAAATGTAGGTAAATGTGATTATGATACAGCCAGATTTATGTGTCCCCAGGCAGGTTTTAAAATAACAAAAGGAATATAAATATTGGATCCGTGGAAAGAAAATGTCCATTATTAAAATCAATCCACAAGCTAGTACTGTGAAAAAGCTTTCTTCTTCAACACAGCTGTCAGGCCCACTGAGATTTTAAATTGCAGTTTGTCTAGTGTAACTCTCCTTTCTATTTAAAAAGCAAAGCCAGAAGCATTAAACTTTTGTCTTGGGTTTTTAACATACAGGAAAGCTAATATAATTACTGTGCTAATGTAGAGTTATGAGCTTTTAGGCTACCCAGTTTTTGGCAAAGGGTTGCATCTTTTGATTCACGGCATAAGATATTTCCCCTTCTAAATTTGCCATACTCTTTCTCTTCAGAAAGAAATCTTCATCCCTTCCTCTCCTCTGAACCATTTGGCATGGCTCTTTGGTTTGAAACTACCTGTGCTTCACTCCAGAGCTGGCTGCATTTCAGTCACCAGTCACTGTGCAGTGTTTCTGTGTGAATTATAGGAGTGTGCTTGGCATCTGGAGTTCTAAAGAATTGAGAAGTATGGTTCAAATCTCAGACACAGCTTGAAAGACTTCCAGAGATGCAGAACCACGTCTGTGATCTGACTGAGGCAATGCCCATTCCAAACTCAAAAGAAAAAGTGTCCGGGTGACAGAAGGCTGTCTCCTGTTGGACCCGTAGCATGTACAACATGACTTTCAGTGTCAGCATAAAAAAGAATGATTTAGAAGGTGACACTAAATCCCAGCCTTGTGAGGAGAACAAAGGTCAGATATGCTACCTGTGTCAGTGATATTTGGAAATGTTTGACAGGATAAGCAAAATAGGACTTAGCTTGAGTTCTTTAGTTAGAAAGGCTTATGTGAAAGCAATTAACCAGCTGGGAAGTCTTTGGAGAAAAATTACTTCAAACAAAGAGAAATCATTGGAAGGCTGTTTTTGTAGGTGGAGGAAATAGAAATTTAGTTTAAGGGTGTTTTTCTGAGTTGTGTTAATTTATTTTTCTTTAATCACCGGCATTGATTAACACTGTATTGACAAGACAGTGTCATTACTAATGCTTTATTCATCTTCTTTAGCAAAAAAGTCTTCATAATAGCAAAAAGAAACCTGCACATTTTATTTGGTAGGTTTTTTGTGCTGCTCCTTGGAGTCTCTAGAGCCACAGATTAATTGCTGGTGTTTAGTGACCTTCTGTCCAAGAGTGTCGGGCCCATGGTTGGGTCTTCTATGGCTGACACTTGTACAGTGCATAATCGGAGATGACACTGACCCTTTCACCCTTATGGGAATAATATTATCATCACAACGAATTGTTCTTGAATATTTTCTTCAGTGTACCGTGTTACATGCCCCAAACATTTTTTTTTCATCTTGAGCATATGTCCAACATTTCCTCTCTGCTCTTTTTGTTGCATGGGTTTGACTGTAGCCAACAGCAAAGGTCAAAAGACATTCTACTGTTTCTATTTCTGTGTTTCTGTTAAGCTGAATTAAATTGTTGGTGCTGCAAAGTGACTTCTTAAAAAGCTTATGCTGAAAGAATTCAACCAGTATAAACTGAAGCTGAGCTGCATCAGTTTAAACCAGATGGTGCAGAGAGACAATGTGGTCCAAAGAACAGGGTGCTGATGTAGAAACCGAGAAAAAGAGTTTGTTTCTCTGGAACTTCTGTGGGAAGCTTCATGAATTTAGATAAAGTTTTTCATCTTGCTCTGCCTCAGGTTTCTGGACGGCTGGTAGAGTGATACTGTATTTTAAAGCACTTTGCACATTCAGTTTTTCAGTCACATAGTCTTTTTCCTTTCACCTCTAACATTAATCAGTACAACTGCCTTTGTAATTTAAATTAAAGACAGTTCTTGAAGTCATAGTATCTAAGAATGCTCTGATATCTTTGGATAGGTTAATTATGTTTACCAGTGCCTGTGAGTATTTACTAGAAGGTGTCATTTCTCAGTTCAGAATTGAAGAAGCACTGAATTTTGTCCATCAAGCAGCCTTCCATTTCTTTCTTACACAGTGAAGCAAATCCAGATACCCTCCTAGAGTATGAATGATTCTGATCAGCATTTTCAGGTTCACCTGAACTAGTATTTAGTTCAGCCTTTTAAATTAGTCTTCAAACAGCCTTTGGAGAAGTTTGGCTTAAGTGTCTTAGTGTCTTTTTTTTTTCTTTTCTTTTCTTTTTTTTTTTTTAATCAAAATTTCCTTAAATGTCATGAACTGAAAACACCTGAATGTCTCTGGTAAGATTAGTGTTCATTTCCCACCTTTGCTTTGTGAGGAAAGCCCTTTCTCTCACCAGAGCCTGAACAGCAGGGCTGCCATGGGTTTTAGGTGGTCCACGGTCATAAGCTTTTTTTGTATCATTGGCTTGCTCATTTCTCTGTCAGTTCACCCCAGCACTCCTTGATGCTGGCTTAGAGCACGAAAGGGAAAGAAATGGATAAGCATCTTCCTAGATGATCATTTGGCTTTAAAAATATGAGTAGAGCCAAATGGATACTCTACAAATGTGAATTAAGTATTTTAATGGAGAAAGTATCGGTCCTATAGGGATAGGAGGACAGCTGCTAGAATAAAACCCAGGTCTGTGTGAACACGCAGAACATCTTGGGCAACAATTCATATCAGATAAACACTTTATTTTGAAAATAAAGTTGAAAGAAACATTACCCAAGCTACTGTTTCTAGGCAAGTTGCTGTTTATTTACTTGTCGCACCAGTTCAGTGGGACTCAGTACTCTCCCTGTGTGTTCTAAGGATTCTGGGACTTACAGACTTACATTTCCAATGACCAATTTTGCATCATTCAGATACTATGAATATTTTATTTATTGTTAACAGCCTTTTTATTGCAAGCAATATTTTTAATGAATCCATTACATGTTTAAAAAAAACAGGATGAAATTTGGCTCTCTTTTCTGGAGGCATAAATCCAGATTAGCTTTCCTTTTAGAAGTAATTTTACTCAAGTTTTTGTGAATGGAATATGACTTGGTGTCCATTGAAGAAAAATGTAGCCAGATGTACATTCTTTTCCCTAAATCCTTAAGAAGAATTATCAAAATGGTACTGAATACTCTTAATACAAAAAATCAGTGAAATTTGAGGCTATGTTCTTAGTCTTATTCACATTTTATGTGGCCACTGTTTTAAATTACTGGCACTACATTAGAGTATGTCAAGATGCATCATATAAACAGATACAATTTACCATGACCTTGAGGCAACATGATGTGTATGTTGCATTACATTAGCTATCAAAATATGTTCCTTATATAGTACAGGATCCACTGCAGACAGAGGAAGAACATGGGTTGGAAGACATATGCAAATAATCTCTCCAGATCTGTAGCCATCTTAGTTGTATCTTTTTAAAGATAATAAGAATAAGAATAAGCTATAGGCAAAAAAAAGAATCCAAGTGGCTTTGCTCCATATTCCATGTGACATCATTTGCCAAACAATGGGAACCTCTGCACCTCAAGAAGCACATAACTGTGAGGGTGACCAAGCAGAACAGGGTGCACAGAGAGGTTGTGGAGTCCCCATCCTTTGAGGTATTGAAAAACTGCCTGGACATGGTCCTGAACTGTAGATGACCCTGAATGAGCAGGGACTTGGATCAGGTGACCTGCAGAGGTCACTTCTAACCTCAGCCATTCTGTGGCTCTGTGATACCTGCAATTCCCAATAGCAAACACTTGCTATAGCAATGTGCGAGTGCACAGGGGTTAGCTCTTTCCATGCTCCTTTTTTCATTGCCCATTCCAGTGGCCTTGCCAGAGCATTTGGTGAAGTTCATTGTAACCTTTTCACTCCCTAAACCCACTTTTCTGCTGTGCCACCGCAAGCCCTGAAGAGGAGATGTGTTACCTCACTCTTGTGTTTTCCCAAATCTGTTACTCCTGGCACAACCAGCTTGATTCCCCAGGAGCCGGGGACCTGCACAAGCTGAGTTGCCATCTCTCTCTCATGTCATACTTGCTCAGAGCAGGAGCCAAAGGGGCAGCTGCTCCCATGGATTGAGGCCGTGGCTCTCCCAGCTGTGCCTGCTGTGTGCAAATCGACCTTCAGCAACCCACTTCAACCTTCTGTTCTTCCTCCCGCCCTTTCCCATACTTCTTACTGTTGTAATTCTGTAAGCGGCTTGGGCGAGGTATCGCTCTCGCTATCTGTGTCTGGTTTCTAGCCCAGACGTCAGCAGGGGTTGCCGCATGCTGCTGCAATATAAATGACTAATGATGATGATAAAAGGTGTGGGAGTTGGTTGCCTGGAGTGTTACCCTACTTTGATAACTTTGTTTTAGAAACTAGATTCTTCCTCAAATTATCTGTTATTTTATCTTATTATGTCTAGTATTTTAAAAGTGGCAAGGGATTTTCGACTGCCTCCATTTCCGGACTTTGAAAGAGGCTTTGAAATTTTCAGTTTGGATGGTTTTGCTGTGACAGTGCCAGTAGCCTTCAGCATGAGTTGCAGGTTATTGGAACCTTTAAGAGTCAGCTGCAACTGTGTCCTAAAAGAGGCATTCAGTAGAGAAGTGCTCTATTTTTAAATTTGGGCTGATACAGGTAATAATTACACACAAAACATTATGTGAAAAGAACATTATCAAGGTTGCACAGCTCAGCACTTGAAGCTAAGAAAAGATGTAAGCAAAATTGTCTCTACTCCATTAATTTGCCACCTTGCACAGGTGCATCAGTCACAGACTATTTTTGCCCAGGATCTCAGTCTCACTTGGTGTGCATAATAGATGACACAGTTTGTGAGTTCAATACTTGATTTTATTTTCAATGCATAGTTCGGACTCTGCTGTGAAGGCAAAATTATTTCCCGCTGGGACATTCCAGGGTGTTCCACCATGCAGGTCCTTGCCATGTGCAAGCACTGACTAATTTCCATTTACAGCATCTTAACAGCAATTCTGGGTATCATTACTCCCTAATACAGCTGGAAACCTAAGGCAAAAAAGAGAAAGATTACACGTCTCCATAACTGTGGAGGCCTGAAGTATTTTTTTTCCAGGACCTGGCAGCACACACTGCAGCTCCCATTAGCTTCCCGTACACTACTGGCCAGTATTTGGCACTTTCAGATATTCCATCCTCCAGGCCCAAGGCAGGCTCCCAGAAACAGAGAACAGGGGAACAGGTTTGAAAAGCGTGGTGTGAACAACTCGTCCTGTTTCTCAGAGCAATGTCTCACGCCTGCAGACAAAAGACTGCTCCTCCTCTTCTCAGATTGTCCTGACACATTTAAATTCTGAAGAAAAATAATTGAAGCATCCTATGAGCAAAAGCTTTTATTTTTTTTCTCCTCTTCTATGGGAAATACACAGTGTTCTGTCTGAAGCTGAAATTCAGTGCCCTGCTAAAGCCTACCTAATAACACACAAACAGAAGGAGGCCAAATTCATTCTGAATCACCTTTAACTGTGGCATTTTTGGATGGTCTTTGTAAATTAATTACAAAGAACCCCAAGGAATTTATTTTTAAAATCAAAATAAAAACCTTTTGCTGTTCAAGTTTTCATTGTGACAGCTATTACTCTCATTTCAACCTACTGGAGTGCTGCAAAGATGCATTGAGCTAAGAGAGTAATTAAATAGGAAAAGAAATTACAAGAGAGGTAATTTCTTTTACGAAGCTGATCACTTAAAAGTAAACACATTTTCAGATGCAAAATCCACCTTAAGCACTTATATAAAGCCATCTCAGCCACAATAAGATTGAGAATGCAGTCCTTGCTTCAAAGTGAAGATACTTGAGTATTTTACACAAATGGTTGTCAGGTTTTTATATGGATAAAACAATTGGTTTCCAAGCATCATTTCTATAAACAGCGAAACTGGGTGATTTTTTTTTCCCAGAAAATATTTTCACTGAGACAAAGGGCTGGCATGTACAATTTCAGACCAAACAGTTATAATTTTAAAGAAAGGCTGAACACAGCTTTCATAAATCAGAAAGCATCAATTGGCTAGAGTTATTTGCAGTGTCCCTTAATGTGGCCATAATCAACAATTTTGGACTAAAGATATAGATGGAAATAAAAGTGGAGATTTTAGACTTTATAGATTGTTGTTTTCCCTGCACAGTAACAGCTCTTTCCTAGAGAAGCTCTACTGTTACTTCCCTCAGGCTTCTGAACACTCTTGTGGTGCACACTTGTTTCCTAGGGAGAGGTCACATCTGAGGTCAAGGTAGTTTGATCCATTACAGGCCAAATTATCTTCTGACCTTGGCTAAACGTAGAGATATTATATAGCAACAAATTAATATAAATTTGTGTCACTTTTCCTTCTCGTAATATTTCTTAAATGTCTTTGAAGCAGTTCAGTTTTCATTCCAACATGCAGCGCTGAGGGCACATCTTCAAATTGCTTATGACAGAGGTTATGTGCCTTCTGGCAGATAATGGAGACCTGTCTTTCTCTGAGACTTGGATATTGCATTTTTTCCTTGTACAAGGCTTCAACATATTTTTGCTCCTAAAAGAGAACCCTGGAGATGCCCTTGAAATAGAAAAATAGGTGTTGAGACTTGAAATGATGCAGATACTTTATCATTATATTCTTTCCCATAGCTTTTTCAGCTGATACTACTTTTATCTGGGGGAAAAAATGCAAATTTTGGGATTTCTACAGGTTTTTTTGTGGTTTGGTTTGTTTGGTTTTTGTTTGGTTTTGGGTTGTGTTTGTTTTTTTTAAAATCTGAATTTGTCAGTACCGAGGTGTGCTCACTGCTTTGTTAACCTCAGGAAAGGTAAGCAAAACACAGAGAGGACTCTGTTTTCAAACTTCAAATCTTTATTCTGTCATAATTTATTGTGTGTGGGAGGAAGACATATCAGATTTTTTTCTTTTTTTTTCCCCCAATCTTTGAATTAAAATTGTCCTTTCTGCTAATCTTGATGTGTATAAATGACAAAATCTTTGGAGTAAGGACAATACATCTTCAGCACACAGGCTCTACATTAATTCCAGAAGCCCAGAAAGGTTTTGCCATTTGTTGCTTCAAAACCCTTTCATATAACTAGAAAAGCCAGAGAAAAAGGCAAGAAAATAACCAAAAATATGGAATAGATTCTGTATGAGGAGATAATTAGACTGGGATTTGTCAGTCTTGGAAAAAAGATGGCTACAGGGATATGGTAAGAGACTTAGAGCATTCTGGGTGACCTGAAGAATAAAAACCAATTACTCACTGTTTGCCAAATTGCAAATAATGAGGAATGAAGAAACACATTCAAATAACAAGTGGATACTTTTCAGAAGTCCTCTAATTATCTTGTGACCTTTTTGCTAGAGGACACTATGGTGACAGGTTCATAGAAGAGCCTGGATTGCAAAATCCCAAAACAAAAATACAACAATATTGGGTACCAAAGTCAAAGAACAAGCTGCTAGTAAAAATAGCTTTATTTACTTCCTAATTTAACTACTGACTGCTCTTGGGATGTTGTTCCTTGCTTTTCACTTCTTCAACCAACTTTTGTATCTATTTAGCTTACAGAGTTTCTTACTGCCACCTGCCATGAAAGGCAGCCCATGAACTCTGATTTCAGTGAATATGAGAGAATATTTTCATTAACTTCCAACAAGCCAAGATTTAATTCTCCTCTATGTAAGCAATAAATAGAAGCAGAATTTGGCCCATCTGACGTTTTCCTAATCAAACTGAGTAATACTTGCACAACCATAACTGTGGAAATCTAAAGGTCTGAAAAGAAAAGAGTATTTAAAAGGAGGAAAATGGCAAGCCTGTGCTACAATACCACTGAGAGTCAAACACTTCTGCTTCTAAGCATTAGCACCAGGCAACCAAGCACAGTGCTGTGTATCAGGAAGATGGGTTGTGAGCACAAAATAGGCCAGTCTAATAAAAACAGAAATATACTGAAATTTCATCACTGTTTAGGTCCAACCAGAAAATTAATCATCTCTGTATTTATTAAATTTTGGCTTGTATTAATTAATGCTTCCATTTGCATTTTAAATAGACTTAATTTTGGTCAATAACAATTCTTTCTTCATAGTGCATCTCATATCAAAGGGGAGAGGACTGTCTGTGGGTTAAAGGGTGACTTAGTCTCACTTCAGTCAAGTTTGTTCTTCACAAACCAGGACCTGTGAATCCATGTGAATCCTGACATGGGAAGCCTTTGCTGTAGGTGGCGGAATCAAAGACTGTCGGTGAGTCTGGGGGGATAGCACTGCCTCCAGAGAGCCAGAAAGAGTCTGTAGGAATTGCCTGCTGCTTAAGGGTCATTATTCTGCTACAGATCATAGCTCTGTTTCTAGGATAAGAATATTTGTATTGAAAATATGTGGTTTCTTTACAACAGAACTTATGTACCCTGAGCATTTCAGGGCTGTGAGTGGTCCCAGAGACATAAACGGGGAGAAGGAAGGTAAAACTGTAGAACTGGTTGGAAGTCCTTGACTTCCACTGAGTTCTGAACTGCCCGGGGGACAAAAACAGCTGCCAGAGCAAACTGGATCAGACCCAAGGTGGAGGGCAGGATGAGCCCTGTAATACATTACTTCTTTGAATTCTGCCCTCACAGAGTAACCTCTTTGCTGCTGAGTGTTTCCCTTTATTCTAGTGGGGGTCTCACATTGCTGAGACCTTTGGAAGTATCCTGACTGTAGTGCTATAAATAGCAGGTATTTCCCAATGACTAAAACCTGCAGCATAGCAGCAGTCTGATGTGAGTTTATTTTCCTGCTTGAGGACTACATAAGTGCTTGTGTCCTCTCTCCACTGAGACATCTCTTCGCTTTAGGCACTGGTCTCTCTGCTCACTGCTGGGATGTGTTATTGAACCTGGCTCACATTCCTGCTCTTCTTGATTTTTTTTTTTCTCTAATGAAAGACCTCTCCCTGGGCACCTTTCCTTGTTTCCCCTCTCCCTTCTCTTATGGCAGGTATCTGCTTCTCTTGTGTATACTGATTTCTACTGTTTATTAGTTTATTCTCATTCCATTTCATCTGCTATTCACACATCCTGTGCACTGCCTGTGCATGCTGCTGTGTCTGAATGAGCTTTTAGTCAAGCTTCTTATGGCCCCAGAGCTTCTCTTGGCCTTATCTTGCATTTAGATGGTGCCTTTCAGTTCCAACTCTAAAAATAAATGCGAAGGTGCGTCCCTTTCCCCGCCAGCACTTCCCTGAGCAGGATCTTGACTGATAGCTGACAACATCCTGCATTACTGAGTTTAGGAGAGGACTTGTCCAGTCAAAACAGCACAAGGATCAGGAGTGGATACAAAGTCATCACAGAAGTGAGAATACACCAATCTAATCCCTAGAAAAAGAACTGCAAACGAGCACAAATGTGTGTGCCAAGTGTGCCTTCCTCCTGCACATCACGAGCAGCAGCACTTAACTGCCCTGCTCAGCATCTTTCTTGGGAACTGTTCAGGATTTGAACCAAGCACCCAAATTCCCAAGTTTGCCCTTGGAAGAAGATGAGGTTAGAAGTACTTGTTAGGAGGAAAGGAACAAAACTGCACTTGGGCATGGTGTTCAAGTGGAGTTGAATCCTCGAGGAGTCTCTTCTCCCGGATTGGTAATTCGAACACTTGTTTGTGAGATAAGGGAAGGTATCAACTCCAGCAGCACCTGAACTCACACTCCGCGTTGTCTGATTTCTGTGCCCTCTTCAGTTTTCTAATCAAAACATGTTTCCACTGCGTATTTCTTATCCCCAGAGGGTGGAACTATCCTCAGAAAATTAAAGCTCTCTTATCTCTTAATGTGTCATCACAACTAATAGCCTGGGGACTGTAAACAAGTTTAAATATCAAAACAATTTGGCTGGTGATTGTCTGTGATTATGGATTAAGAATACAAAATTTGTGCTCGCTGATATTCAAGGTAGATTGAAAACAAGGAGCCAGATCCTCAGCTGGTGTAAACAGAGGTGGCTGAGCTGAACTTAGAGGAGAGAGGCTGCTGAGCATCTTACCCTGGGAGCTTTTCAGAAGTTACCATTCTTGTTTTGCGAGGTGCTACATAACACATGACAGCACGGGGCTGATCAGGAGTGCTGAGGGCCCCCAGCAGAGCCTGGACCATCCTCCCCTCTTCTGGCTTCCCAGAAGCTCAGATTCTGCTGGCTGAGCCCTCCACTTGCAGCCTCTTTGGGGACGTCATAAATAATGACTTAGAAGAGAAGTGATTTAAGATTATAAAACTTTTTCAAGATCAAGTCAAGGTGCCAGAATATTCAAAAGCTGTCAGATATGTCAGGGCAGGTACTTTGTGAGGGATGTGCTTTGTATCTTTGATGTGACAAACATACTGCAGTAAATTCATAAACGTGCACTTGCTGCTGTCTTTTCTAAAGTCCTGCCATCAAGCCATCACCTTTAGATCAGTCACGCTGAAAGTGAAGAGAGCAAAAGGATCTTTTGCTAGAAATGCTGTTTGTAGATCACTGGACTGTTTGCAATGGCAGTGATGTGCATCAGGGCCCACAGATTTGGGGTGCTGGTGGTGGGTATATTTTATAGCACAGTTGGATTTGAAACTTTTCATGTTAGCATCTCTTTCTTTTGGAAGTATTTGTGGAACGTCACTTTTGTTATGGATCATTTTCTGCCATAGGCTGCATAGCCTGTTCTTCAAACAGTCCCACAGATGAGAAACTGAGGCAGAGAGAGACTAAGTGGATTTTCTGTAGATATACAAAAAGTCAGCAGTAGTGCAAGGAGATGAACAGTGCAAGAAGTGTCCTAATCACTGACCTGCCCTTGTCTCCCCTGTACAATGTAGAATACATGGAATATCTGTCTTTTAATGGATAGCTTTTTGGAATATGTATCTTTTCAAAAGATTGATGTTAGGTTAATGATGAATCTTACAAAATTAAGTAGGAAAGACATTAATTTTAATGTGGTAGGAAAGCGATTTCCTAATGAGGTGGTAATTAAATAAGAAGGATAGTTATTAAAAAAAAAGGTAAATCTAGTGCTCTCTAGACCTTGTATCTCAGCAGTTCTAGCAGTGGTTCTGGGTAAGTAAAAGGAATGTTTCTGACAAGCATGAAGTGCCACCAGAAAAATACAAAAGGAAGAATGTGTCATAAGAATCATAACAATATTTAATAATGTCAAATAAATGGAATCAACATCTGGAAAAGAACAATAAAGGCTGAGAAAAGGTACTCAGAAAGCCAGATAACTTTTCTATTTTCTTTATTGGGGTAATTATACTAAAACTGACAGCAAATATTTCCCCAGTAGCAAAAAAACACCCACAAAACCCAGCCAGTCAAAATAGCGCTCTGAGCATAAGATCTGTGAAGGTTAAAGGCTTGAGTAAGCCATTAGGAGAGTGCTCCTCTTCTCCCAAGGTCAGTCCTTATATATGGGAAAGGAATTTTGATTCTGGTCTCCTCACAGCTCAAAGTCAACGCTTACCTTGATTTCAACTGTGCTATATTTGGCAAAGTACTAATATAATTGTATTTGGTCCCAGTCATGTCCTGTTTGACTGTTAAATGCCTCTTAATACCAAGTCATTCTGTGCTCCCTCTTGTAATTTAGGTGATGTATAAAACTGAGCAGCGTGGACCAGTTATGCCAACACCCATGTGTTTTGGGGCTTTCACTTCACACCACCTTCTGTCTGGAGCCCTACTGCCATGGACTGAAGTTTTTAAGTACACAAATTGCTCCTGGAGCACATCTTGGGGTGTAGTTTCACCCAAAAAGGATGCAGTTCATGCAGTCCCAGGCTGCATCAAATGTGAGCCAAATACAGCACACGGGCACATAGAGATGACTCTCAACAAAGCATGCTGTGCATCAGCCCATGTATAAACTCTCAACTGCTGATGCCTCTTTGTTGTTCCTTCATGTCCATCATGTTCCAGCCACCAGCTTCTCTGTGCATATTTCACTGCATCACACTGAGGACCTTCTCCCTCAGTTAAGTGAGGAATTAAGTGTCACTTAGTGGGACAGTAATAATCTGGCAGTTTGATGTATTTTGGCAGTGTTTAGATTTGAAACCACCCAGTATCTCCTTTCTAATAAATAAAACTTGCAAAGAGGAAAAAAGTGATTGTACAACCTCAGATCAGAGATCATGCAGCCTAGGGACTCCCACTTTTCTCATTAGCCAGGAATGGCTGCCTGGGAAAGACTTTAATAACACAGCAAGGATGTGGTGGTACTTCCCCAGAATAGTTTCTTAGCTTCCAAAAAACTTGCACCTCAAGGATTTCCTAAACCAGAGTCTTTGTCTGTATATCTAATAGCCTTTGATATGTTTTCTTTGCTTGTGAATTATTTAGCTACTTTTTAGATTTATATTAATTTTAGGGTCCAATGTTCTGCAGGAATGAGTTTGATATTAACTTCATGCTGCACAGTTTGTGTTCAATAAGAAAAGACTGAGACTGTTAATAACAAGGGTTCAGATGCTGTCTGAACTCCCATGCTGCCTCTGCTTGCGTTAATCCTAGAAACAGGATTCCCCAGTGTATATGGGGTAAAGTCACCATAGTGAAGTTGAGTGCCAGTGGCTGCAGTGCATTTGCAAAGCCACCCCAGCTGGGCCTCTGCACCACTCTCTGTGGGTTTGTGTTGATGTGAATGGGAAACTCTGCCCAAAATGGGATGCAGAGAAATGTATTGTACCTTCTCTGGCTTTTTTCAAGACAGGAGGGCTTGACCCACAAGATACTTGCATATGATCATATTTCTGTGGGAACCAGAGTGCTGAATCAAGAGTGTTCAGCTCTTGTGGGAACCAGCCAGAAAGGACTTCACTCTCACCTCAGAACCTTGCATTCCAGGCCTGGGATTTTATCAGACTGTGTTAGTAATCCCACTTGATTTCTCAAATAAACAGTGAAATGCAAACAGTTGGCCAGAGGGAAAACCTCCCAGTTACTGAAGGGGAAAAGAACACAATATCCAGATGACTCATGGCTCTGTGGGTGAAGTAATGGCTGTGTGTCATATCTTGGGATGTGGGTTTGTGGTCTGATGCTGCATGGAGTGGATGTGCTTGGGCTGTGATGTTAATGTAAATGGCTTTGGTAGAAATTCTCCTGTAACTTCTCAGAGACAAGTTGCTAGTTAAGATTTCATTGACTGCATGGTGGCAGTTAATAAGATAGGGAGCACCTGCCAGGTGCAACCAAGTGCTCCTCTGGACACCAGCTGGGGGCAAATATGACAAAACCCTTCAGCAAAGAAAAACCTTTAGAAGAGATAGGTCCTGCAGGAGGAGTTGCAGGTGGCTGGGTTGAAGGAACTGTGTTCCAGGGACTTTCTGAGAGCTGGAAGAAAACCTGAAAAGGTGCTGCAGGAGCCATGATCGCTGGGAGGTACCTGCTGCTTCTGAAGCTTTGGTCTCCTGGGGCAGGTTATCCGAAGACCTGCTGGATGAGCATGCTCTGATGTTTGATGTAGTGCTTCTCTGCCTGGTGCTCCCTGCTCCCACTGACTGGTGTCTGCTGTGGGTACCCTATGGTTACTGACTCCACTGATTCCCTTGTTCTTTTTTTCCTCTGAATCCCTTGATTGCAATAAGATAAAACATGTAAATGCTAATGCAAATGTAAGTAAAAGGCCAGTGTAACCTCTACAGAGTCCCACTTCTGCCTTACTCACTGCTGATCACTTGCACCTGCTGGGATTTAACCAGTTCCTAGGAAGTTGCCAGCAGTTACTCACTATACTATATATGAATGCTTGCAGATATGAAAAAATACAGGTTGTTTTGTCTGGATTCTCTGTATTCCTCTCAGTCTCTCCACTGCAAGATTTCCTCACCTCTCCCAGTCGTTTCCATGCTTTTAGTGCTTTGGTTGTGGATTCATAGCTGCGCAGTGCAGGAGCTCAGAGGAGCTGCAGGTCAGGGCTCCCCTCTGGTGATATGTGCTGGAGGGGACATGTGCCCATTCGGGTGGTGGCCTGTTCTCAGGGAGCCCTCATCACCCTTAGTATGAACACTGCACAGGATCTAGTGGTTTTGCTCTGTGAATTAGTGGAGGGAGGAATGAGGGTCTGCTAAAGGACCAAAACAAATCCATCATTATTAGGCAGGAGCTGCAGGGGAGCATTTTTTTTTCTACATCCTACGATTGCTTGCTGCAGGAGAAACATGATGAGATATGGTTTACAGCTTGGGATACAACAGCAGGGCATTGCCTGAACCCAGATGGTGGCAGATCAGTAGGCATTGGAAAACCAGCCAACCTTTTTCAGTTTTCTGGGACGCTCTGGTTTGCCCATTTGGTTAAAATTTGCAGTAGATAAACATAGATACATAGAATTTATCCATTTATAATTTGAACAACCAGATGTTTACCCATGGCTGGAAGACGAAGGGAGCTTCTTTGTTTGTGGCTCCAGCTGTGGTGGGAGTCGGAGCTCATCCCACATTTGAGGAATCTTCTTTTTTTAAGCAGTTCAGAGGCTGGGGCTGCTGCTTGGGAAATGGCTGTTTTCTCCCTGCAGGCAGATCGATACATTTCAGCTCACTGTACTGCAAGTAACTTTTCATCGTACATTAAGAATGAGGAAAATAAAAGCCAAGATGGATGTTATTTTGGTTTTGCTTTTATTTTGAATTATTTATTAGGAAGTCACTGCTGTCTTGCTTCTCATCAGGAGACAAAATGCTTTTGTCTTTGATGATTTCCTATTAAAAAGAAACAAGGTCTTCCCAGTTTTATTTCCCTCATCCCCTTGCTTCTTGGTACTGTAAGTGTAAATCTGGGGTCTCTGCAATGTGACAAGATGGTCTCCTGCAGTCCCAGTGCAGACAAAGTCCCCACTGATGCCAGTGGAGTCACACCTCGTTGGTACATTTCTACCAGTTTTATAGCAACATTGCAGATGAATTACATGTCTTAGGAATGATTGCTGGCACATAAGCAGAGGGTGTTGTGGAGGGTTATAAGTAACCTACAGGCTACTATAATTTTAATTAAGCATTTATTAAATGGCTAGTAAGTATATGAATCCTTTTGAGGGAGTTCTTAATAGAATGTGTTATGGGGCAAAAATTGTGCAACTGGCTCCGCTGTTCATATGAGTTTGGAAACTCAAACTGACAATCCATTTTGATGTTTTTGTTCCTAAATCTAGGTTATCCTGAAGGAAACGATAAAGAAACTGGCCACCAAGATGGTAATCACTAGTGGAAATGAAGAAGATAAAGGCAGTCAAGAAAAGGAAAGCAAAGAAGAAACCATCTTGGCAATGCTTGGAATTATTGGGACAATTCTGAACCTCATTGTGATCATTTTTGTGTATATTTACACAACGTTGTAAACCAGAAGGCATGCAAATAGACCAGATAAAACGGCCATTAAGAGTGACAACAAACATTGCTGACTATTGACAAGTTCTTTAATCAGAATTGACTCTGTATTATACTAACACATCATAAAAGCACTGCCTGCAGGCAGCGAAGACTGAAGCACAATTAATTTAACAAGACTTTTTCACACAGTAATAAGCTTAACTCTTCTGTCCTGCCCTTTCCCTTTCGGTTTGGTTTTCAGTTTGGGGGAGAATGACTGCAATTATGTAAGCTGTAGCTTTGAAGAAATCCACCAGGGATATGTTGTTTTAACACAATTAAAAAAAAAAAAAAGAAAGAAAAAAAAAGAAAGAAAAAAAAAAGAAAGAAACTGTACACTATATATAATTAGAAATGTATGCTGTATACCCGCAAAGATTGAACTCAAAGATAGCTTCCTAGCACAGATCACGTGTCTGTTAGGTCAAATGATTTTTTTCACTCGGTTTTTGCTTTTACTTACATTGAATCTGACAAGCTTTTTATTTAGAATGAACATATGGTGCAATCATGAAAAAAACAATTCCATTGAGCAAGGTCTGCCTAAACCTGATAAAATGTTGGGAGAAATACATTACATGGTTATTTTTCCTTTCTCGTTTGCTTAACATCGGTGTCTGTTCATACCAATGTTTATAAATATATATTTTTAATAAATGTGCTATATTTTTAGCATGAACCAAATATTTGGAGACACTTGTATTCATGCAGCTAAATTTTGTTTGATGAAGTGCCCCTTTTGACAATGGATGTTATTTTTCTCGGCAATTATACAGCAGTCTTGTTTGCAGCCTTCTCACTGGGGTCTGAAGCAAGCTCACATCATGCTCTTATGCATGACTTGAAGTTGGAATGTCAGCTGAAAAGCACTGCTGCTTAATATGGGAAATAGCAAAACATTGTAAGGTGACCTTTGGGGACTGGTTGCAGAAAGAAGGCTCTATTTATAGTCAAAAAAAAGAAAAAGCAAATGAAAGGAATATTAAGGTATCTCAAAAAATATTACAAAATTCATAGAATTTATGGCTTTCAAAATCTGGTCATGCTCTTTAAGTACTTATGCTGAGACAAGCGAGCAGAGGTTTCTACAGTTGAAAAGAGAAATTTGGAGAGCCTATAGTGAGGCGTTTAAGTGAAATCCAGATTGTAAATACAGACTGTATTTTAAATGCGAGGATCATTAACTCTTTTTGCTTCTCTGACATGTGCTTTAACTGAGGTTGATGCAGTGAAATTCTCTGACTTGTGTTTTTGACAGGAATGTACAATGATGGTGATCACCATTCTTCTTCAGAGTTCAGTACCTATAAATATATAAAGCATTAAAAATATGAGACCTCAATTCTGCCTCAAGCTGCCTAAGTACATTGCCCATTAACTCTGACATATCTTCTTAAAAAATAGGTCAATTAATTGTTTACTGACTTGTGGTTTTGAATTGGATCCTCAGATGCACAAGGAGGATCGCTGTTGAAGTCAGCTGGAGCTGTAAAACATTAGATCCTAGAGTCTCATTGACTTTAGTGATCAGTCCTGTCCCTCTGGAATCAGTAATGAGTTTTCCACCAGTTTCCAGGGGCTAGGAATGGCTTCAAAAATACAGAATTTCATTGCAGGATATAAAAGCAAGCCTGGAAAACCCTGAGGGGCACCTCTTATAAACTGAGGTGTTCAGTCTCTTGTGGTATCATACATTCAGTAACAAAACCATTAGGAGAAGGAAAAAGGTCGATAAATAAATGAAAATGAAATACAATATGAAGAATGAAGGAAAAAACCAGCAAAAATAATCTCATATTAATGAAAACATGGCATAGTGAGACAGATGAGAAAATTAACAGAGATTTAAAGCAGAGAGTGGCACAGAAAGACAGTGCCACGCACATCGGAGTGACTGAGGAAACATTTGTGTTTGAACAGTGCTGGTAGAGCTGCCGGTCTCGGAGTGGGTGAGAAACAGTAGTGCACAATTCAGTGTAGCTGAGTCAGGGTGATCATGGTTTTTAACTTAGAGTTACTTATTGATAATTCTAAAGAATTAGCAAACTCTGCCTTTTGATCATCCTGATGGCTAAACATATTTTCCTCCACCTGGCATTTTTTCTTCTGTTTAAACCACTGCTGTGCACAGCCTGTGGCAGTGGCATTGGCACTCATGTCCTGGAGCACACCTGCACACACTCCAGGCACCTGTCTAACTCCAGCCTGCCCCTCACCTGGCACGATCCTCTCTGCAGATATTTCTCTTGAACCTCTCCTCCTCCTGCTCCTCCAGCAAACACCGTGGCAATCTGCCTGAGGCTTGTGCTTATCTTCTAGAGGGGAAGCCTGGAAAGGGCAGTCTGAGACAAGAGGTGAACTCTCATGCCAGATATTTCTTTGCTTCCCTCTGCATCAAATGACAATACCTGTCATCTTCTTGTGGGCATGAAGATGTTTAATTAATCAAATTTCATTAAGGGCTTCTATAAATATTACATATTAAAGCTCTGCATTGTAAAACAATATAGAACACCTCACCCACTAAAGTAAAGTAGGAACTTTTGCTGCTCATCACAGTTGTGCTCATTCAGGCATGGGCTAGAACCTTCACCAAGACAGGCACTGCAAATAGCCCAAATAAGCTGAGCTGGAGAGTTAAAAGCCTAAGGACTTCATGTTTACTCTGTTTCATTTTCCCTGTTAGTCTTGATGCAGGCAGTGTGTTCAGGTGTCTATTGCCCTGCACTGGCATCAGCCATGTGCTGTGTGCTTTGCCACAGGACTTTTATTCCTCTGAAAGAGGAAGAAAGGTTTATCATATTCCATAAAAAGTTTAGCACTTAGTATCTTAATTTTACAGGTTTCTGTTCACAGATAGTTCTAGAAATATCCTGGGGCAAGTTCTTAAGTAGATTCATTAAGTATTCGTTTAAATAAAAATGAAGAGTTTCCTTCGAGGGCAATTTCTTTACCTTTTATTTGGTATTCATGAACACTGATATGGGAAAAGTATGTTTCAGGAATGACTGTGGAAGAGGAATATTTTATACAAAGATCTGAAGATGTGCGTGCCCAGGCAGCTGTGGGCAGGCCTGCTTTCAGCTGAGTGCCAGCTGAATTCAAATTACCCTCATGCTTTTTTTATGTGAGCAGTTTTTAGCATGCACCTGTAAGAAATATTCAACAAGTAACATATATATATCGTGAGTATCTTATAGTCAGTAACTGCTGTATAAACAGATGAATAAAACTTCTCATTACAGGTGCTGAATGGTAAATCTGCTTTGACAAGGAAAAATCCAATAGTCTCACTTTTGGCTTGACTTGTAGGTAATGCAAGTAGTTTCCAAAGTAAACTTTTTAAAATAAAATATTAGTCCATTAGTGACAGGAACTTTCATGTTTGCATTTGAGTAGAAGGAAATTAATATCCAATATCTTAATAAGATATTAATGCATCACCATTTGCTTCAGTCAACTAAAAATGTGATTGTATTTTTAAATCATCCTATTTAGTTTTTGATGGTTTTTGTTATGGGAATGAAAAATATTTTCCCAAGGTGACAGGAAGGTGACATCCTGCTCACTAGTGTCCGGTGTGTTGGCTGGTGGGTACACAAGACTTTCAAGAAGGAAGAAGATAAAACTGTTCTGCATGTAACAAAAAAAGAGGAGAAAGAAAACAGACAGGCTTCTACCTTCCTCTCTGGTTCCAACAACTGCCACTGAATACTCAACATCTCAGGAACCACATCTTCATGCAGGAATGTATGATCCTGTGTGCTGGCTGTGAGGGCAGTCCTTTCAGTTATTTACCTTCTGCTTCTTCCACCTGTACCTCTGTAGCAGAGCACAACTCACTGTGCCTTAGGAGAGTTGTAACATGTACCCAGCCTGGCAGCCTCTGGAAGAGCTGTGTGGATTTATTGTGGTGTAAAGGTCTACTAGGGGTTTGAGTTTTATTATTTTAAGGACAGTCAGTAATCACTATTGTGTTACTGTCTGATCACCTAGGCAATATATTGCTTATTGAATTCCCACACCCATCCCTCCCCTAGCCCACAGGTAAAATTTTGGTTCAGTGGGTATCCAAATACAAAAGAAAGCTTCAGTCACATCATGACAAAACTTAAGCATGAAGCATTGCTTAAGTCCATGTCCCCTATATTTTTATATATTATATTAATCTATATCCTGAAGCTAATCCCAAATGCCCCAAGGTCTCATCTGTGTCAGGAGGTCTCATTGCTTCTGAGTCAGAATTAACATTTCAGTGTGACTTATGGCATACACAGAGCCCAAAGTGGGAAACATGGATAAAAATTAACTGAATTAAAACTCCAGGGAGGCAGCACTGCAGAATTTACTAATTAGTTTGAAGCTTGGCTGGAGCACTTTGTTTCTGCATAGCCAAGATTTTGGAGAAAAAAATATTATCATTCCTTGGAAATTTTCTGGAATGAATTGAAAGAACGTAATTGAAAATATTTCAGCAGCAATCTTCCAAAGAAAACACTGACCAGGCCTCTGAGTGACTGGCTTCTTTCCCAAGAGTACTGCTTGGCAGCGCAGGAACACATTGCACATATATGTAAGCACCTGTTGTTTACTGAGAGGCTTTGTCTTCTTTGGAACAGAATGCACGGATTTACAAAGATTTACCGATTTATGGAATAGTACATTACACAATCAACAATGACAAAAAGTGCTGTTCACCTTTATTTCCAGCAGATATGCTGAAGACACCCTGCAGAATCTGCACTAATTCCGTGCCAGGCCGTGTGTTATGAAGGCTCTTCCCAAAGGGTCTTAAAAACTCAGTGAAGATTTCCTTCCCCACCACTGATCCAAGAGAAACAAAACCTGCTCAGTGTGGAACCCACCCCACCAGGCTGAAATCCCACATGCATTCATATGCGTTTATCTACATATACCATCTGGTATCTAATAAGACTTTCCTTGTCTTAAGCATTAGGTTTGCTTACTTGCATTTCACCTGGGAACTCAGATGGGGAAAGGCAATTTGTAGGGCTGAAAGCCCTGTTTCCAAGGAAACAACTTTACATAACGTAACCATTACCTGGAGAGGTGCCTGTTCATCCTGAAATATGCCTGAGTGCCCCGGGCATGGCACAAGGCACACCATCCTCCGTGTGTGGTCTCACAACTGATAGTGGGGGGGTGGGTCGGGCTGCAGCTGGCCCATACAGCAGGGTTTTGTACAAAAGCCTGGATCCCAAGTCAAGCTCTGTAAGTGAAAGGACATCCTGCCCTGGTCCTAGGAGGTACTTAGCTATGTTCACTGGGATCCTTTCTTCTGCAACCAGCCCAAATTCAGCTGAAGGTGGTCCATGCACCACTCTGACCCTCTTGTGTCAGTTGTGGAGTTTCCTTGCACTCAGGTGCAAGGAGTGAACAGCTTTGGGCTTCCCTAATCTCCTAGAATAGGGGACAAGGTTCCTCTTACACAGCAGAAATAGCAACAGAAGCATCCATTTCTTGGTGACAATGACAAGGTCACCTGCCTGGAGTGCTGATGGGAACCCTTTTCCTTCCCATCATTCCTCATAGTCTGGGAAATGCAAATTAATTACCTGGATTCCAGATTCTCCACAGGCTCAGTCACCATTCAGGAAGGCTTGTTTCATGATGCTGACTTTGTTAGATGGCTCCTACAGCCAAGTCTTCAGGAACATATTAAAGGTCTTCGTATCATGAAGGTCTCACCATAACAAGTCTCAGGCACTGTCAGTCTCTGGCAACAAGGTGTTACGGGACCAGAATTAGCAAGGTACGGATTATGGAAGCCACGGGCAGCCAGAGACGGTGCACATGAGACTGGCTGTTCTCCACAGAACTTACCTTCTTGAGGAGCAACGGTATAATGGTGGATTGACATTGGTGGTGGGTAAATGTAATAAAATGTTTGTGTAGCAGGGCATGATTTCTCGCCTTTACTTCCTGCAAACTTAATGGGAAAGGCTTTATAAATAATTCTGGCTTTGTCAATTTAAAGTACAGATTAAAATTTACTACATATGTTTTCAAATTTTAATGTGCTGCTTTTATTTCCCCCTTTACCAAGCAATTCAATTTTAGTTTTGCAGATACTATTCTTATTTCTGTAATAATGATGGCTAATGCAAAAACATTAGTACTGGATGCAAAAGGAAAGAATGAAGATTATATTATCAATGTTTTATTAATCTGTTCTTGTGAGCAGGATGAGTGGTTTTCTTTTCATCCGGTGCACATTGTTAATAGTATTTTTATAATTAGATACCATTATTTCTGGAGCCTAAAGGAATTCTGTGGGACAAAATTTCATCATTTAGAACTGCACATATTCAAGCAAATGTCTGTAAACTGAGAAGTGTATGAAATGTTTGCATTAGCTAAAAGAAAACAGTGTCAGACATATGCATTTTTAGCAGAGTCAAACTCAAAAGTGAGACTCCACAACTATCATTCCTTACGCTCCTGCTGACATTGCATGATACACACCAGGCTGTAATTTAGAAGCTCACTGAGCTAAGATTATGCGTGTACATAACTCAGACCAAGGGGCTAAATTCCTTTACTGTTAATGTGCATATGAAAATGTATTTGCAGGTTGGGGCATTAGTTGACAGCTGACAGTTCAGCCGTAGCAAAAATGCAACTAATCAGACAGGGAAAAATAGGAAATTTCCTGTACAACAAGCTATTTCTCTTTGCCTCATTGATCTTATTTTCAGCTGATTTGTTTCAGACTGCGTGATTGATGAGAATGATGCTGAGGCCTGCCTAACCAATGAAAGAATAAGGACAATGGAGGATTATTCAATCTACAACTTCTATCAGAAACTAAGCATTTCCCTAAATGGCTTAAAAAAATCTCAGTGCTGAATGTTTAACATTTTCCTTTATGTTTCACCATCAGCCAACACACTATTTGATTTTATAATAATATTTATGTACAGTTTCACTAATCTATGCAAACACCACCAAATGGATTTTATATCCTTTGCAGTTTTTTAAGTTTTATAAGCCTCTTTCTAGTATATACCCATCTCCTGTTTAAAAGATCAAGAAGAGAAATATATCACATCCTAGAGCACTATACAATTATGCAAATCTCACTACAAGTTTAGGTTGAAAGTATATAGACATTTACAAAAAACAGAAAGTCTTATTCCTTGAGCCTGTTCATATGGCCCAAGTGACCCTGATGTGATGCTGCATACATCACATTCTTGGTTTTAGAAAAAAAAGTCCAGCTGTGAAACTCCTCGAAGCAGTGCATTGCACTATATTTGCAATTTACAGAGCAAGGCAAAAAATCTGATGATCACAGTCAGTGCTCAGCTCCTGGCTGACCTTCCCCCATGGGGCAGCAGCCCTTGGTGTACCCTGAGAGACCAAGTGCCCTGTACATTTGATGAAAAGAAATAATAATAAGGTAATTAACTTCACAAAAATTGAAATATCACCACTAATAACATGTCTGGTTCCATTGGTGCAGTAGCCAAACACTAGCACCACTCACTGCAAAACTATTGCTGTTGTGTTTGGGTGTTAAAACACACAAACCTGCGGCTTTTCCTCCCATTGCTGTGACTTCCTATCATCAGAGATGCTGAGGAAACTCAGTATTATTCTATGCAATGGTTTTTGACTTGAGCTGAAACAAAACCTCAGCCATTCAGAGACCACCACAGAATGGCATTTACAAACAATTTTTTGTTGCAATTTGGTTTTATATGACTAAACAAATAGACAGTTTGGCAGTTTTTCTTTTAAATAGAAAAATTAATTTCAGACTGAAAAGTTGTTTCAGATTAAAATCAAAACTCAGTTCCAAAAAGCTGTAATACTTTGCCCACCTGTTTCCTGAATGAATTTTCATTGCCATCAAAGAAATTTTGTGGAGAAAAAACCCCAACATTTTGTTGAATTATCACCTTCTCACTGAAAACTACCTGGACTACAATGTTCAGACTAACTCTCTCAATCATCAGCAGTCCTTATGTATGTGGTAGAAGGTATCAAATAAAGATTCCCAATGCCCTGTGTTTCTACAGTTACGTTTTCCCATTTCTTCACTTCCTTTCACAAAAATAGATGACACCTCTCAGGTTCAGCAATAAACCCCACAGCTCTTGTGCTTTAATGCCAGTGTCATGGTTTTCTCCCTGAGATGGCCATCTCCTCCTACATGTGGAGCCCAAACCGGAGCCTGTGTACAAACAGCTGGAAGCCCCCCAACCCTGCCTCCCCTCCAGTGCTGATCCACTCTGGGGATGCTGTCCCACAGACAACAGAACCACTCAGCAAGAGGCAATGCTGGCTGCTGGAGGCTGAGACTTGGCTTATAGAACTTTCTATGTCAATCAGCAGAGTATTCAAGACTATTCAGCATTGAATGCTCCTTTTTTCACTTTGTTTTGTGGGTTTTTTTAGTCACTCATAAATCTCTCCCCTCACTGCGTAACTCTTGTGTGTCAGACTGCTTCTCCCGTGAGTTTGGGAGCCCTAAAGTGAGGTGGAAAGGGAGAGGTTGGTGACAACACTGTAGCAAAACTTCAGAGGTACAGAATTTAGCCTGCCAGCACACAGCCTCCTGTTCCCTGCGCTTGGCTGTTGGCCATTTGTGCTCTCGGAGGGAGTGAGGGGAGCACACACATTTTATCCATCCTAACTTACATGCTCTGATGGCCTTGCTGTGTTGTGAGTGACCGTGGCAAAGGCCAGGGCACCAGGGAACCATGGCTGGAGTGTCCATAGGCTTTGAAAGACTTCTGTTCAGCATCGAAATCGTGCTGCAGTCAGCGGCCACCTCATGCTTCCATGGAGTTTATCTGTCACACACTGGTACCAGAACTGCCCATTTCATGATGCCCAGAGGGAAAACTTGTCACACCTGTGTTTGTCAATGGTTTTTTTGTTGTTTTGTTTGTTTGGTTTGTTTTTTTTTTTGTTTGGTTGGTTTTTTTTGTTTGGTTGGTTGGTTTTCTTAATGCTATGTTGAAGAAGCAAAAATAAAGCAATGCGTAACATAAAACAGAAAAACAGCCAGTGATTTCTTAAGGTGCTCCTGAATGTCTCTACTCAAAACACATCTTTTTAGAGGTGTGGCTCTCAGGAGCTTTGAAAGGCCCTTGGCAGTACCTGGTGTCATCCTCGTTCCCTGAAGTTCCCACTGCTCTGGCTCAAGGGGACTGAAAAGTTGTCTTCCAGAATGGGACCATGCTGACTCCTCTGAGGATGTTGGGTGATGCTGCAATCCCCTATTCTCCATGTTTTCCTATATGTGTATTTTCCTATGGACTAGACTAGAATACTTCAGTTGGAAGGGACCTATAGCAACCAACTAGTCCAGCTGAGCTGTCCAAAATCTCATGTTATTAAAATACCATAAATTAATACCAGCTCAGAATTAGTTTTGATTCTAAGACATCTCTGCAATTGCCAAATGAGCTCAAAATTTTGTATGCTTTTTATTCACTTGGCAGAATAAAGCAAAAGATCTGAAAATAGTGATCCTTGTGCTGTAATTCCACTGCCTGGAAACTAAACAAAGAAATCAATAGGCATGCAGAGTGTTTCTCCATTGGCCCATGCTGGGTTTGCAGGAGGATGTACTGAAGTGTGGCTAACAGTAAAACAGTCTGTCTGGTACTTTCCAATATCCTTTCAGATCAGTAAGTTTTTATTTATAGTCTTGTCCCCTGTACAGAGGATGGATAGTCTTCCTTTCAACCAGATGGTTTCTTCCTTCTGCGTGTCTTTTTACTCGTCAAGCCTTGTGTGATACCACTGTTGATATATCATTGCTGCATTGCTACATCATGTAGCTTTAAGAAAAGAAATTAAATAATAAGTTGTAGAAATAAAAAGTATCTGTGTTCAATCAATTCAAGCTACATAGAGCAAAATATATAGATCCTTGTAATAACTACTTTTTAGATGGTACATTTAGATGCACATGATGTCCTGAAGAGTGGCAGAAGCAGAAGGATGTACAGGATATAATCAAGGGGTCTTTGAAAACTACCTTGAAAAATATAACTTTGTTATATAAAAGTTAAATATATTAGTTCAATTCAGTGGCTTTCTTTTGGTAAGATTTTTTTCATTACATTCACATACATGCAGGGTGGTGTTTCCCAGCTGTCAGTCCAGCCTTTATTGAAGTTGCATGACTGGAGCTGAAGGCAGAATCTAGCTCCCAGGTCTGAATCCAGCAGAGCATTTATATTCATATTTCTCTCCAAGAAAGTGCATGGTCCTGTTGGCTTTCTGGGCTGCCCATGAGCTTGAAAGTAAGTATGTGCTTAAGTGCTTCACTGGAGCAAGGCAGCTGCACTAAAGCATTCAGTCCAATTTGCTTTTCAGGGAGGTTATTACTGTTTGAAAGAAGTATTTCTCTGAAATAGAAGAAGGGAACAAATGTCCCAGAGCACTCATTCATTTCTCTCTCAGTCCCTTTCCTACTTTCTGCAACTCCCTTCTCCTGGTTTTCTGCCTAATAACATCAGCCTTGTTGACTCCTTACAAAACATCGCAGCTAAAGTCTTCCTTAAATTGCTAGCTCTCTCTGCTTTTATGTGCCTTAGATTTAAATTGAAAACCTTTTATTTGCCCAAGGCCCTATTTTATCTTCTGGTCCCCTTTCAATCCCCAATGGCACCAGCTGTGTTGAGCATCATCGTTTTCCACAGCCAAAGCAGCTGTGGCATGTTCCACTTGCATACCTGGCATGTCTTGCTCTTCCTACCAGCTCTGCTCCTTCCCTTATTTGCAGTTTGCTAGAAAGACATCTACACCATGTAATGGTACTACAGCTACCCCTCACCAGAGCTTTTCAAAAAAGGGAACAAAAAAGGTTAATGAGGGAGACATAGTACCAGGGCAGCTACAGAGAGGACTCAGCAGGGTGATATAAGCTACCAGAACTCCCTGGACTGAAGTGCAACCATCAGAGCCCCTGGTGAAATTCGGTGAGCCCCAAAGGAAGGTCAGTATCCATGGATCTGTGACTGCAACGATGCAATGAGTGCTGCATTGCAAGGGCTGTCTAAAATTATTTTCTTACACACCTTGGTCAATAGAGAAGAAGCTGAGGGGTGGGGATGTCAGAGTCTTATATATGAGGCCTCTGAGATTTTTGATAAAGCTACTTAGAAAAAAGAGATCACTTTGGTTTATTGTTTTGTACAATCCCGTTCTTCTCTCAGTGTGTCTTTAGTCACAGGACTAGTGATGGTGATCAAGCTGATTTCATGCTCACAAGGTCACAGCTAATCTAATCGAATGTTTGCAGCAGTCTGTAAAGAAGCTGCTGTCCTATAAATCTGTCTGTTTGTGATTCTGTATAGGTTTTGAGCTGTATTTTGTTTCAGGGGATTGGAAAAGCTCTGGAAGACACAGGCAGATCTGTGGATGGTCTTGAGATCTTACATGCTCTCTTACAGCAGATGTAGTCATGCTGGTGGCGAGGAGTATCTGGGATCAGGGAAGTGCTCTTAATGAAGGCAGCATGGCTCTGTGAGCAAACATGCTCTCCTCAAGATGACTAAGGGCAGGCTTCAAGGAAACAGTGGAAAAAAGAAAGGAAGTATGAGTCATCTGTAGAATGTCAGTTTGCATGTGTCTTTATGTAGCATGTAATTATTTTTATACACATGTTTAATTAATTTTTCTTTGTATTTCATCTGGGACTACATTTGTTTGTCATTCTCCTTGCTAGATACATCGTTATGCTGTTACAATGTCAATGACTGTTTTGGCAGTGGGAAGCCCTTAAAGAACACTGCAGTGAGTGCAGCTGCCCTAAAAAGCAGTCTGAATTGGAGACAACAGTCTGAAGGTATTCTGTGATGAAAGTTATATGTTCTGTGGCACAACTCTGTCCTACACCTGTGTCTGAGGCCAGAGCTCCTGGCTGGGGCAGAGCCAGAGATGCTTCACCTTTGGGACCTTCTATGCTGGCCCTGCCTCTCCCTTGACTGCAAAGAGACAGACAACTGAGAAAATGGAAACCTGACACACAAGCACCCTGCCCGGCAAGGACAGCCTGGGGAAGGGCAGCCACAATAGAGGCAGAGCTGAGATGCTGCTGAAACCTGTAGCTGCTGAAACCTTGCTGAGGTAGCAAGGACTGCTTGGTGAAACAAGATGTGTAAAGCCAGCTTCTACAAAGTACAAACACAGAGAAGTGGTCTCAGAGGAGGAGAGCTCAGACCCTGAGATGGTAGCTGGAGGTCTACGGAGGCAGCTGAGGGGCAAGGGCAATTTCCCTGTTCCTTCCTGTTCCTTCATCTCCACAGGGATAAACCTGAGGCAAAGGACTATGGAGCTGTTTGAGTTAGAAAGAAAGCAAAGTATTTTGTCCAAAATGAGGGAAAAAAAATATAGGATTTACCCTTGCCATCAGGAAAAGGATTGTATCTTAGACAGGGCGTTGGACTTTTTGTTGTTTTTTTGGTTCTTTTTTCTACCTGTTACCCATGAGAAGAGGGCTCTGACTTTTCTGGAAAGGGAAGTTGTTAAAGCTGTTCTCTGAAGATACAGTTTGCTCATGCAAGGTAAACGCAGCCCACGGCTCTCCTGTGTAACAGAGCCTGGGATATGAAGGAGGGAGGAAATCTTCCTGCAGTAAACTACAGCATTACTTTTAGCTATTAATATACTTACTGCTGTTGCATATGAGTTTAACTCATGAAAATCTTTGGCTTTTCCTCATTTAAATGAGTATGTGCCATTGAAGTCTTCTGCAGCAGTTGCCCTCTGAGCATGCGGTGGGTGGCAAGTGGGAGGGGGTCTGCTCTGCCCAGACTGAGGTACCACCAAAGCTAAGGCATGAGGGCACCTCTGGCCAAGTCTGTGAATCCCTGTATCTCACATAGATAATAGAGTTCCATCCAGTGCCATTAAACCAACATCTGACAAAACTGGGCAAATAAAGGCATACAGCTTTCTGTCAAAAGTACAAAAAGTTTTTGAGAATGCCTCTACTCTCAGGAGTAAAACTGAAATACTCCAGTTCAGCACAGTAGAGTCTCTCAAGGAATGAAACTAGTTTAAGCAGAATGCAAATCCTGTCTGCCACTCATTTCTGGCATTTTCCCAGCGTGTTTTCTGGGCACAGGATGCTCACTGCTGGCCATCTCCCCTTGTCCTCTCTCTCTGCCATCTCACTGGCATTATTTCAAGCCTTTCATTGCTTTTCTCAACATCTCTTTGCTGGCTGGTTTAGTTTTTGGTTTACAAGAGATGCTAAAATTTGCCTTTCTCTTGAGTGTTTTTGATTTTGGCATGTGTTTAGCCTATGTACTATGGAGCATGTAACTTTTTTTTATACAGTTTTCTTTTGCAATATCTGGGAAATTAAGACATTTTGATATTGTGCCTTTAAAGAAAGGCATGATGCTTTTAATTCCATTCACTATGGCTACTTCATAATATGGGTTTGACTCTTTCTGTACAAAGTCCTTGCAAACATTTGTCTTTTAAAAGCCATAAATAACACTTTTATGCATTCTTGCATGTTTTCTAATGAGAAAATGCATTGGAAAATGTAATTTTTTCCTGTACTGTGTTAGGGCAGGAGAGGCCTTTAGCAATTCTGTCATTTATTTCAGTATCCCTATACTTACAGCTAGGGATATGAGTCCTGGATGCTGCATCACTGCTAACAGAGCTGTTTATACTCTTTTCATAGTAACTTCAACTGGTCCATCTCCACCCATGTGTGAGAAGAATGGTGTGTTTAGATCTCATGTCTTTGTGTAGAGTATCACAGGTAATGACTTCATCTTTCCTGAAATAAACCAACAAGCCTTTGGCAACCTACACACTGCACAAAAAGATCCCTACTCTATATGAAAGTAAGTCAGGACTTTCATAGCTGCAGGACCCAGACAAGAAAAATTGGAAATGGTGTCAAACTTGTCAAGGCATAAGGCAAAAAATAAAGTAAACTTTTCTTGTTTATAGTCACAAGAGGAATGATTCAATTAGTAGCAGGGAAGCTTCCTGTCTTGTCATATGTAGTAAGATGTTACTTATGCATCTGCACTTATCATACTTACCATTTTAGAAAAAAGATAAATTTCCTGTGTTTAATAGTCTGGTTCAGAGCTTCCAGTTCAGAAAGATGCTTGTACAATGCAGCATGCACTGTGAACAATTCAGTAGAGACTGGACACCCTTACATAGCTAAGTTTGATCTGTAGCTGAATCACCACAAATAGTAAAGCTGAAATGTTCCATTTCCCACAAAGATGACTAGAAGCTAGGAGCCTTGATCTAAAATCTCGTTAATATTTTTTAACTGAAACTTTTGAAGTGCATTTTTCATTTGACTCTATCTTCCATAAAGTTAACAAAATGGGCAGAAAGTATTCTACAATTCCCTGGTGGTACTTGACTATGGAGGAAACCTGCACTGTACAGCTAGTGTATGCTTGAGGGAAGGTTTGATCGGTCCCTAAGACTTAGTTTGTTTTAGCAGTGGTTCTTCTAATTCAGATGAATACATCAGTGTTTTTCTGGAGGTAAATGTTGAGCGTTGCTGACACACAAACTGTTTGAAAATGTTGTATGGTCTTTTGAGGCATGCTGCAGCTTCCTGTGGCAGTGCTTCCTGTTGCAGTGACACCGATGGCTGTTCCTGGACAGAAAAATATTTGTCAGGTTGTGGGATTAGTCTGGTTAGATGAATGTCTCCCATTCTTTTTGACTTCTGTCTTCACTGCCGGTCAGAATGTCTCCTTCATGAAGATATGGAGAGACATGGAGGATGTTGGCTGGCTGGTAGAGACTCTGCAGTCCCAAAGCCCCCCCCAACCCAGCCAGCATAATCCGCTGTGGGGCACACCAACAGTATTCAAAAAATTACTACTCTGTTGATCCTTTCTCTGCTGTTTTGGTTTGGGAGCCTGTGGATCTTTTCTGTGAGATGGGATGCATTGTGTTCCCCTTCCAGTTGTGGAGGAACCCAGCATCCAAGCAGGATCCATCCCTGCAGAGCTGCTTGTGGAGTAAGCTGCCAGCCGGCTGTAGCATGCTTTCCCCCACGGCTTGAAATATTGTCAGAGGGAGAATCTGTGGAGGATTCCTTGTCTTGTGATTGCATTATTTTTAAACCACATAAGCAATAAATATTTAAAGTCTGGTTGTAGGCAATGTAACAACTCTGTAAATACATGCTTCTGAATACAGAAGTAAGAGTCTGATCTTTTCTTTTAAGAGGAAACAAATACATCTCTGTTTGGCATAAAGTGTCCTCCTCCCCATTCTGTAAGGAAGAATATGTTGAGGCAATTTTTCTGCTATGGATCAAGGTGAAAACTAAAGGCAGAAAAGTACTGCTGCATATTTATTGCTACCTCCTGGCGATCCTCTGTTCTTTTCCATTTGTCAGATCGAAGTATTAGATCAAAGCCTAGAAAGGAAAGGCAGAGAATGAGAGAGGGACCTCAGAGAAATGAACAGCTTCACTCTTGCTCTTGCTGCATGCTCTCTCCCTACCCATTCCCACCATGACTTTTCCCATGACAGAGAAGCTGTAATAGAGATAGGAAGCAGTATGGGAGTTCCTGTGAGGTTTTCTCTCTTCTCTATAGCATTACATGAACTTCCACTATTGCAAGTAACTTGGTTTTACAGAAACACCAACTGTAGTTGGTTTATGTAGACTGAAATCAACTACTGACATGAGCCTGAAGATGCTGGGCCCATATCAGCACTAGTGAAACATGGCAGCAGTGGCCAAAGAGGTGAGAATGACCTGTGGAAGTGACTCAAAAAATGAGTGCACTGTCCTCGTCCTTGGACATTGACTACAGAATTTCAGAAATCCAGGCCTGTTTTGATGCTCTTTGTTATTATTAAATTAGATTTTGTGCCAGCTGATTTGAGCTATGGCAGAGGGAGAGGATATAGTTCTGCATGTTGTCCTCTCTAGCTTTCCTGTTTTGTCTTTTTTCAAAAGAGCTATTTTTTGGAAGTGATTTTATGAAGTGCTTTTGCAGTTCAGAAGTAACTTGATGACTTGACTCCTGTGATTTGTTTCTCCTCTGTGAGGAATAGTTAGTAAAGTGTTTTGAATGTATAAATTAATAGCTAAATGTGATGATATTTAATGAATCTTACAGCTGTGCTGTTTCTAAAAGCCATTTAATGAACTAATTCCTTAGTGGTCATCTCAGAACAAACCATTATCAAACAACTCTTACCTACCAAGAGAAGTTTCTTTTTCAAAAAGCCTAGCTGAGGCATAGTAGAATATTTATTACATGGCTGGCAGTATCCTTCTGCCTGAGGGATGGACTGCAATTACAGCATGGTAAATATTTCATTAGAACAAAGCAAAACTGCATGGGAAGTAGCCTTCCCTTTATTTAAAACATTTATTAAAATACAACGTTAGAATGTACATGGGAATAATTCTTTCTACCCAATCTACCAACTAAACTACAATTTTAGGTGAGACATTTTGTTGATACAAAACCTTGCATATTAGAGTAATCTGTCTTCTGCTCTGAGAAAGATGGACATCTTAGTACAGATTAAACTTAGTGTACACTGATGCTCCTTATACCATTCTGGCTGCATTAAGGAAGTAAGAGCAGGAGCAGCAGATTTCAGTGCCCTTACAAAAAATCCCTTCTCTTCAAAGAACAATGTAAATGTAATTTAAGCACAAGACTTAAACACAAGCGAATGCTGAAGTCTGTGCACAAGAGTGGGAAGTAGTCACTCACTAGTGCATAATGGCGCATGTGCAGTTTTGAAGAGTAATGTTCTATATTAAATACATTCTGAGTTACGCTTGTTTAAAAAATGTCCACTTCTTTGGACAGTGAAAAAAAGACACAAAGACAGCTTTTGAAGGACCATCCAACTGCAGCAATTTTCTTAATGAATAGAAGAGACATCTAAGAGCACATGTGAAGAATGAGGTCTTATTGAACAGTAATTTGGCAATAACTTCTTTTCACTGGAGGTCATCTTTTTACTACAGTACCAGATTATACAACATTTAGGCAATACCCCATTTTATCTGCTAGAGGAGCATGATGAGGCCCCAAGTCTGTAGCCTGGTCCTACAGTCATAACAGCTTTCTTGCTTCTTCAAAGACTAAAGAACTATAATAAAAAGATCACCTCTTCTCTGTACCAGTCACAAGCAGACTCAAACCTCTTTTTGCCCCTGTTTCCAGTGGTAATTGGAGAGATGCTGCTTTCAGTTCAGGTTTTCAGGCAGCTGAACTCTTTTGCCATGATATCTGCTGTGTGAGCTGACTTTGCTCAGTGTCTTTCTTTCAGAGTCTCTCCAGCCTCCTGGTTAGTCCTTCCCTGCCAGTGATGATAGTACTACCTACTTTGTTTTGTATAATTTGTAGCTTAGATGTGCATTTTCAGTGTGGAAAAGCACTATTTCTGAAATTGCATGCCATAGTTGCATAGGAGTAAGGGGCCAACCTCTCGCTTGAGCATCCTAAGCCAGTTTACTGTCCCTCCTGTGTTGGAGACTCAGTTTTGTGCTTGATCTTTTCTCTAATCTCTTAGAAAGTTTCAAAACTACTTAATTATGCTGCAGTATGTGCAAAACTGTTTCTCATGGATCAGCGTTAACCTCATAGCATGACTTTCCATCTGTCCCAGCTGCTGCCTCTGCTGCTGTCCAGTGACAGGGAGCCCTGACTTGTCTGTGGGCCAAATGCACCTCTTGATGACTCTGTGAGTGGCCACCAAACCCTTTTAAGTTGTTATGACCTGTAAACATGCAGGATGACTTTAGCAGAGAACAGTCAACCAAAATTTCTGGATTTCGTGTTAGCTAGTCCAGAAAAATATATTGTCTTATTAGTGTGCTTTGTCCTAACACCCTGAGCTCTGATAGTGACTTCTCCAACTACACTGTAAAGCTGACACACTGCAAAAGTTAATGTACAGTGAAACCTGTCTCTAGAGAGTCCTTACCATTCTTGATGTTAGAAGTATACAGATGCTGAAAAGCTGAGTCCCCTTGTTTAAAGCCATGGCTGTTTCTTACCCTGAGAAAGGGATCCTGCAGTAAATCTGCTCTGGGGCATAAAATTGCCATTCACTGCATATGGCATGAGCTAGCTCCCAATATGCAGCATCAGCTCCAGAGCCCAGAATGAGTTTAGGTTCAATGCTGGTTTCTTTTAGGTGGCCTCCTGACTCTGAGGATGCAACTGCAAAGCATTCTAGAAAGACTCACAAAAATAAGCAAACAGACCACAATTGAGTCTCCAAAGCTGCACTTTCAGGACTGAGCTTCCCTGCAGTGCAGTGCAGAGCAGAGGTTCTGAGCAAACAGAGGCTTAAGCCAACACTTTGCTAGAGGACCAGGAAGGTGAGGCCCAGGAGCCCTCAGATGTGCTGCTGACTCTCCCCGGCCTGATGGACTGGTGGTGCGGGAGGTCACACTCTGCTTCCCAGTGCCTCCTCCTCCAGGGCTAGCAAATACAGAATAATTTCAGAGCCCCATGAAGCAGATCTGAGCTATTTAAACTTAGATGCTTCAAGCTTTTATCTTTTATTTCTTTTTCTTTTTTTTTTTAATACCTCTGTCAGAGGTAGAAATGAGTTCCTCAGAGACAAGAAGTCTGAATGCGTAAAGTTGGCCATTGGAATGCTGGGCAGAGCCTGAGCAGTGGAGGTTGAAGATTTCATATGATAAATACCGCCAAAGTAACACTAAAATAACTTTTGAGAGCCTAATTATTTTTGAAACCTAATCCTTACACTCTCCCTTTGTGGATCACAGTATTAATGCAGCAGCCACATGGACATGCTCTCCTTGAGAAAGGTAGTGAGGCACTCTGTGCCTGTCTTTATATTTAGCACGAATACATGAAGCACTCCACATGCAAATAACTATGCCAGGAGTTGTGCAGAGTCTTGTGCCAGAAGACAAACTGTTCAGCTCCATCTTGATAATGCTGCTTTCCTTCACTAAGAAGTCAGAGCAATGAAATCTCACAGAAATGCATTGAACTAGACTCAAATTGTAATTAAAAGCAACAATGGTTAAGTACAAACATGTAATAATCAGCAATACCCAGCAAAAGAACTGAAATGTGTTTATAGCTTTGAGTCAGCAAAACCAATAGTAAAGGAACAATTTTAGTTACTTGCTGTCTCCTGGTAGTTTTATGAGGATGTACCAACATGAAGATGGGTCTTTGGAGCTGCACTCCTCCCAGAGAGTGCTGTCTTGGTGGCATCCTTCCACCAACATTCCTTCTCAGATAGATAGACAGACAGACAGACAGACGGACGGACAGACAGACAGACAGACAGACAGATAGATGATGGACAGACAGATAGATGGATAGATATGCATATGTCTTGAATGGTAAATGTGACAGTGATTTAACAAGGTACACTTGATTATTTACTGTGTAGGGGACAGGGTCAGACAAAACTGTCCAGGAAACCCTCCCACTGAGTCATGAGGTTCAGAATGGACCCTCTTGCTTTTTAAAACCCTTCTCAGAAAGGAGTCTAAGTGCAGCTGGATCCCACTCATAGTCCCAGACTTGGTCAACAGTTTATGTCTAAAGGATTATGTGTACACAATCAATCCTTTATACCACTTAGCTGTCAACATTTATCACGCTATTAATCACTTAGTGAGGATCTGTTGTGGGAAGGGATCTCTCAACGTTGAGGAGTAACCTTGGGAGGTGTCCCTACTCAAGGAGAGATCCTGGCATGTAGCCCGCTGCCATACAGGACAGCTCAATGGGCCCTGGGCTGCCTGCTATTTATAGAGTAAGATGAGTGACTTAGAGTTGTATTTGCATACCAGCAAGACGTCTGGGTCACCACTCCAGACAGTCCTTGGCTACCATGTTGCCATCCGCTACCAAAATCCAAAGTAAGCTGGATGCAGCCATCACAACATCCCCTGGTGGTTATTGCTTAAATGGGTGGGAGAAAACACACCTCACAGGATGTTAGGAATCCCAAAGACCCCAACACTAGCAATTTTCTGGTATATTTAATACTTTAAGTAGTTACTGAAGGCATGACTATGTTGCTACCAAGTGATAAGGTACTCCTAAATTCTATAAGCTAAGATCTCTTCTGCAAAGCAAAGCATGGGAACAGCTGTCTTCTGGAAAGGTGCCTTGGGTTGCCTTTTTGATTGTGAATTCTATATCTCTGTGCTTGTCTGGATTTTGGTTAGAACAATTTTTACATCCAAACTCTCATGTATGTCATCTGTCAACCAATTACTGGAGGTCATTCAAAGGTTGTATTTGAAGTACTCATTGGAGATATAAAACAAGTGTTTCATTCATTGGTAACAATTGCTGAACAAAGGCTTGAAAATCCAAAAGGAACCATCAGAATAGATTTGAACGTCCACATTGTGGGAAAAGTATTGTGAATTCAGTGTGACCTTGACAGAAACAGCAGGGAGCTGTGCTCACACCTTCTGAAGTATGAGGGGCACATTTGCATAATTGACTAAAGGTGCTTTTGATGTGACTGACAAGTTGACAGCAATTAATTATCTTAATATTTGCTTGGGGTTCTGAGCCTGCAGCAGGCGATTAAAGATACTTTTGGAAATTAGTGGTTTTGTTTGCACTCCTTCCTCTAATTGTTTGCTAAATAATTTACCATCATTGTGTTTCAAATCTCTGAGTACTGCAAATAGTACTTAAATAGTATGGTTTAATGCAGGGAGAAGTAAATACAAATGTGTAAAGAGTGGGTGGAAGAAAGGAGGAAGGAGTGAGCACACTCGGGCTTTAGGGGCAGACCTTAAAAAGAACATGAGTATCTTCCTCATCTGAATTGGAGGTGATCATTTACAGATGGCTGGTACCAAAGAGCTGTAATGTTTCAAGCAGACCTGTAGGATCTATTTTTATTATATGAATGTTAAATGGACTGTTATGAACTTGAAGACTAGCAAATATTCCAGTAGTTTGCATTTCTGATTATCAAGTAACACCAAACTAGGTCCCTCCAGAAATCAAACTGTCTGCCCCTCCCTACCAGATACGTCTTTTGCTGCAACCATTCTTCTCAGCCACCCTGGTCTGAAACTCACTGGGCACTTCTCTATTCATTCCAGTGTTTTCTTTTAAGTTATAGTGATGCCTGTGTTGTTCAGGCTGTTCTGCTAATATGGTATAAGATTTTTTTAAGCAGAAATTGAAATTCTGGAAAAGGTAATGATGGAAAAGTTTTGTCTTTGTGATTTCTGATTTGAATTCAGAATTGTGAGCAAAAGGGAAACTACGAGTCTTTCACCTTTTTTACTATCATTATCTTGCTTAAGTCACTCAAACCTCCATGACTTAGCTAACACCATGCAGTCCAGAAGTGAATTAACAAATAATTACCAGAAGGCATTGCTCAGTCTTAGAGGACTGCAGTTGTCACTGCTATGCCTCATCAAATATTCAAGATATAAGCAACATTTTAACATAAAAAAATTTCCTTGTCTGTATCCAAATAACAGAGTTTAACTGTTCCCAGATTTCATATTCAGGAGTGTAAAATGAGGTTTGGAATATAAGCCTCAAGTGAAGGAACCACAGAAAACCTTTCCTAAGCATTATGCTGTACAAAGGAGCCCTTGTTTTGTTTCAGATGATCTAGGTACAGGCACAGATCACAAAATTGTTTTATACGCAACTGTCACTTTTTGCAATTACAGTTTTCTTTCTCTTTCTATAGGAAGAATGAAAAACAAAACGTCATATTAAACAACTTACTGAAAATGTCTTATAACAAACCAAGAACAGCACAGGAAGAACTGAGTCACCTAAAATAAAACTGATTGATCTTAAAATGAAATATGTGCTCTCTTGAGCAAAATTCTTATGCTTTGAGCACATTAAGACTGGTACACAACTGTGCTCTTCTTGTAGCAATTCTTAATATTGCCTTCCCTCCAGTTACCTTTTGCAGGTTTCCTCAAAAGCCCTGTCCTTCCCTATCCCTCACTGATATCCAGTACACATCCCCTCCCTTGTGGAAAGCACATATGTCTATCCTGTGTCCTAGGTTAACTGATTGTTGAGGAACTTCTTCCTCAGACTCCCACTGTATGACTGTCTCTTCTTGTCTATTTGGCTTCTTTTCTTTCAAATGTCATTCTCTTTCAAACTGCTTTCCCAAAAGCTGTTGTGTCTACGTTCCAGGCACTTGCTCATGACATCAGTTAAAGGAAGGACACGGTTACATATACATGTAAATATGTTACAAGAGAAGTCTAAGCCACAGTCTTTGACACCAGGATCTGGAGTGAGCTTTGGAAGTTGTGTCACACCTCCCTGTGCCTGCACACCCCTACTGTTGCACACAGCAGGATAAGGTAAACTGAACCACTGTGTGCTAGCAACTCCAGCACAGCAGTTTTCTGATGGAAAGCCACTCTTTGGCATACAGCCCCCAACCTTTGCTACTTGGTAGACACTAGCAAAGGTAGTTGGATCCAATATTGATCCATAGTGTTGCTATGGCCATACTCACATTGTAAACCATGATACTCAAACTTGCTAAGCAACCAAAAATGTTGCTGCTTTGTGTCAGATTAATGCAGGCAGATCCTTCCAGTTGTTATTTGGCTGTTCTGAGTACTTGGCCATCATCTATTCCTCTCTGCTGTGTGTAGCAGGGTTGACAGCTGGGGGCCAGAGCCACAGCTTCAGTTTTCCAAATTCAGAGGGAGGCAGCAGTCAGGCTTCCAGCCCCTGAAGGCTACTCATTTCCTGGCTGTTAAAGCATTCCCATGCAGATAGGGACAACCTTTGGAGACAGAATGGCAGGACAAATTCTCAAATCTGGTCGAATATCAAATAATTCTAATTCTGCCACAGAAACCCACAGCTCTGTTGCTATGCTATGCACAGACTCGTGCATGCCAGCCATGTTCCTACCTCTGGTCTAGGCAAAGGTATTCACAGTAATGGAAACAAAAGAGCACGCAGCATGATTATTGCCTCTGTTATGCAAACGCTGTATGTGTTCTTGGCTCATAATAAATCATATAGACTCATAATGGTCAGAATATTTTTAACAGACCTTAGGCAGAATTCATTCTTTTCATGCACAGAAAATAATTAGGTCCTATTGGAAGAAAAAATGTTTTTGTTTCATGGACGTTTGTTTATATACCAAATAGCAATATTAGGAGTTCCCTGAGCTGAGTTTGCTAGAGGAACTACACTTCTTTGCATTCCTTCTTTCATTTGCCTCCAGCTGCCTCTTCCAGAACAAGGATTTCCATTCTTCTCTGTCCACCTATTACAAAAGCAGAGTCTACAGGAGAATATTTATGCAGAAAATGGTACTGCTGCCATCTACTCGTTGAAGGAAGCATTAACATTTTCTTGTTAATCAAGAACACAGCTCAAGTTATGTCCCAAATCACCTTTGTTTTCCCTAAGTCTAAATATTTAATCAGAATTTTTATCTCGCTTGCGCTGTGCATCCACCAGACAATCCACCCACGCGTTCTCTTTTCCCTTAGCCACAGCAACACAAAACATTACAGTTTCCTATTTCATGATGGGACTAGGAGTACCTAATAAGATGCCAGCTCTGTCAGAAATGTTTCCTGCAGCTGTCATTAATAATGCCTCTCTCTCACATGGATTCTCTTGACTTCTGTTGTTGCTGAGATCTTACCACAGTGGGGACCTTCATTTGGCAGGCTGCCCTTGCAAAATTTATCTATATGATATAACAGTGCACATCTACTGCATCTATTGTAAACTCAGCTCCTTTTTTTTTTTTTTTTTGCATTTGTCGTTGACAGATCGAGTTTCACTGAGGTCCCTGACTGTGATTAAGAGAAAGTTTTGTTCCTGTTTGTCTAAATTACTGTGACTCAAAATTTAACTAAAATTGAAAAACACCAGAAAGGGCTGTTACTTGCTCTGCAGGACTCCAACATCTCTGTTCCCTTTGACATGAGCAGAGGGCTTTTTCTGTTGTATGAGATGCCTTCATGGTGCTGCTGTGATTAACACACAGTTGTGTGCATTTTGCTATGTATGTGTCTGACTGGGGAATTCTGCTGTGAAAATTTGCTCTAGAATGACTTCAGCTAAAAAAGCCTCTTGATTTTCTGATTTTCTTCTTGTGCTGCTTTTTAATTTTGCTGCCTCTCTGATTCCTTTATAGAGTGAGTATTGAGGACATGCTTAAAACATTAAAGGGATGTTGTTTCCAAAGTGTCTCATTGCTGAGCTTTTCTCTGTCTGGGGATTTGCTACATACAAAAAAAAAAAAAATACAAAACTGCAACTGTATCTTGGAATTATTGGCAAAGGCGGTTTGCAGATACTTTGATTCTGTCAATGTTTGTGCAATATATCAATGTAAAGAAATAAAGATGATAATTTCTGGTTTACAAGTTTAGTCCTCTTTAGGAAAATGTCTTGATCTTTCCTATGATACTATTTTCATATGGCACAAAATCACTCAGTGTTTTAAAACACCCTTGCTGAAAGTTTTATATATTGGAGTTTCCTTCTGTCCTCCATAAATGCCATTACAGCACCCAAAGGAATACACTGGTCTGGAAGCACTTCTAAAAGCCTAACGACAGAAGAAATATGTTAGTTCCTGAAGAAGTAGGAATTAATGAAAGCATTCCATATTCTTTCTTTCTTCTATCTTGTTTTTGAGCCCTTTACCATTGGGACGTTAGTTCCACGTGAATGTTAAACCTACTTGACTTATTCTTCTGTCAGAGCACTGCAAAGGGTTGCAAACAGACCAGCTCTGGATTAGTCCAGGGAAGCAATGATGTGCTTACCATGAGGCATCTAATTTGCTCAAGGACTTATTGTCTGCTTAAGGGCAGCTGGGGGTGCGGGCAGCTGGGAATCATTCAAATGGGCATGTTACAGTAAATGTATCCATAGGCTGTGCATTTCTATTTGCCTATTAACTTGTTTGGCAAAGAGGAGAAACAGTGTGCAGCACCAAATGATGCCTCCAGCTGGCACTGGTCAGAGTCTCCACAGCACTACAGCTATCCTTTCCTATGAAATTTTCAAGAAGAAAATTATAAAGAAATTCAAATGACCATTTCAGAGAACAAAACTTTTTATTATGATTTATTTCTAAATGTTTCTTCTTCACTTGCGTGCTGCTAAATTAAAAAAATTATTTTTCTTATAAGCCCTCAAATGAGTACATCCATGTTTTAACTGCCAAATTCAGTGATCATCTTTCACATCTGAAAATGCTGGTACAGAGTCTATTAATAGTAACTCTGCACCAGGGTTTTTTAACTGTAAATATTTTTGTATATACACTGCAGAAAGCTCTTCTAATAAAATAGTAATTTCATAGTAGTAAGGTTTATATTTGGAACATGACATGCTAAATTATGTCCAAATTTTAAAATGTATCTCAGTAGATTTATAAGGTAGGTATTAACAATGAGTCTTATCAACGGCTTTGAAAGAAAGAGTTGGAGATAGGCATATAGAAATAAATTAATATGGAAATCAGGAATAGAAAAGTAAACATTTGAAGGAACCTGCACAAGATCACATATTTAAGAAACATCTTAGTGCTTCAGAAGTCTTTTCTTCATACTAGAAAAGACTGAAGTTTCTGCCCTATCACTTGGAATGTGGCTATTTTATGTGTGAGCACCAAGAGCTCCAGCAAGGAGAGGAGGTTATCAGGTGGGGTCTGGGCTGAGAGGAAAAATCCACCTCTGCCAGACAGTCGCTGTTTGATGACCCAGGTAGGAAACTCTCGGCTGTTCCCACTACTTTATTTTCACCATCTTCTGGAAGCTTTCACATGACCTTGATGTACATCTCTGTCCAGCCACAATTCACAGGGAAGAGAAAAGAAAAGCAGAGCTGAGAACAGGAAACTTAATAAATCCAGCCATTACTGAATATATGTTATTTCACAAAATTTACTGATGCCTATGGTGTGGCACTGTACAGGCCAGTTAAAGATAGTAGTTTCAAATATTTCTTTTGTAATAGAAAAACAAAAAGGCACAGAAAGGACATCTCTGAAGATGTGGGAAAGGCTTTACTGAGAATTGGAGTTTGGAAGGATAGAAAGGAGTAAAGATTATATTGTGTTTCTCTATTACTATATTCCTTCCTCAGACATTTGCTACTGGAGACTCAGAGACAGGCCACGGGGCTGGAAGGACCTCTGTGTTGACCCTGTGTGTCTGGCCTTGAAGGCTTATTCTGAGGGTCAAGGATCAAGGGAAGATGTCGTGCAGGAGGCTGGCATGGAAATTCCCAGTGGAGCAGCAACAAACACTCCCAGAGCCCCCACTGAAGGCAGGCAGATGAGTGCCAGGTTACTTTTCTTTGCAAAGTATCTCATGGTCACCATCGCATTCTTAGGTCTCATCAGAATATTTTCCTATATTTGTTTCTGTTTGAACACACGTGACAAAAGCAGTGGTAATAAGTGTGTCACAGAAATGCTGTGACAGCCTGTACTTTTGTGCACACAAACCATCTTGATTCTGTCACACACTGTGCTCGGGGAGGGCAGGAGAGAGGCAGGGAGGAAGGATACTCCTCGTATGTCTTCCCATTCTGGAAACACTACTCCAGCTGATCCAAAAAAAAGGGTTGCTTCTCTAAGGTGAGCCTCTGGATGGTGATTTCTTACATGGCAGGGACATCTGCTGGTGTTAAAGGAATCCTGCAGAGCACCCAGCTGATCCCAGAGTGCCCTCCAGGTGCATTGGAGGGGGGTGAGGGAGCCCACGATTCAGGACTGAAGGGAAGGGGCTGGAATGACAGGGAGCAGCCATCAGCCCTTTGACTACCCTCTCTTTGTGAAGAGGCATGATAACATACCTTGGGAGTACAATTTGTTATGGACATGAATTAAAAATTTTAATAATTAAGAAAACTCACTATAAATCAATAATTACTCTTGTTTAAAGGCACATCCAAAATATAGACCATGCACTTCCCCAGCTGCAGTGTTCTACGCTATATGAATAACATGATTAGTACACAATTGCTGTATGAACAGCCAGGATAAAAATGCACGTATTTCAACTTCAAAGCAAAATCCGTCACATTAATGCCTGTAATATTTTCAGACAATAAGTGGAAAAACCAAACAAGGTTGGTGTTCAAATACCTGCAGAAGTCACAAAAGTTTGGCTGTTTGCCACGTGATGAGCACATCTAATGCATGTCAGAGTGTGCCAATCACAGCTTCTTTAATGATCCCCATGAATTATTTCCATGCTGCTGGAGCTTGTGGTGCTGGGATGGCTGAGCTTTCCCCCTCCTTATCTTCACCCTCGTTCTCCATGGTTTTATCATGCAGAAGGGATATTGGTAATGTGACTTGCATATCACTAAGGAGTCCTTAGTTTCAAGTGGCCCTGGAGAAGTTTATATTATAATAGAACAATTACTGTGCAATATTATCACTACTGAGTTTTGTACCACATATTAAAAATTTGGTGGGGAGGAGCTTACCTAAGGACCCTGACACTACCAACTTGCAATTTAAAGAGCCTGTCTTGCTTTTGAAAATTTACACCTTTGTAAATTAGGCCAAGAGAGATAATGGTCATCTCCAGCAATAATCATGAAAAAATAGTGAAAATCTACCTGAGGTAAAAAGTCCACTTTTTACTTTCCCACTTTCTGTTTAGAGGGAATCACCAATATTTTATAAATAGTCTGTGTTCCGATGAAATATGCTAATACACGTGAAAGCAGCTGTGTAAGGGAGGAAAATGTGTGTGTGTGTGTTGTGGTGGTGTATGTGATGTGTATGTGTGTAGATGCCCTGAGGCTGTTATGGTGTGGCCCTGCAGTCTTGTCTCACTTCAGCACCTCCATGTGTACCTGAGGGCTTTGGCCCAGAGCCCAAGGACATGGGACACCCTTACCCTACAGGTGCTGGGGAGAAAGGCGGTCCAAGCAGGAACTCTCTGTTTGTTGAGCAGACTCATATTCACAACTGGTAATGGAAGCTCACTGGAATGAATCACAACATACTGGGTTATCTGGGCACTGAGCTTTGTGATAGAAGGGCTTGTCTGCTAAATCTCACTGTGTTTGAAACTTACTTAACATAAGCAATAGTAGCAAGGAGACCATGCACAGCACTGCACTCACAAGGTGTCTGCAGAGGCAATTATTATATTGTGTAATGTTATGTTATGTTACGTTATGTTACGTTATATGTTATGTTATATGTTACATTGCATTACAATCCCTCCATTACTATTTTCATTATTGTTAAAGTATAACGCAAAACCTCGATTTTGCAGCTGGAGAAATATAAAATAATCAGAAACCTGTTTTATGTGGTGGGTTCGGGGTTTTTGATTGTTCTCCTCCTCCCCTCCCACCCCTCCTTCTAAGAAAAATTGTAAGGCCAGAGGGTTCTGCTCTCCTCTGGGCCGGGAGCCGAGGCTTGGGGGGGGTCTCACCTTGTGTAGCCACAGCCACCTACTGGCACACTGGGAGCCTGTTTTGGGAAGGGTTGAGGGTGTGAACAAGAATCAACGTGTTATATTTACACAGCAAAGAACTGCAGAAAGCATGTCAGAGTGGTCACAAGAGGGCAGAAGCAGCCCAAGATCAGCTCCGCAGCTCAAAAGTGCCTTTTCCTACCCTGGATTTCTAGCGTTCAAATTCATAAAATCCTCTTTCAACAAAACCGTAAGCACATGACTTAATACAATTATGTCCATCTATATTAGTAGCTCAGTCCTGAAAACCAACCAACCAACCAACCAACCAAAGTCTGAAACGGTTTTAGTTTGTAGTCTGATGGAAAAATCACTTTCTTGGGAGCTGATTCTTGCTAAAAAAGGGCTCCAGGGACACCCGAGTTTTAATAGCATCTTTACTTCCTTTCTCACTTTTCTCTTAAAACCTAGTTGAAAGTCAAGTTCTGTCACTCAGGAGAAGAGGAAATGCAGAAAATATGGTAATTTCTTCAGGTGCAATATGCTTAAAACATGATTATCTCCCCTTGCCCCTCTTCGTGTATTCAGCTTTTGGTTCTGATACCAAGAGGTTGTTTTTATGCATTCGACTTTAATTATGTAAGCATCCTTGTTAATTCCACTGAGGCCATAACAGTAAAGCAAAGATACAAGGCTTTGGGAGATTATGGCCCTATAGTGTAATATTTTTAATGCACAGATAACACCAGTCCTGGAAATCTCTCTATGCACAGAAATTAGCTTCAAAATTATTTCAAATTACTTCAAAGAAGCATTATGAGATTGGTCTTTTTGCATCAAATTGTATAAATTTCTGGTTTTAAAGCTTAAATCCAAATGTGAGTCTGTTCCTTCCTGCCAGCAGCTCTGGATCTGACAGGCATTCAGCATCCCCCCTGTGCCATGTAGAAAAATGTTCTCATGAGCTCTCCCTCTGCTGGCAGATGGGTTCCAGCAGCGTGGAGGAGCCTGCACAGGCGAGCACAAGCCTTGTTGGACTGGACACAGAGTCTGAGCCACTCCAAATTGATCCAGAACCTCTGTATTAAATAATGGGTCTTTAAGGGGTCTGAACAACGAGTGATTTTTTCCATATTGCTGAATAACTTACCTACTGAAACATTCATTATGGACAAAACTAGCAATAACCACTTTTAGAAACAGCTCCACTTATCATGTAATAAAAAGCACAGACAGAGCCCCTAAAGGACTCCATTCATTTAAGAGTTGGACTCAATGATCCTTGTCAGTCCCTTCTAACTCAGAATATTCTGTGATTCTGTGTGTGATTCTGTGACTTTCCTGATTAATGCATGCTTGCCAAATCAAGTCCATCTTTTAATGAAGAACTTACTTTACTGGGAAATGGAATAATATAATAGTAGTAATATAGTAATACAATAATTAAAAAAAAAAAGAAACAGAAAATAACATGAATAGTGAACAGAATCAAGAATAAACCCCTACCTTTTGCTGCCATTTGCATCTTACCCTGGGATAAAGAGACAGACCTTTGCACATGCTAGGCCCTTGGGTAGCCTGAGACAGCAAAAAAACAGCTTCCTATTGCACCAGTCCAAAGTGACTTTGAGTTTGAATCTGTGTGAACTTCACTACAATTTAGAGGTGGCATGGCATAAAATCTTGATTCTTTTCAGAGATTTCAAGCCATGATTCATTTTGCAATGTGCTAATGATGATGGTTTCTAGTTTCTACTAATTAAATCTTCAATTAAACTAATTTAAACTAAGCCAAGGACAGAAATTCTTTTGATGATAAAAATAGAGTTCAAAAATGTTCCTGTCAAATTTGAAAGTGGATTTAAAGTAGGATGAAATTTAAAGGAAGCTAGAATTAAATTAAAATTATCTAGAGACATGATACATAAGGGCGATTAATCACCCCTATTGATACAGGATGGGGAGTAGCTTTCTTCAACAGTTTTGAAGAAATTAGTCAAGTATGGTCATGAACTGGTCTTCGTTCAATCATGTTGTATCACTACAAAAGTAGGAATTGCCATCCTAGGGTGTATTGTCAAGAGTAAAATATATGTGAAATTGTCAAGAGCTGGAAGATATATGAAATAATTTCTTCCAGTGTACCCTTCATTGGTAAAGATTCAGCTCAAATACATTATTCACTTTTGAGTGCTGCCATCCAAGGACTAGACCAATGGGATCTACCCAGTTTAAAGATGTGGCAGTGAAAGAGAGTATTGACTTCCTGCTATTAAGTGGGAAACAGGAGAATTCAAGAAGAATTGCCCTCAAAACTGTGCTCTTATGACTGTGAAGTGTAAAAAAACCCACCAAACTTATCTTACAATTCTGATCAGAAACTCCAAGACAAAAAAGGGAAGGACAAAAGGATACAATAAATTAATATGTACAAATTAGGATGATAGAAAGTAATTAAAAGCAAGGTATTTAGAAAGTTTTAATCTCTGTTTTAGAAATCACTAAATGATGGTTAGTACATTAGAGCTGAAAACTTTGCTAACTTCCTGAACATTCAAAAACTAAAGTTTATAAGAAGCCCCAATAATTTCTGTGGCCAGCCATCTGATTCTGAATTCAGCCCCACAAGGAATGCTCTTTCAGAAGGAAGCTCTTCCTGCTTTCCATTAACATAAAAATATTCTAATTTATGTGTGATAAGTGGGTCTAATAATGTTGTTATTTGTAATTAAGATCACTTTATGAACTGTGTGTCTGGAAAATTTCAGCTCATCTCTTGCTTCCAAAGAGTTTTATCCAGCTTACCACTTTCTGATAAGCTTTACTTAAGCTAACTAATGCTAAGGAAAGGTGATCTGTAATTCTTACTGCTCATAGTTTTCTATATTTCTAAAGCTGCCTTTAGTTAAAATTCACTTCCTTTAAGATTGAAGAGGATAGATACTGTGCATCTGGTCTATAAAATGATGTAATAACGTTCTCTAAATGCTTCATAGATAGCTGCAAGGATGTGCGGGGAGTTGACCTTGACTGTCTGCCAGATGATCACCAAACCGTTCTCTCACTCTCCCTTTTCAGTGAGGTGAGTGAGAAAATAGGATGAAAAAGCCTGTGAACTGAGATGAAGACAGAGATTGCTTAGCAATTACTGTCTTAGGCAAAACAGTCTTGATTGAGGAGGATCAATTTAATTTATTGCCAATTTAAAGTGGATTAACATAGTGAGAAGGCAAAACTAAACCCACCTTCCTCGGCTCTCTCCCACTTTTTCTTACTGGGCTCAACTTCAGTACTGGCTCTTCTGCCTTTCCCCTGAGATGCACAGGGGGATGGGAATATCTCTGCTGCTCCTTTCCCCTCATTTTGTTTCCCTGTTCCATTGGGGGTCTCTTCCAGAGGCACAGTCCTTCAAGAACAGTGCTGGCATGGGTCCTTCCTATGGGGTACAGTTCTTCAGGAACAGACTGCTCCAGTGTTGGTCCCTCAGGGCCACAGGTCCTGCCATATTTTCTCACTACACCTTCTCACAGCTGCTGCACAGCATTTTTCAGGGATTTTTTTAAAATAAGTTATCACAGAGGTACACCAGCATTGCTGAGAGGCTCAGTTTTGGCTCAGCTTTGGCAGGTCCATTGAAGTCTGCTGGAACTGGCTGTATCTGATGTGGAAATAGCTCCTGGTGTCCCCTCATAGAGGCCAGACCTCCTGCTGTCAAAACTTCACCATGTAAACCCCATACAGGAGGACAGTCTATTCTCCATGATGGCTTTGAACAGGATGAGGACTATGTGATTAAATTGCCATAAGGAAGATAGGCATTAGCCATCCTTGTGGTGAGACCAGTGAAACAGAAGGATTTCATGGGAAGGATATGAAATTTTGATTACAGGACTAGCTTAAAACAGACTGAAACACCTCCTGTCAAAAGTGATTTTATTGCAAAGTAGGGTTAGAGAAGAGGATCCTTTGAGATCCCTTCTAATTCTGTGTTCATGTCAGGTTGAAAGAATCAGTTAATTGGTGTCACATAAGGTAAATTTGCTCTAGGGGCAAAGCCATGATCTGTGGCTTTAGTTGACGGATTTATTACACTTTGTTCTTTAGTATTTTGTTATTCCTCTGGGAATTTTTTACCCCTTCTTTCTACCTTAAATTAGGCTTTTGCCCTTGTGTCTCTTATCTGTAAACTATTATCTTTGTCTGTCTGGAAGTTTTATAGTGTTATCCATGCTCATTACTGTTCCAGTTTAGTTTTACTACATATATTTGATAGCAAGAGCTGTCTCTATCAGACTTCATAAAGTGTTTGGCTTTCTTTTGCTGTCTGGCTAAAAAATATGCTTTGGGGTTTGCCCTTTATAATTTAGAGTATATTCATTTATGTTTTGTTTGTGCCATCAGCATGGCTCCTGTTAACAAGCAGGCTGTTTCTGAGAGTGTATATTTTCTGGTTATTGCATTTTTCCTCAGGTGCAGACATCATATACTCAGATATTCAGTTCTGACCTCTTTCTTTTGCACTGTCTACACAGGCTATTAATGAGCTTGAATATTACATTAAAGGCTTGATGACGGCTCCCCAGAGAAGAGTAATCTGTGGATGAAGTAATAGCAAGTAAATATTAAAGTCTGTTCCCAAGATAGTCAGCCTGTCAGCATTGCAAAGTGGAGAAGGCATTTTGCTCTCCATGCGGTATTGTAATGGTAGAGGAGGAAGCACGATACTGCTGCCCATATTCTGGTGTGCCTCTGTGGAACCCCACATAAACCTCCAAGATGGAACAAACCAGATACCACGAGCCATTGCCTCTTTCCCTGACCTTTCATCAGTGGGTCCACAGGTAAAAAGTGGGTTGAGAGAGTTCTCAATCTGCAGAAGGAGAGAACCAGGAGCACTGGATGTGATGTGGGAAAGACCAACCTGGCAGCCTATGCATAGGCTGTGTGAACCTTGGTTGGTGCTGTGGAGCCCCAGTCCACACCTAGGATTTACAGGCACTGTGGTTATACACGTAATAACCCAGTAATACAAGGTCTCTTAATAGCTATATTTGTCTGAGCACTACATTCACATTAAAAAGAATATCCAAGGCAATTAACTTTATTGCAATGCTGAATTAGAGACACTAAACTCCTCAAGGCCAGGAAATTTAGATAAACTATAAACTTTCTTAAAACAGATAATTTTACCTCACATTTCCTGCCGTTTTCATAAACACTCATAAAGGTTTTCCAATACATGATGACACAATCAAGATGATAATTTACTTTAGAAAGTATCCTGTGTTTTAGAAAGCAAATAATATCATGCTGAAGTTGCACAGTGTAAAACCACAGTGGCTGCATTGGGGTAGAAGGTTAATCTGAAACATTTGTAATAAACTAATGACCCCCCTCAAGCCATGAAGAGAAAGTAATGCACTTTATGTTTGTGTTTGTGTTAGTATTAGGGAATGAAACTGCATTAATGGTTTAGGGAAAAGGCAGGCAGGCAGGAAGGAAGGAAAGTTACTCCGAAATAAAACTGTCATGGCTCTCTGGTTTTTGGCAGATTGGAAAAATTTTTGACCTCTCAGTTTTAATAATGATCAGCAAACTAGTGGTGTTTGAAAAGCTAAAGGCATCTGCCACTTGCTTTTTATTTTAGAGGAAGCAGAATGTAATAGAACTTGGCCTATAAAAAGTGAGATATTTCTACTCATTAGGCACTTCTGCTATTCTCAATCCCAAATGCAGCTTGCTAAACTTGGTGTGTGTGCAAATACAAGAATATCAGCATCAAAACCACAGAAATGCTTTTAACATATTGGCAGTATCCAGCATTAAGTTTTAGAAATGGTATTGAAAAGGCTGTCTGACAAAGATGTGAGCATTTGTAACTATCTCAGAAAAAGGAGAAACAGCTGCCTTAAATCCTGCTACTAACAACCTGCTATGGCATACTGAGCAGCCTCTCCAACTAAATTAAAACCATTAGAGGAAGTAGAACCGTTCAGCTTGCATGTTGCCAGGCTGTTACTCAAACCCTTCACTGCAAACACCCAGAACAAACCCCACCAACAATGAGGGCAAGAACGGTACACATTGTTGTGAGACCAAGCATTTGACAATGCAGAAAACAACACTTTCCCTGTAAGTCTCATGGAAAAATAAGAAATCGAATTGGATCATGTCCTGACTACATGATGATTATTTAGAAATGACGGGTATGACAAAAATATGCTTTTCTTATGTGCACTGCTTTTTCTTCAGGATGTAGTGATTCCACTTAGGGTTTAGTAATGAAGTTGCAGTAAATGCCATTTTAAATTGCAGTTTGTAAAATGTCGAAGATATAGTCTCATCTGAGACAGCACAAAACTATTTAATTTGGATACATAAATACACCTCTTAATACCCAGAATTACAATCTTAGAACATTGTGACTGTAGTCCCTTAATGAGCACTTTGAGGAAAGACAGTGAATGGAAAAGGCTCTGACATCCAGTGTACACCTACACAGCTGCTCTACCACATGACATTTCTAAATGGACTTCCCTACAACAGTATTTGACAAGTGATGAAGGCTGGGTTGTTAAATCTGACAGTATCTCAAGCCTGTATCTCCAGGACACTTTACATTAAAAGTCTCTCAGCTTTGGGTCATTCTGAACAGAACTCCTACTTCAAAAATTGCACCAGCATATTAAACAAGTGCACTTGTTTATCATGTCCTATTTTCTAGAAGAAATAAAGGATTTAAAGATGTCTGCCTGAGACACCCAAAAAAGAATCTGAATTCTTGGAAGGTGGATGCACAAGATCATTTATCACCTTCCCAAGAAGCACATTAATTGAGTAATATAAAATATAAATGTGAAGAATATCATAGTAATGCTATATTTTATATAATGTACTATGTATGCATATACAGTCCTGTTCTTACATGTTTAAAACCCTGAATTTCATTTGATTTGCATTTGCCAGTGTAGCTGATTTGGGGTATGTATTTCAAAACTGTACTTTTTAAGTGTGTAAGAATGTGAAGTGCATATAATATTCATTGAATGAATGACTGCCCCCTCCTATGTTTCCAAATTCCAGTATCCCAGTCACTTAAAAAAACCCCAAAACTATTTATAATAATCTGCTCCTCCAGAATGCTCCAAGAACAATAATAACCCAATTTCCCCCTGGAATAGGTGTGTATGTTCATCATCAGTAATACTTGCTCCAGCCATTTAAGGAATGCCTGAAATCCCCTGCCCTGAGGCAGTGGTGTCTTGCTGTGAGGACTTCAGATGTTACCAACTCCGCAGATCTGAGGGGCTGTCCCATAAAATATAGGAGCAGTCCTTCATATGACAACAGAACTTATGGCCTCCAAGACTATGTTCCTGCTATTTGACCATGGTCAGGCACCCTATTGTGCTCTTTCCATCTTTCTGTGTGGAGTTCCCTTTACACAGAATCATAGAAGGGTTTAAGTTGGAAGTGACCTTAATGTTCATCTCATTCCAACTGCCCTGCATGGACGAGGACACCTTTCAGTAGATCAGGTTGCTCAAAGCCTCATCCAACCTGTCCTTAAACATTTCCAGGGATAGGGCATCCACAGCTCCTCTGGGCAACCTGTGCCAGTGCTTCACCACCCTCACAGCAGAGAACTTCTTCCTTATATCTAACCTAAATCTACCTTCTTTCATGTATCATGTTGAAGAGGAAGAGTAGAGAATAACTATCCAAAATAATCTAGTTTAGTATTTAGGATACTCTAAAAAAGATGGAAAGATACAGACCTGGACATAAAACTAGCTGATACTACCCTATGTCCAATACTTTACACCTTTAAAACTCTGCTTAGTTTCTACAAATGCTTCAATGTCTGTCTCTATTATAGTCATATTCCCTAAATATCTCCTTCTGGACAGATGAAGAGCCACCTTCATTTTGTCAATGTAAGTATCTGTCCAGTTGCTGTGCAGACTCACAAGCTAGACATTTCTGTGGTCACCTATTTCAGTAACAGTGCTCAAACTCTTAATTGTATCAGCCCACGTCTGCCAGATAAAATACTATATGAAACAGCAGTAACATGTTCTTTCCCCTGAAAGCCACCCAGAGTATTCATCCTTCCTCTGCTGCCAGAATAAACACATACTATGCCTCTTCTTGGTGAGTTTTCTGATCATCATGAATGGTTTACTGGGGACCAGACTATTCCTTCTGTTTCTCATGGAGTCCCTTCACTGCCCTCGAGAGACCAAGTGATGAAGGCTAAACTCAGTATTCAGTAGCTATTACACCAGCTAAGGGGGCAGATACATATTTTCCAATTTCTACATCAGTAAAAAGTTAAATTTAAATAATGGAATGTTCAGCATCACAGCCCCTAAAATGTCACAGTAAATACCTGCCAGACTCTGGGAGAGTGTGTAAATGTTAGAGCAAATTGAAATGTTAGCAGAATTGATCTATACCTTTTCTTTTTCATAAATAATCTGCAAACACGCTTTGATCTCTGCAAAAATGTTTCCCATGTTTTAATGCAAATTACATGGGTAGTGTGAATGAACAGGCTCCAAGTGTCAAAGTCTTGGATATAAATGAACATACCTAAATATCTGAGATCGAAACAAGTCTTGCAAAATGGTTTGGAAAAATAGGACAGGCTCACATGTTATTTCTAGTCCAAAGACCCTTGAAACTTCAAGGTGGATAAAGTCTGGATCTCTCTGGGTCCGTCTCTGCTTGAAAGGGAAATGGTACGTACTTACATAATGCTATGACAAAAGCTGTTGCTTTAGGCTGTTGCTTAATGCCCTATTCATGTCTGTGCAGCTGAGACCCAAGAAAGTGAGAGTTCTGGTGTCTTTCTGTAATCAGTTTTCAGATTGTATTAGATGTTTCCTGTGAATGCGTTATTTGAAAAGTTAAAATGAAAGGCTCCAAATATATACTTTTTCTCTTGAATAAATGATTTGTGTTTGAAATTACATGAAAACTCTGCTTCTGTTCCTGAGATGAGAAGCAGGACTGGACTTGATTTACTGGAGAGCAAGCCTGAGTTTTTGTGGTTCATGAATTAGTATCATCAAACAAACATAAAACATCAAAAGCACTCAGTGTGAAGAAATTTAATGTAGCTCTACTGTGGTTTATGAGTGAAGTCTGTTACAGCTGCTCTCCTCTGTCTCAGCTCCTCCTGTAGGAAAGAGATTAGTTCCCTGTTCTCTTTATGGCAATTGTGAGTTTATCAACAGTCTGTGTTAAATTCAGTAAGAGAAACTGTTTAAGACTGAATTCAACAACAACTAATCCAACTGGCTTTCCAGTGATGGGATTTAGTCCTTAAATCTTCAAGAAAAATTGTGTGTAAATAAAGAGTAGAAAAAACTGGGAACTTCTTTGAAAGGCAAGGCTAAAAGGAGTCTTCTGTGTGCAGGAAACCTAAGGCTCTGTCAAACCATGTCATTAACTGTATTTGAAGAGTGTGAAAAGGTTGGAGAAAATGGCCTGTCTCCTCTATTCTACACTTGTGAGACAACCTCTGGAGTACTTCATCCTGTCTGGGGATGCCCAGCACAAGACGGATGTGGACGTAATGGAGCAGAGCAAGATCAGAAGAGTGTAAGATAGTTGAGGGACTGGAGCATGGGGTTGATGAGGATATGCTGAGAGACCTGGAACGTACTCAGCCTGGAGAAGAGAAGGTGAAAGGATCTTACTGCTGTCTACAACTACTCATGGAAAAACAATGTCTTCTATTATGAACCTCACCATCTTGCTATATGGAAGAGTTTTTCAAATGGAGGGAAAAGCATTCTTCATTGCACAAGAGATTGCAAAAAGGATTTTTTTCACCAGCTCAGGCCTAACATTGCAAAATTTTCAATCAAGCAGGTGAAGCTTTCCTTAAGATTAGAACAAAATGCTAAATCTTGGAGTCAGACACCTGCCACAGCAAAACAATTTCTGTCCCTCTTGAAGATATCTTTATATTCATTCAGTGTCTGATTTCTTTCATTATACGATCATTGTATCTGGTTTGATTAGATCATAGTTCATTTGACTTGATAGGTAGTACATATTGGCCCATAAAAGATGGATCAGTTTGGACAGGTGCCATGGCTTGGAGCTCAGCCAAAAACATTGATACTTCTGTGAGCTGTTCGGTGAGAAGTTCACTTGGACAGGGATGTACCATTCCTGTTAGCAAGTGGCCTCACGCTTTAATAAATATAGGATATATTTATAGTATGTAACCATTTTTTTTCTTAAATTCTGAATTATGGAGCCTCAAAGTGTCTTCTTCACAATGTTTGGTTTAGGTTTACTGACACAAGTAAAGTATGTAGCATCTATTAAGAATTATTTCACTGTGTTGCTATTTTCAGTTTTTATTTTTTTTTAATGCTGTTTCTTGCTCATGTCACTGTACCATGTTTATTTGTAAGCTCTTTAGGAGAAACTTTCACTTACTTGACACCCAGATGATCTACTCTCTTTTTCAATACAAACATTTTCATTATTGATGGAGTTAAAGCAAAAAATGTTTTGGACTATCACTTGTAAGGCTGTATTTGGTGTATAAATATCCTATTCTAGACTTTGTTTTCAAGAGTGATTGCATATTAATTGGAGGAACTACAGAGGAAAATGAAAAGAGGTCAAGAAAAGCCCATGAAGTCTGGAGAGTGTGAGCTGTGTAGGAAAATTGAAACATTTGGGGTTCTTGAGCTATGGGAAAGAAAACAGATGAAGGACAATTGACAGCAGTCTTTATGTCTCTGAATGTTTGCTATGAAAAGGAAGGCAATAAAGAATCCTCCATATCAACTGAGGATGAGAGGAAAGTAATAACTTCATGTAACAAAAAAGCAAATTTAAAGTTAGGTATTAGGAAAGGCTTTCGAGCAAATAATGTAGTTAATACTGAAATAGGTTGCATAGGGAGTCTGCAGATCTCCACTACATGATCTGATGACTGAATATTTTTAAACCCCACCTCAGGAAAACATTAAATTCTGGCCCAATATGGAGAAAATAACTGAATGGTCTCTTGAGGTTCTATTTAGTCTTCTGAGTCTCTAAAAAAAAACCTCCAGCAATGTACAGCCACACATTTTGCTCCCCACAAAATATGTTTCTAGGACATTTGTTGCACTGCGGCTTCTTGCTGCCACCACAGATGGGGCTGGCTCAAATGCTGGCTAGGAGCTATCGCTCCTTTTTTGTGAAGGGTGAAAACTTCTTTACTGTTACCTGTTAATGTTTTGCATCTCAAACAAAGGAATGATTTTAAGGACACTGTTTTAAAGTATTCTGTTTAAATTGTATGACTAATAGACTAAGAGGCAGACTAAACCGACCACAGATTGTCAAAAATATCACAGGAAAACAGACAAAAGCCTAGAGGAGGACTGCATGCTACAGGCCAGCCCTCTATCTGTTTGTTAGGTCTATTAGGTTTTTTTTCTTCTTCACTATAAGCTTCAGTTTGGGTCTAAGATAGAGCCTCTCCTTCCCCCAGAAAACAGAAGAACCTGGGACACTTCCAGGAGCATCAAAGAGCAGCTCTCTTTGGAACACAAGAACTCTGATGTGTGAGTATGGTAAGATGTCACTGGATCACATTCTCTGGAGCTGATTCCTTGCTCAGTAAACTCACTTTCACTGTGTATCTCAAGTGTTACCTGCTTTAACAATGACTGAAATTAATCATGATGGCAGTTCTGTGTTATTCCTATTGCAACTAGGCTAGCCTTATTTGTGGGTATTTATCTAGACTGAGTTTTTCACTGGACTTATTAACTACTGCTGGAGACATACTTTTAAAAGCAGTATGTGAACTAGGAAGAGTTTAACTTGATTTCTGGCCTATTTGAGCTCCTTTTTGTTAGCGGCAAAATTGTACATAGAAATTACTGAGACTCAGAATATTTAGAAACACATTTCTTCACTTTCAGAGCCTAGCTATACAAAAAGCTTTTTGTATAAAAAAACCCATAGAGATATTATTTTTCCCTTGAGCAATAAGTTGCCTGCATGACAAGAGCATACTTAGCAAGTAGCCTGGAGTCAACTCAGTCCTTTCCTAATCCAGAGATCCTGGATGAAATCATCCACTGGTGGCAATCTGGATCTCTGGAGCTTAGAAGGGCTGGAACAGTCGAGTGAGCTAGCAATCCCTCTGGGTTGCCAAATTGTTAAAGAAATTATTGACACTGGGCTCTCATCTCCATTAGATAGGTTCATTGGCATGGATCAGTTATGATATCTGGTAGCTCAAGCCAGGTGCCTCAAAAGAGGGACCATGAAAGAAATCCATAGGCAATTACACCCTTACAATCTAAACTCCCCATCCCTCACACAACAGTCTGGACCAACAGCCATATCAGGGGCTGGGGTCTTATTGCTGTCCATTGGTTTGCAGTTTGGTTACCAAGTGGTTGCTGAGTGGTCCCCTTCACACCCTCTTACATTGGCTTCAGTGCGGGTTTTGGTTGTCTCTGTAGTCCATGCTGTAATATGGTTGTTGCAGTTCATATAGCACGATCTATGGGCTGACCACTCCAGCTGTTAATTTTTAAGTAATGTTTAAGCTGCAGCTTTGTTTATTTTAACTATTATTAATGCTCAGATTGTTAGTGCCTGGTTTCACTGTGATCCATCTTCGACTTACACAATATAACCATATGGTTCAGATAAAGTTCAACTTGTGTCCTAACAATTCTAGCTACTTACGTCATGCAAACACTCAGCTACTTTCAAATAAAAAAAAAAAAATTCAACAAATGCTCAGGCTAGACAGTAATTTATGTACATGCGAATCTTAAAACCTTGTAATGTGTTGTGATGCAATTGTAATTCCATATATGTTTAAGGGTTCTGAAGAGAGGGCTGCACCAGATCTTGTGTTGCGTGATGTAAATCACAGAATCACTTAGGTTGGGAAAGTTTTGGTTTTTTTTTTTGTTGAGTCTAGCTGTTAACCTGGCACTGCCAAATCCACTACTAAACCACATCCCTAAGTGCCACATCTACATGTCTTTTAAATACCTCCATGGATGGTGACTCCACCACTTCCCTGGGCAAACTGTTACAATGTCTGACCACCCTTTCAGTGAAGAAACGGTAAAAAGGAATATCATAATGAGCTCTGGGGAAAAGCTTATCATGAAGAGGACTTGAGATAATAGAATTTCTCCCATGAGCTCTACTCTGTAAATAAAAATCTAACAATGGAATAGGGAGAGTAGCAAAGTATATTTTAAGATATTAAACAGTAAGTACTATTATTGCTATAATTGATAAATAAGAATAGACTACCACACCAAGGAATTTAAGCTAAACCATAATTATATCTCTGAATTCTAGCATGTGACTGCCTGCTGTAATATTTTTAGATGCACAAATGTGCTGGTTTTGGCTGGAGTAGAGTTACTTTTCTTCACAGTGACTAGTATGGGGGTGTATTTTGGATTTGTGCTGAACACAGGGTTGATAATATAAAGATGCTTTAATTGTTGTTGAAGCAGTGATTCCACTGAGCCAAGACCTGTTGTGCTTTTTGGTAATGCCATGCTGGCAAGGAAGTTGGGGGTGCATGGGAGGTTGGGAGGAGACACAGCCAGGACAAGTGACCCAAACTGACCAAAGGGATATTCCAGACCATATGACATCAGGCTCAGAATATAAAGTGGGACGAAGAAGAAGGAAGGAAGAAATGCTTGGAGTAATGGTGTTTGTCTTCCCAAGTATACATTTGGGGGTTCTTGCTCTCCTGGAGATGGCTGAACTCCTGCCTGCTCATGGGAAGGAGCAAATTAATTCCTTGTTTTACTTTTGCATGCTTTCCCTATTAAACTGTCTATCTCAATCCATGAGCTTTCCAGCTTTTACCCTGCCAATTCTCTACCCAGTTCTGCTGGTGAAAGAGTAAGCAACCGGCTGTGTGGGGTTTGGTCACTGGCTGGGGTTAAACCATGACAGCAAAATATTTGCAATCACTTGGGACACTTCTGCCAAAACCAAAGTCTCATGGCAAATTCAGTATATTATTAAAGGAAAACACAAAGACAACAAAAAAAGAGAATAAAATAAGTTAATACTATCAAGCAGAAAGCTCTGACATATGCCACTGGAGGAGTTTGTGTCTGTTGGAGACATTGCTCTCCACAGGATCATAAAATGGTTTGGATTGGAAGGGACCTTAATTTTCATCATAGTTCCAAGCCTACTGCCATGGACAGGGACACCTTCCACTAGACCAGGTTGCTCAAAGCCCCACCCAACCTGGCCCTGAACATTTCCAGGGATGGAACATCCACAACCTCTATGGGAACCTTTGTCAGTACCTCACCAGCTTCTTAGTGAAAAATTTCTGTCTCACAAGATCTAATAATGCCTGATCCACTAGCTCACATGGGCTTCAAAGGTACAAAGAGTGGCATAGCTCTGGCAAGTGGAAGATGATAAAGGAAACTATTTTCCTATTTCAGAACCTTTCCTGTAATTTACTGTTCCCAAAATGATATGTCAGTATATAATCTCAGAATCTATGTTTCTCCTGACATCCTTTTCCTCTTTCTTCATCTGGCATGAATGCAGTTGCAATGAATTTTTCTTGGGAAGACAAAAGTATTACCTCTCAATCTATCTGAAATAAGATGGACCCCTGTCTGTCAATCTTGCAAAGTCAGCTTATGAGCAAGGTGCAAACCAGGGAGAGTGAACAGCAGTGTCTCTTTGTACAGATCAGATGGAGAGAGTAGTGACATGGTATTGCCTTCACTTGGACTCTGGGGTGGCAGCAACCAGAAAAGTGTGACTTTGGTCAGTTTTCTTTGGTCAGTGCCTTTAGATAGATTTGGCTTTTCCAGATTCATCCCTGTTCTATTTTAAGGAGGATTCTTGTTGTTCCACTCCAGGAATATATTTGTTTTGCTGTCTGTTCAGCATTCATTACTTTACATCCAAGAGAAAGAAGGAAACAACAAACCAATATCTTCCATTCATTTTCCACTTTTTTTAGCCCTAGGGTCAACTTTGGCATTCAGGAGTAATATGCTTTGTGACCTAAAACACTGGGGAGAGCAAACAAAGCGTAATCCTTGCTGATCATATTAATAGCTGTCTGGGGTTTTTTTTTCAACAAGGAAGAGACTGTTAGCTTTGCTTACATTCATTGTGAATTCCATCATGGCATCCTGCACTTTTCTATCATCTCTGGGTAATGAGATCATGGTCTTTTAATTAAAGTGAATGAAGCTAAGCATGACAAGCATTTGCAAGTGGGAGGAAGGGAAAAAATTATGTCTGCTCTTGTCAGCAAGTTATTTTTTATTATTTACACATAACACCACTGAAGTGTCTCACTCATAAAGTGCAGTGGGAAGTATTGATGTGTCAGGAATACTAATTGGTTCTTCAATAAACTGAGGCATTTGTCACAGTTACATTGCACATGAGATAGTCAGTTTTTCTGTTTCTTTACTTTTGTTTTTAAACGAACAAAAAAAAGTTACAACCATTTCTGGTTATTTCTAAAATCTTTACAATGCACAGACCATGACACTCTCTCCACAGATGCAGCATTAGCAGTGATAGAGAACATTCCTCTTCCTGCCTCTCACTGCTGTCAAGCACCTTCGGTCTGGCTGATGGAAGCCTCTGCACAAGATGCCTGGTTGTTATTTTCCTTTATGTAGGTATATCTGAGGTAGGAAGGCAGAACAACACCTTAATCATGACAAGTCAGGAGAGGAACAGCATCTGAAAATAGCTGCCATGCAACCCAGAACAATTGCTGCTCCTAAATCAGATTTTGCCTTCATATGGGAAGAACATAACAAACTGTCTCTAAACGCAGATGTTTTTCAGGTGGGTTTCGACCTTTCTACTTCATTTACCACTCAGTGCCAGATATACTGATGTTCTCTCTGTGATGTGGGAACAACCCCGATGAGGACTGGATGGGCTCCCTAGACTTGTCTCATAAAGCTCCAAGGTTTATTTTATCAAAGGCATATGGAGCTGCCTTACATTTTGAAAGGGTGCAAACTATTAGAAGTTGTGGAAAAAAAAATAGATAATGTATAGGGAAAAAAACATTCTTATGTATTTTGACAGGTTCAAATTCAAGAAAAGCTTCTTGGAAACTATTAGCTTGTGAAATATTTTCTCAAAGTACTGTGATACACATAATGTGATATTGGGCATTGTCCTACAGAGTGGTTAGTGAGATGATCCTGTCTTCTGCTTTTCAGCGTCACTGTCTTTGTGAAATATTCCAAGACACATAGAAGAAAAAACCCATGCAGATGCCATAGAGATGCAAATAATACTTCACAATATTTAAAAGGAAAGTTATTTTAACACACCATATGGAAGACATCAGGAGCTAATTTGGCTCCCTAGGTGTCTTCTTCTCCCCATATTTTTAATTTTTGTTTGTATTACACCATCTAAAGATAAAAGAATCTGAGTGTTTGTTGTAGCACTTTTTTCTTTTAGTGTTTGGAGAACCAAAAACTCATTATTTTTTCTGAATTGTATTTTCTAATGTGAAAGTCCCAGAACCTGTAAATAATTTACACTCCTTTTGAAGTTTCTTTATCAGATTCACTTTAGCGAAATTCAAACAGAGATCAGATGCGAGACGAATCTTCTTGTGATACCCTTTGACTGTAAGGTAACATGCTGGAATGTTTGAAATGAGATATGAACATTTCAATGGTTCAAAGCAAAGTGCAATGTATTTCATATTTCATTCATTACGTTACCTCCCTGCACTTAAAAGTTCCTTGCATCTTTTAAAGAAGGAAACTCAATTTCACAAGTGCTGGCACATAAAACACATACTACATTGCTCTGAAAGATGTGTTCATTAGCTTAGCCTCACCAGTGAGCAAAATTAAATGGCTGCTGATGACCCAAATTTAGCTCACTTTTTAATACTATGGACAAACTCACATTGTATTAGAAAACTACCTAGTGACAGAAACACTGAAATTCAATTTGGGTATTTCATGAGCTCAGTGTCCCAGGAAAAGAGAGAAAAAAGAATTGATCTGCATAAAATGGACAGGGAGCTCTTTCCTATTCCCTTGCCTCAACTCTTAAAAAAAAAAAAAAAGCTGTCAGAAGGCACTCACACTTAATTTGGCAATTTTTAAAATTTCACTCCTTGATACAATTTTGATGACTCTTTACTACACCTTCTGCCTCTTTCCTTTAAGGTAGTTTTTTACTGTGCATTAGTGTAGTGAAATTTCACTGCATTATCTTCCTGATTCCTTTCCATGCAGAGCCTTCCTATAGACTCCTGAACTTGGTGAAACTCGATTTTCTGATGTTTATGGTCTTCATTTGGCATTTTTACTTCCTCTGTTCCTTAGAAGATTGAACACCATCCCTTCAACCCAGCAACAGGGCAGGGCAGTATCTGACAGTATGCCCCATCTGCCTTCCTAATGTTCACTTTAGCACTTCAACACTTTAAGAATTACATCCCTTAGAAGACTGGGTTACATTTCAGGACATGTCAGATATTATGTCACAGTCTCTGCAGTTCCATTCAACTTCAGCTTTTAACCAAATTGTATTTAATTCTATCAGCTCTTCCTCACCAGGCAGATACAAGTCTAAACAAATGCTCTGAGAAAGACTTCTGAAATGGGAATTTGTATTTAACATGGTCCATAGCTTTTTGTAACGTTTTCCCACTTTATATCTGAATAGTGAAAATCCACTCCTTTCTTTCCTTACTATTTTCTCTCCTGTTAATTACTTCTATTAGTTGTTAAAAATGCTTCAGTTACCACCACCCTTCATAGCACATTTGTGGCAGATCCTAGCATGGCATAGCTGCTGCTTTTTCTTTTTCCAATCCAGTACTGTCTCAACACTTTTGCCTCCGCCCATGGGATATTACCATTTTTATTTTGTTGTTTGCCTTTAAAATACTCTAGACAGAATCAAATCCATTTCCTATTATTTTGTACAGTGGAGAAGTAATTTGGACTCAATACTGAAACCAAAGAACTCCTGAGGTCTGAGTTCTGCTATGAGCTTACAATTTTGCCTTCGGTCAGTATTTCAGAATGTGTCTGCATCATGCAGTGGTGTGAGATCTCCAATCCAGAGCCAACTTGATATAACCCTGTAATACAGACAGAGCACAACAAAGGGCTATGCTGGCAGGGCCATTCTGCACTGGAACATTCACAGGCTTGTTCTTGAGATAATTGTGAGCTGATGAGCCTGAACCTTTGAGTGTTCACCAACACTTCTGGTTTTGGATGGGCTTGTGGGGAGTGTCAGCACCCATGTTGTAGATATACTCATGGCTGCTGTGTTCCAGCTTGTTTTTCCGTTATAGTCTAAAAGTATTTGTAAAACATGTTGCATGAATGCTCAATTAACATTCGTGCTGTGCTTTTATAACTGAAGGCTTATTTTATGAACCCTCTGCCTCATATAATTCCCCTACCTTCTCTACCCTTTCTTCCACTTTTAGAGGGCTACTGGGCCATCTGATTATATATTTAACATCTTTTTTTCTCTAATGTGTGAAATAAGATGAAGAATGAAACCAGTTCAAAGGATACTGGCTCTTTCAAGTGTGTGTGTGGGGAAAATGAGAATGTAATATGCTCTCCTGCTCTTTGAGAGCGCAGCAGAGCCAGCTCTTCACAGGCAGAACTCATGGGTATTGGGAACAATATAGCAGGACAATATATATAGACCACAGTTTTTGAGAAAATATAGCATTAACAGCAGCTGGAGCATTTATGACTGAAACTGCCTGTTCATGTTTTACATATTTTGGGGAAGGTGGTGTATCAGGGGTTTGAGTAGCAGCCCAGCTCTTCCAAGAGATATGCTTGAAAATGAAGTCATCTTTATCAAGGAGAAGGAACTGGTCTCCACCAGGGCTGGTAAGTAACAACTGATCCTCATTCAAGGCAGAGGACTGACATAGATAATTTCTTAAAGTTTTGTGCAGTGCTATCTTCTTCTGGATATTTGATTATCATATCAAATGAGAGTCTACACATGTTAATAGTTTCACAGGGGCATCTCTTTTGAAAACAAATTCCCTTAAGAACTCTGACTTCGTCCATAAAATTCTCCTTCTCAAGATCGTATGTCCCCTTCCCAATACTATCAATTAGTATCTTGGTAATTATGTCCTGGAGTACAGTTCCTAAATGTATGATGACATTTCAGACTTAGAACTGAATTCACATTGTAGTTGCTGATTATATGGTTTCAAAGTGTGTCCAGAGTGTGTCAATGTCAGGAAATCAAATGTGTTGTGACAGAAGACACATTGCAGAACTCACTGCTCGACTCAAACAGATTGGCTGACCTGAGGACAGGTGGAAAGTCTGTCTGAATGGAGTAAGAAAGTAGTGTTTATTTTCAATAGAAATGTTTTAGATTGTTGGAAGCTTTTTCATGGGCATTCTAATCTTGGTGATAAACAGAACTGGTGAAGACAGCTTTTCCTTCAGAGCTAGAGGAAGCTGCTGCAGGCAAAATTCCACATGAACTGGGAATTCTAGCCTTACCGGTGGCAATGTTTTTTTTCTTCCTTTGTGTAAGCTAATATAAACTTGGGGTGGGAATAAATGTTTTTAAAAGCCAAGACAATTCTCTTCCTGAGTTTTTAATAATGCATGAGTAAGCAGCATTTTCTATTTTGCCTTCCTCTCAAAATAGTGCCTTTTAAATTGTGCCAATTGACAGATCCATCATGAATCTCCAAGTCATCTAAAATGATACACTGATCTGGAGCCATTACCTCTAAGATAAATCATTCTGTAGCAAAATACTCAGAGGACTGTAAATGGGAAGAAGGGCTACATTATATATCCCTTATTCTTATCTACCCATCACAGCAATAAGGGGTCAGGACCAGGGATGCAAGAGATATTTTGGTGTCTACGATACAGGTGTATCTCCACTGAGGGAAGATAACTCCCTACCAATTACCTTCCCACTCCTTTCATCTCTCTGTCAGCTCTTCTCTCCCAGCTTCTTTCTAGGCTGGGAATGCCCTGTGCAGGCCAGGCTGCAAACACAGACAGCAGCCTCATCCTCCCTATGGGAAGAGCCACCAGTGGGCCCAGAGGGTGTGCCAGATAGATTAAGCTAGTTTGAGGAGCCAGATTTTTCAGACTGCTTTTGCTGCCACTTCAGTTGCTTTTCCAGCTCTCATTTATGAGAGAAAAAAATATCAATTTCTTTAAGTATTATAGCAGCCACGGAGCTATCTGGAGCTCCCTGGAGTGCTGACTCCTACAGGGCTGAGTACCCTCCTTTCCTTGGTAGAAACCAGGAGAGAAGCAGGTTTTTTATCTCTGCATTCAGGTACTTCTGCATTTGTCCCCTGTGTCACTGCAATTTGGATTGTTCGCTAGTAAAGTTACAGTGCCAGCAGTACAAGGAGAAGCTTCTTGAACTTCAGAAGCATTCTTGCCCACTAGAATTAAATTCTACATTAAGCTAATGGCCTGAAATATTAAGAAATTTAGCACTATTATAGTTTATCTGTGTGCTAATGATACTGTTTTCAGGAGAATTTTAAATCTAAAACTCTTCTGTGAGGAATATTTTGCCCACTGGTGGTTTAAGGGTAACATCTGACTATTATTATTCTTGTGTGAGCAGCTGTGGGGAATTCAGGAGTCACACAGAAAGTTACAAACTTAATTTTCCTTTAAATTACTTGGCACTAAGTAACTTTATGATGTGTGTGAGTGAGCCCTTCAGTACATAACAGCTGCTGATTATGGAAACTTATAGGGATCAAAAGGGGTGTAATCCACATCAAATTTGTTGGGCAATGTCGTTCCCTCTTGTGATTACTGTAACATATTTTAAGATCAGCAGGGATGCTGCAGGCTTGACTTACAAAGATGTTTATGTTTGTCAAGCAGTAGAAATTGGTAGGGGTAGATCTGACCTTCAGGCTTCCATTGCTAATACAGCCAGACCCACTGCACTGTGGAGAAAAAAAAAAAAAGAAAAAAGAAAAAAAGAAAAAAACAACCTTATTCTGACCATTTCTGCATAACTAAAATATGCTGATGTGGAAATTTACAAAGATTACTGTGTAAAACCAAACATTTGTTATTATAATCTCATTTACTACTGTAAAGGAAGAGAAAGCATCAATTTATAGTGCACTAGGTATGGATATCTGGCTGAACAGATAGCATTGCAGTGCCTGAGCCTTCTCCTGTGATCATTTCTGTGCTTCTTTGCCTGACACTACCTTACATAAAAGCCAACTTTCCTGCCAGTGGGGTGTGGGCTTCAAACGGCTTTGGTTGCACAGGAGCGCCTGGAACACTGTGTTACAGGCAGAGCCCCCCCAAGTTCTTTCTCTCTTATGTAGTGACTTACATGTCCTTCTGCAGAGACATCTGCCTTCAATATGGTTTGAGGAGCAGTTCTTCTTCCCAATGCCAGCCTTTTGTAGAAGATATACCTCCGGGGAACCAGGACCTGCCCATCTTTGTGAAAGAACAGCTATGGCTATTCTCTCATGTGTGGAGGTGTTGGATCTGCAGCCATCAATCTGCAGCATGGACTGAAGCACTTGTGCTTTGGAAAGGAGTATTTGTCTATGCGTGTATCTGTGTTTACTGTTTATTAATATAATTCCCAGTTTGACAGTGACTCCTTGAGTAACTGTCCCAGAACTGCCCAGGGGACCTGATAAGCATGTTGGGGCATTTGGATTGCACTTTGTGATATTAGCTGCTTGAAATTTAAGGGCTGTACTGTGTTAAGTTGCAGGTGTCAACATTTTTTGTTAAAAGACAAAGTGCAAACAAAATCAACATTCAGTTCCTCAATAAATGATANGAAAAGAAAAGAAAAGAAAAGAAAAGAAAAGAAAAGAAAAGAAAAGAAAAGAAAAGAAAAGAAAAGAAAAGAAAAGAAAAGAAAAGAAAAGAAAAGAAAAGAAAAGAAAAGAAAAGAAAAGAGCCAAATGCTTCTGAGTGCATCCCATTTTGGTAATTCAGTCCAGGCAGACTTCATCTGAAAAATTCAGCATTCTTGGCCTCCTTTATGATATATTTAGCAGCAGGGGTCTGTCAAAGAGAATGCACTCTGTCTTCAGACTGCATACCACATGTTACTGTGGCTGATTCTTCATTAAGGGAATTAATTGCCTTGTGTAACGGCAACCTGCTGCAACGAGGCAACAGTAGGTTTAAAATGGTGCTCAAAGGAAATAGCATTTAAGTATATGAAAATGCAGCAAGGAACCACCATTACCATCTCTCCTCAAAGTGAGAACTTAGTCTCCCTTTGAATAAATGTAAGATTTAAATGTGGTATCAGCGATGCAAAGCTAAAAATTGGTACGTATTGCCTAAGGTATCTAAATACAACATATGGTAAGTGGGGCTGTACAGATACAAACCCATTTAAAATCCTTTTTGGCAGCAAGACTCAATTGTCATGTTTTGTTAGGTCTGTTTTGTGAAGCAAAGGCAGAGCTTATGTGCACATGCAGTGAAGAAAGGCTTTCCTACTATGCCCCAGGAAAACTGACAAACCAAACTATTCTCTAATTGAGTTGTGTTTCAATGTACTGAAAAATGTGGTCTCTTTAGCAAACAGCTTTAAAGCTAATTAAAGAGAATCTTTCCTTGTTTTTAAGAATAATGTTATACAATCATGTTTGCAGTTTTAGCTGGGTGCTACAATGTCTGTCCATACAAATAGCAAATCATGACATAATCTTTTTAAGTGGACTAGATATTTTGATGAGAAAGCCAGACATAAGGCTGGCAGAAGAGCTAGCAGATCTCAATTCAAAGTGTGCATCACCATTACTGGAAGACAGAAGCATGTCTAAAATACTTGTTTTACAGGAGAACTTAAGAAGCTATTATAAAGCAATTTATATCAAAAATGTATTTTGGGGGAAGAGGAAGAAGCAAAGCTTTATATTTTGTAGTATATTAATAAAAGCTTGGAAATTGAGTGACAAATGGAATTAAATTCAGCCGATGGCCAGTCACAAGTGTTGTTCCCCAGGGCTCAGTATTGGGATCAGTCCTGTTTAATATCTTTATTGATGATCTGGATGAGGGGATCAGGTGTTCAGTCAGTTTGCAGATGACACCAGGTTGGGCAGGAGTGTTGATCTGCTGTGAGGTAGGAAAACTCTACAGGGGGATCTGGACAGGCTGGATCGATGGGCGAAGGCCAACGGTATGCGGTTCAACAAGACAGTGCTGGTTCCTGCACTTGGGTCACCTCAACCACCTGCACTGCCCCTCAAGTTGCATCAAGGGAGGTTTAAATTGGCTATTAGGAAAAATTTCCTCACTGAAAGGGTGGTCAGGCATTGGAACAGTCTGCCCAGGAAAGTGATGAAATCACCATCCCCAGAAATGTTCAAAAGACGTGTGGATGTGGCGCTTGAGGACATGGTGGTGAACATGACAGTGCTAGGTTAACAGTTGGACTTGATGATCTTAGAGATCTTTTGGAACCTTAATGATTTATGCTTCGATGAACACAAACAATTTGGTTTTCCTCAGAAATTATTTGCAGGTTGAACAGTACAAAACCAAGGTGTTCCACAAACAAGATCAGTGAACTAGAAGAAAAATAAAAGTGAAAACTGAAGAGTGATTTTTTTTCCCCTTTGTCAAGCTAAATAAATACGAACGATAAATTAATAGCTTGGAGATTGAGGACATTGCAGTGATTAATAATAATTTTCCAGAACAAAATTTGATAATGGTTTGGATGGCTTTTGCAAATAGAAATGCTGTTCTGATGAATCTAACACTCCTCCAAGTAGGGAACCAGGTTAAAAAGCTCTACCAGGTAAAGGGGCAATTTCTCTACAGGTATTTCTACAGGAACAGGTTTTGACTGGCACTATCTTCCAAGATAACTTAGCCAAATTCTGAGCTGAGATCAAGAATACAAAGTAATATTTAGTGGCATCTAAAGGAATCTATGGATGGTCATATTTACATCACATAAGCAGGACAGCTGGCATATGCAATAGCTCTTTCATCTGTTATTCCCTTACCATCTACCCCTTAAATCAAATTTCCAGAGTGCCTAACAAATATGATAGTTTTCTATATTACTGATAAATTTACAGCATCTTCAAAATATAATGATGGCTACTACTTTCCACTGGCACTATATGTGATGAACATCTCTTTCTCTAGACTAGTAGAAATTTATACACATAGACAACAGTCAGCAATTTTTCATATTACTGAAATCTCATAAACAAAGCTGGAACAAAGCTATATATTTTTGTCATAGAAACTGAAAGTAGCCAAGTTCACTGTCCCTGTATTGAACAATGTTTCTGTTAAAGAAAGAGTTGTTCCAGAAGTCAGTATGGAAATAAAGAATTTGAAACTCAAGCAGTTCACTTTTTTTTTTTTTCCCAATAATTGGTCTACAGGATTTTTCTGAAGGGAGCAACTACATGAGACAAATATAAGAAAATCAATTTTTGAGATACCAAGGATAAAAAGAAATTTTTCCAAAATTACACAATTTGACCAAGAAAAATGCTGCTCCATTTCTCAGTGGAAAGGCAAAATTAATATGATTTTATGCCAAGAAAGCCAAAGTGATGATGTGCCATTGCTCACTAAAACATCAAAGGTGAGTAAGCGTCTTGTACTGTTGCTGGTGAGAAAGAAGCAGCCAGTACACTATTAGGTAGCTGAATTTGGTGATTGTCACAATAAAATTTTTAGAAACCTGACTGAAAAATCTTGTTACCATTAGCAATCCTCCTGGAGCACTTTCAGGGGTTGGACAAGATACCACAAGACTGGAAAAAGACAAACACAAAGAGCAGTTCTCAGAAGCCAAGTGGTTGCCCCAAAGAAAATAATTTCTTCTTCATATCCCTGGTGGACACATCCTTAGAAAATGGCCAGTGGAATGTATCTAGGCACTGCCTGATAGGGCATGAAACATTCCTCATTGGACAGTTTAAAGAAGAGATAGGGTAGAGATAAACCCCCTGTTTGGAAGGTCAATGGTATTTTAAGCAGATGCAGGGATTAGCTTATCTTCTGAGGTCTTTTCCAGCTCTTTCTCTACAATTCTCATGCTCCAAAGAATTAAACAAGTACAGAAGTCACTGTAGTTTTGAAACCTTAAGTATTTTGTTATTCTTTTATTACTGTAGCTGTTGCCACAGATGCAGTGACTGACTGGGCTACATTCACTATGTAGAGATGTTTACTCACTGCATTTAAAATTTATCTGGATTGTAAAAGATTAACACTGCTCTGAGGTTAATTTATGGCTTCTGAAACACACATCAATACCCTTTCAAAACTTGGGAGAGACTCTACAAAGAGACAATTCCATTATTTACACAACTGAATTAAGAAATCTTAAAATGCCATTGCCTCTTTGGGATTTTTTTTTTTTTTTTACTTAATGAGCCTCTTGATATAAAAGCATTTTTGGCAGACACTTTATAGTCACTGAAGTAAAGGACTGATTTAAAACAGCTGATTTTCATTTCACCACCTTCTCCTGCAATAGCACAAAAGCATACTAGCAAAATAGCATGGAGTTCACAGTACACAGGATGAAGTACAGTCTATTTTTTCCTTCAGAGTTCAAAATCCCAGTGCAAAGCTGATCCTTCAGGTACTTCTGCTATTGGCATATACTCCTATTCCTGCCAGTCCTGGTTCAGGCCCCTGAAATATGCTGAAGTAGTAAAAACATACTCAAAGATTTCAGCCTTGGAGATGAAGCCAACAAGTACATGTAAGAAGCATGCTACAAATCACAGACAGAAAAAGTTTTCAACATAGAGAACACACATTTTTATTATCCTACTTTTTGGGTTGGTGTTGAGAACCACCTAGTAAAAGAATGGACTTAATTTTTGTGCAAAGTATCTGTGAAATACAGGGGAAAGCATAAGAAAAGGGACAAAATACGTTTATTGTGAACTGCTGAATGGTAAATTCTGGGAACAAGAGAGAAGTTGAAAGTAAAGTTCCAACAGCTACGCCATGAAAAGGCGTAAGAACGAACTGTCGGGAGCTCTCTTCAGCCTCGGTGAGAGAGGGAGCTGGACGAGTATTTTAAAACCAGCTTGATGGATTAGCAAGCTGGGCGAGAAATCAAGTGTGTGGCAGCCAGGTGTGTACGTCGAAGGTCTGTGTGATGCAGCGGACCTGCACATGCGGCGAGAGCTGCGCTGAGCTGCGCTGCCCCTCGGCGCGGTCATCACCCACCACTCTGCCCCCCGCGCTCGCCCAGCACCAGCTCCGACGGTGCCGATGCCGCGACCCGCGCCGCAGGCTCGCCGGGGCTGCCCGCAAACGCCTCGGGGCACCGGGACGCTCCGTGCCAGCTCGGGTTGGCCCCGGCCCCGCTCCGCCNCCGCCCCGGATCCGAGCGGCGCCGATCCTTGGGGAAGGGGCGAGCAGGGGAGCGGAAGGAGCAAAAATAAGGCGGCTGGAGCTGGAAGCGCTGCTGAGGAGAAGTTGTCGTGCGCGGCTCGGGGCGCTCACCTGTTAGCGCCCAGCGGCCCCGGGATGGGGAGGCAGGGAGCGAGGGAGGGAGGGGGAGGCAGCATCGCGCCATCCATGGTCGAGGACAGGCTGTAAATGGAAATCGGAGATGCGATTTTTCGGTTCTTTTCCTCCCTTCCATGCTGCGATTGTACGGGCATCTATTTGTTTGTTTGTTTGGGTTTTTGTGTTTGTTTTTTTTTAAGTCGTTGTCTTCACATACGGAATCCAGCTTGTCATGCATGGAAATACGTCTCTGTTTGCATGAACAAATTTTTTAAATTGCAGCTTAGTTCTGGATTCCAGCTCGAGGCATGATCATGTATGTTGGTGTTCAGTGTATTCATGCTTAATATCCTGAGAAGTATGTAATGGCTATAAGCCACCCAAAGCCAAAAACCATCATGGTGAATCCAGGTGAATTAGGTTTTTAAACTGACAAACAGTGCTGTGCTTCAGAAAGAGTCACACTCACTGAGCATCCATTGCCTTTTCCAGGATAATTTCTTCTGTTCATGCGGATACCTAAGTGTAATTGGCTTTTTTCAATAATGCCTTGGATCCAAGTTTGAGATTTTGCCAAAAAACATCACTCACCATTTAGAGGCCAGGGAAGCTCTTCTGCACTGTTGCTGCCGGAGCGCTGACTTCAGCTGAAGGTGGATGGTGGAAGCCAAATCTAATCCTTGCACTGTGGTTCTCTTTCATTTAACGCAATGGCTGTTTTGTCTCGTTCCCTTCCTAAAGTCCTCTTCTTAGGAGGGGATGTCAGGCTCTGCCTTTCTGAGGGTAGCAGGGAGCCGTACAAGTGTCTCTTCTATTTGGAGGGATTTCTAAGTAAAATGTTTTTTTAAGGAAAACCACAAAGGAGAGGAGGAAAGCATCATTTCTACCAGTATGAGGTCTTCCTGGGAACTGGAGTATTCAAAGGAAATTTTGTATGTGTCAAATAATTTTCCTATGATCTTTTTCACTACAATCAGTGAGATTCCTGTGTCCATCTTTTGTTCCCCAAGCACTGAGCTGAAGTGGACTGTCCCTGTAGCACAGAAGTGCAGCACAGCAGCAGGGTTTACCTGTAATCAGAGTGTTGTGTGCCAAAGCTGGGACTAGTGCTGCCTGTTCCCTTTCTATACTCTCCCTTATTTTTGCTCTCCCATATTCCACCTATCTTCTGCCCTAATTCTATGCTTTGGATACAAATGTGGTACAAATGTGTCTTCTACTTACTAAGATTATTAGTGCAACAGTTTACAGTGAAACGTGTGCTTTTCTCCCTGATCCTCTGGGGTTAATTTATTATTTTCCTTTGTCACAAGAAATGACAAATTACAGGTTTTTTTAGTGTGAAGGGAAGGCAAGGAAATACACCTCAGGAAGAGAGGATGGAATACCTTGGAGGTCTCTGCCACAAAGCCCTTTGGGTGGTGAGAAGGGAAGGTGGGAAGCAGTCAGGGCTCCCAGGTGTCTCTCCCAGTGGGGGCTCACTGGGTCTGCACAGCACCTGTTTCACAGGCCATGTGAGGGATTCCTCCAGGGGTTATTTTGATGAGCTGGAGGAGGGGATTTCTTGGGACCCTTTTCTACTGAAAGAGGTGAATCCAATTATTAGGTTGCTATGTATAGTGGATGCTGCACTTACCTCTGTTACTCCGCTGTTACAGGCCTCCTGTACCTTTTTTTATGAACTGTTAGCCCACCATAGTGTCATTACCCACCAGCATGTCACTCCTTTAATTTAGGTATTGCTTTCCTTCATGTTTCTTTTCCCTGCTATATATTTCTGTCTTTTTCTTGAAAAATTGCCATCATCTCTGTGGCATCTCTGGTGGTGCTGGGGTGGTGGGGTCCATTGAGATGACCTTCAATAAGGGGTGTGTGAGAACAGAAGAGAATTATTCACCTATGCTCCCTGCTCAAAACCACTCTTAAAGAAACTCTATTGGCGTGCAATGGGGATGGCATTTTTCCTGCTGAGTACCAGATACCTTAGTATTTTATAGAAAATTAGGTAATGCCTAAACTGAGATGCTTCATGGCATACAAGCAATGGTTACCTCTCAAGTTAATTTAGTTTTTACAGGATACTGTAGACTATTTATGTTGCTATAAATTGCTTTCATGTATTATCATACCTTTGCACTACTCATTGTGGACCCAAGTTGGCTTTGCTGGGTAACTTGTAAGACACCATAAATGATGTGTATCTTAGAGCTCCTTTGATATATACACAGAAGCAGAAGGTGTGTGTAACTTAGGTTGCCACTTGCAGCCTCAGTGATCCTATAGTGTGTTATGCAGACTTAAAATCTGACCACCTAAGTGCACAGGATGAAAATGTCAAACTGGATAATGCAACAGTTAACAGTGTTTTTTAAGTGAAGATTTGGTGCATTTGCTAAAACATTCAGTGGGTGAGAGTTTGCACATCTGAATAACTGTATTGGTGTGTTCACCACTGTGGACACCCGACCACAAGGAACCCTGCTTTCTAGAATATGAATAAACCTCAGCTGTCATACTCAGAACCTCCCCTCCTTTTCAAGATGTCTGTGAGATGGTTTGTGCCTTGGAGGCCCTGAAAGCATTCCATGTGCCAGCAGAAAGACAAACTAAACGGCCCCCAGAATGATATATTTGATGCTATAGAAAGCATAAGATTTTGCTGATAAAAATTGCTGTTGTGGAACAGGAGACAGTCAGGAAGTAATGCTAACAAATCTGTACAGTGTAGTTACAGCACTACGGTTTAGATGTCCAGCTTAAGCCACCAAATCTGAACACCTCAGCTGTATTATATTTATTAGCTATACCATAGAGAACAGTTTTTGACTGTAACATTTGAATCTGTTGTTACAACAAGCCTTTTTGCATCAATGTGTTCATCAGTAGCTGGTTGTGCAGGCTTGGGTGTCCTCTGTTCTGCGGGTGCTCTAATTGACTGTGGGTAAGGTCAGTTGTGCTAATAAGTATGACTTGCACCTAGTCAAAGCCTATTAGCTAGTGACTTTTTTTTCCTTTTAAATTCACATTTTAATTTATGTAATGCTGTGCACCTCAAGATACTATGCCAAAGATGTTCAGCCACTGCTAAGCTGTATGACTGGCTCATTTCTGTGTGTTGTTCAGTGATTTCAGAGTGCTCTTGTAGTCTAGGTAACCTCAGAAATAGCCACTTCTTATAGGCAGAGACTTTTGCTACCAACATAAAAGTCTGGTGTTAGGAGGTGCTGAGCTCTGTGTCCAAGCTAAGAGCACTTGATGCTTTTGCAGGAGTTAAGGGTTTGCTGTCAGATGCCCAGGAGTGAACTGCCTCCCCTCCCTCCTTCTAACACATGAAAATTAATATTCATTTAAGAGCCAGCTGATGGGAAAAAAATAACAATCAAAACTGCATCCATGTTAATGGGAGCAGAGTTGAAACATATTCAACTTGAAAAAAATAGAAGCTCATAGTGGGGAAAAGCTGGGAAGATAGAGAAGAAAAAAAATGATGTCATGGTCTTCAGTATGATACAAAATCAATATGAGCTGAGCAGCACCTGTAGTCATAATGCCAGTTATGTGTTTTTCAAGATTTATGTTTGCAATTTAATTTTCCTGGAGTGTTTTCTGTATTTTTTGTTTCATATTGAAAATAAGGAATGGATTTCCTTAATTTGCAGTATTTTTATGGTCGACTATATCTCCATACAGTAAAAATATTATTTTAATTGTCAGATAAATGGGCTTTTCTTCTTCTACATACAGAACAGGGAAAAAGTAATGAGTCTTGGGAGCATGCATATTTTTTGAACTAAGTTATATATAGTTGATGTTGATTCTCCATGTTCAAAAGATCTTTGTAAACAATTTCTGAGGATTTGAAATACAAGAATTTCAATTTTTTGCATTTAGTTTAATGATTAAAAGTTGTATTTTTATAATCTTTGATTTCAGTTGGAATGTTGGGGATTTTTTTAAATAAGAAAAAAGATGTAATGTTTCAGGAGCTGAGAAACAAATGAACAAGTTTGGTACAGAAAGCAAAACCATTAAAAATAAAGATAACTTAAATGTCATTGCTTTTGTGTTCTGTATTATTCTTTTAGGATTTCAAGTCTGGTCAGTGATCATTCAAGTCACTTTAAGCCTTTCATTGCATTGGCAGTAATAACCCTATAGCTACTTATAACCATGTCAGAACAGCAAGTCCAAGGATGCCAAACTTCCACATGAAACCTACATTATGAAGAGCTATGTATCTTCTGGAAAGCAGTGGAATACACAGAGTAAACTGAGTTAATTTAGATTCAATAATGTCATGCAAATTATTTATGAAAATATAATATCAGAATCTACAAAATTTGATTTAAAATACCCTTTCATTTTGACTTATTATCGAATGATAGCATCATTGTCATTCTGTCATTTTTAGATTGGAAAGTACTTTTAAGATTCAGTCCAACCATTAACGTGGCACTGCCAAGTCCACCACTAAACCATGTCTTGAACTGCCACATCTACACATTTTTTAATTACCTCCAGGGGTGGTGACTCAACCACCTCCCTGGGCAGCCTGTTCCAATGCTTGACAACACTTTACGTGAAGAAATGTTTCATAACATTCAATCTAAACCTCCTCTGGCACAACTTGAGGCCATTTCAAATTTGTCCTGTCCCTTGTTACTTTGCACGAACAGTCTGACCCCCATCTTGGCTGCAGCCTCCATTCAGATAGTTTGAGAGAGTGCTTAGGTCCCACCTGAGCCTCCTTTTGTTCAGGCACAACAACCCCAGCTCCTTCATCCACTCATCAGACTCGTGTGTGCTCCAGATCCTTCACCAGCTTAATATTCCTGTTTCCCAAATGATGTGGACTGCCCATGTGCATGCTGCAAAGCTGGTGTGTGCGCAGAGGGTGCTGCATTTTCAGAAATCCCAGACATAGGTTCAGTATCCTTTAATTCCTTTCTAATTACATTTCTGGATATTAGAGGATGCACAATTAGTATCCACTGTACTGTGCTGTATCAGCACAAAGGAACCAGAGTGCAGGATAATGCTGCATTTGTTTTCCCACTTTATCTAGTCTTCATCTTGGGTATCAAGAGGGGTTCAAAGCTTTTATTAGCTGTGTGCTCTTTCTACAGCAAGGTAATTTGAAGGTATTAAAAACCAGAGAGTTTAGATTTGTGGGTTTGGTAGATTATTCCCATAGCTCAAAACAGAATCCAGGCTGCTTGCTCAATGTGATCTGGTGTGTGTGTCTGTGTGCACCATACATGTGCCAAGAAAGCTGAATTTGTTGCCTGCCTCCAGACAAAAGCAGACCTTTCAGTCATATTTGCACTTGGAGAATCTGTTTGACAGTGCTGAATGGGGTGGCCATTTGGAAGCTTTGACATTGCTGGTGTATGCTGAGGATTGATTTATTCTACTTTTTTCTTTAAAAAGTGGAATTGCCAAAGAGCGAGCTCTAAGACAAACCACATGGAGAATCAGGAGTTGAAGATACATGAACAAGGATGTGATCCTTGTCAAAAGTTGCCCTGATTGTAATCTAACACCTAAGACTAAACCTCTTTGATTTACAGCATTAAACATTAATAATGTTAGCTAGAAGCATGTAGTCATTCTTTTACATAACCAGTTCAGTGCTCACTTATGTACAGCGTAACAGGGCACTGACCATTACCAGCTCTGCTTTCTTCCAAAGGTTAAAGTAATTTTCTCTGACATCCTTTGATTCCTCCAGAATGTCTTGACCTATAATAAATAGAATTAAAGCATCAGAAGCTGAAAGAGCAGATCAGAGTTTAACTAAGGATGATTCAGATACTTCGGTTCAAGCTTAAGTCCTGATGCCTCTCTGTGGTATGCCACAGCAATAGGGACCAGCTACATAATCCAGATGTTGTAAAGTCCTTTTCTGTGTACGGAAATCAGTGGTCCCCTCATCCAGGATGTTGCCAAGAGTTGAGGTGAGAATCATTTTCTGGAGAAATGTTTCTGCTGGCTGCTTGGGACAATTGCATTAGATTTTTATTAGTGAGGGGAACGTGAGGAATCCCTGCCCTTTTCTTACCACTGCAGTAACACTGCAGACTGCATCTTCAAGTCTTATACAGCAGAAATTTCTGTTCCAGCAAAGCTTTTGAAAATTCATTGGAGATTTGGGCATACTGGTTTTATGAAGTGTTGATACTGCACTTTGGAGGAGGCTGTTGTTCCAGGATTGTGCTTGTAACTGCTGTCAAAAGATGTTGAAAGTGGTGATTCCAATCCAGCAAAACACTTAAAACACTTACTGCACTTGGAACACGTGTATATTGTTCTGGTAACATCATCAGGACTGTGTGTATGCTTAAAATGAAATATCTTAAAGCCTGGCATGGAAGGGGAGAGAATGCTTTGCAATTCATAAGAAAATGTCCTAGGAGATCAAGAGGAAACCTGCTATTGGCCATATTATTAGTTCAGGGAAGGCTGAGATTATGTGGTTCAGAGTGACTGTATTTTTGTCAATTAATAACATGACCAGTTTCTCATAGGAGCTTCTGAATATTGGAAGAGGAGGATGTGGCAGGAGGAGGGTGGTAGGGAAGTAAAAGTAGGTTGTGGCTCATGTGATCCATGTGTTTATGCAGTTAGTTATGTGCACCTTTGCACAGTGAGGGTTAGAAGAAACTGGAAATAATTTATTTGTGTTTCACATGCCCATTAACTGTAAGACTAATCCTGTGAAACATATTTTACTTTTTTAATAATTTACATGGATTTCAGCAGTTATTTTCTAAAGAGTTCACAAAGGGAGCAGATCTCACATATTTCCATCTCTGTTGAGTGCGGAAAGGAAGTTTGTAATATAATTGCAAATGGACATTCACATGCTTTATAGAAATAAATCGTGAACCTTTCACAACACAGCTGATGGCAGCAATAGCTGGGGTCCTGTTGTATACAGAGAATAGCTAGAGGTGGCAGGTAAGAGGAATGAAGACTGAAGCAGCACTACGTTCATGCCAAACATCTTGCTTTTTCAAGTGCCTGTTTTTTCTTTAGCAGTAAGAGCCCAACCCTGTCCTATACTTAACAGAAAGTCTCTTGGCAGACTTGATGAGACAGTGTTTCTGGTAGCATCTAGATAACTCAATGGTATTGGGTCCTCAGAATCCATAGGCTGGAAAATCTAAACTGGTTATAGACTGTGGGGTTTTTATTGCCTTGTTTTTGGCTAATCTAGGCTGAATTTCTCAAGTCAATGATGAGCTGCAAACATGGGGGTGGAGATTCTAGTTTAAGTTTTGCTAGAAATGGGATGGATACTGGCTGTTAGGGAGGTAGTTTCACCACCTTCCTAACCCCATTCCCATAACAAATAAAAGCAAAAAACTGCATGTGATTCAAAGGGTTGTATAGGATTTAGTAAAACACTGTGATGCTTTGATGACCATACACCATCAAATTAAATCACTGAACAAAGAAAACATTACAGCATTTAAATGGAGTGCAGTGATGTGGAAAGCAGAAAATTAGAGCAGCAACCCAAGTAAATTCAGAGGTGACCAGCTCTGTTAGTTTCCTGTGTCTGTCTGCTGGGAATTTCCTAGGAGGTATTTTCTGTCATGAATTGCATTTTCCACCCAGGCTAGTGAGGTTTGATGGAGTCCTCTGTCAGTTGTTTTGGCAGACATTTTGGTTGGATGAGTATAGTGTCCTAAATGATATTTAAAGGTGTCTTTTGAAATGATGACGGCTCTCTGTGTTCTAAACACTTTTTTCTCAGTGGATAAATGCTCAGGTATGAAGGGAAGGTCCTTGAAAATTGGTTGTAAACTGATGATATCTGTGTCACCCATCAGTGGATTGATCTACTTATGAATGTCGGGAGCAGCTCCATTTCCATGGAGTAGCAGCAGGATAAATGCTGTTGAAGCTTTTGGCAAACATGATCCTGGCATTGCATATGCAAGTTATTAGCATTTTGATAAAAAAGGGGTCAAGAGTGCAGTGTGTGAACTCCTTGACATCTAGTGTGAAGGTGCTGCGTGGTCAGGGTGTGCTATCCTGTCGCCTCTGGTGCTGCAGCGGGCAATGCCTGTCCTTACACTGAGCACTGAATAGGAGTGAGAAACCTGGCCAGCTGTGACAGAAAGACCAGGAGTGCTCAGCACTTACTGATTGTATGCTTTACAGTGCTGGACGGATTATAGGGAGCAGAGGCAATACAGGATGGAAGATCTCTCCCCGTGAACACGACCACGTGCCGTACAGATGGCAGCCAGAGCTGATGCTGTGAGTGGTAGTCGCTACCCACCCGTTCCCTCGCTGGCTCACGCGCCCACACAGTGCTTTCAGGTCTGTCTCACAGCACAGCCTTTTTGAAATGACACCTACTCTTAGACTGAGTCTTTAGTCTTTCTATCATGAAAGCTGAATTCCACACTCATTGTAGCTGCCAGAGCCTAAACCTGCCAAGCAGGAGCTAACTAGAAAGCATTAATGTTGCAGTCTCTTCTGAAAAGGTCAAGGCCTCTGAAAGAGGCTTCTGGATATAGGGCTGCTTCCTTTTGTTTTGCAAAATGTTTATCTCTAGTTTGGGAATGTTTTAAAAAGAAATAATAAAAATAAAAGCTTTTAACCTCAGCTGGTTCTGTTTGTTGCAATTTTGTTTGTAAGCCTTTCAAATGTTACGAAATGGGCAACAGCCCAGGAATGAGTTGTGCATGACTAAAACAAAACCAAACTTCCAACAACTTCCACTGTGCCTTTTCTGCCAAAACAACTGGAGGAGTGTTTGCAAAATGTGGGGTGCTGTGCTTAGTTCTGTGACTGATAAAAGCTACCAGCCCCACAGAGTCGCTGCATGGAAGGGGAAAGGACAACTATGTCTCTTTGACTGATGTGTAGAGGTGTATATTCAGGGAGAAAATATAACAGTAGGACTCATGAGGAAGCAAAAATAGTAAAATTTAACGTTTTAAAGAATTTCTGAAAGAGCAGCTGAACTTAATGACCTGGAGCAACTGATCACATTGAAATCCTCTCAGACCCCAATTAAGTGTATGCCTGAAGTATGTGAAAAATTCTCTGAACTACACTTCTGCTTAAATGAAGTATATAATTAAATGCCTTGATAATCTGCACTAAGTGGCAGAGCATTTTGAGGTATTGTACTATCTCTTCTTTAAAAATGAGCTCCATGTCAAATAAATTGGTTTGTTTCTTTTGTCTTTCTACCTTAGTCTCCTTGATGCAAGACATAAGTTTTTATGGCTCTTTCCCAGGGTTTTTCTCCCAAGTTTTCTCTTGTATGACTGTATAAAATGTTTCCCTTGCAACATGTGTATGCTGTCCTCTTTGGTATTTTCTTTCTTTGTCTCTGATATTCTCCATCTTTACATTTTATAAATTATTTCAGGTGCTATAATTGCACCAGCTCAAGCCCATGTCCTACAGAGGTTTGAACTTACTTCTGCAGGACAGGAGCCAAAGAGTAAATTGTTCTCTTGTTCAGGGACAAGAGATGCAAGTGCCTCTGAGCAGCAAACTAAAATGCTACAGTCATTGAAATTGTAAGCAACATGTCAGTAACATTCTCAGTTACTAAAGACAGAAGCAAGTTAGAATGTTTACGTATCTTTACTGGGCTGTAGATTAGTAAAAATTAAGTGGCACTTGGTGTAGAATCTAAACCTCAGGAGTGGAAATGTCACCTCCTCTGCTCTGTTTTGTGTTTTGGTTATTCTCCAGCTGGAGCAGAGCAGCTTACAACCTCCATCTGAAAGGTTCTGAATTCTTTCACAAATACTTCTTTATTTGCCTATCCTAAGATATCTGTCTCCCCACTGACCTAGAGGGCAACTGTATCAAATATGTGATTATTAACATGAAGGCACACCAAATGGTTGTTCTGTGGTAGTATCGAGGCTGTGAAATGGTTCATTCTGTGTTGGTCTCTGAGCCATCTGATTGAGCAAGCTGTGAAACTGTGCAGATGAGCAAGGCGGTGGAATCCGGCACTGATTTGTTGTCAGGGTGGCAGATGTTTTATTCTCCTGGTGTGTTCTCTGGCATTTCTCAAGGACATGAAACAGAAGCAGAGGAAATTGAATTGCTGTGCTCTCTCTCTCTCTCCCTTGTTCTCTAAGGTAGTTTTGCAACTCATTTCTCCTGTAATCTTATCAAGTGTGAGAAAGGGCATACATCTCCTGACTTCTCTTACAACTCTGCTTTATACTTTCACAGGTAACCTTCTTTACCCAGCCAGCTGTAATTTTCAGCATGGGTGGTTTTCATGGTACATATCTTGCTTATCACTTTAGTGTACATAATACCCTTAACGGTGCTTTTAAGATGAACATTTGGATGACTAAATAAACATTCCCGCCTCTAAAACATTTGTCTCCTGACCTCTGGTCTTCACAGCACATAGCTGAGAGAAGGGGAGGGCGTGGAGAAGGCAGAAGACAACATGCTGATGTAAGCTGCTGTCTGCGATGCCATGACAGCAATCCCTGGCTCTTCCTTAAAGCCTTTGAGTGCCAGTACATGCCACAGGGAATGCTAATGAGTGAAGGGAAATGGGAAACAGGTGGGAAAGGTAGGTTTGGCCAAACTCTGATATCTTCCTTGAGCACACAACATGGTATGATTTGAATTGATGTAGAGAATGCTGGCCAGTTCTTGGGAACCAGCTCATTATTTCTAAAACCATTGGAAATGTGAAAGCCAACTGTTATTAAAAATCTTCAACTCAGTTCTCGAGGATAATAGATGGAATTAGGAGATTCGCTTCTGAAATGAAACTTGGTCTTATCTTGCCGCCTGATCTTTGTTGTTAGAAAACTTATCACACAGTTTTACAATCTAAGTTTATCCTTGCCTAAGTTCATTGATAAAAACAGATCTAATAATTTTTTAGTGTTGCATTTTTAATTAAAAAAAATAATTCCATACTGTGTATAGCCTTTAAGTTATAACAGTAATTCATCTGGACTCTACCACACCCATGATATCTTTTTTTACAGAAATATGTAACATATAATGTACGAGTGCATCTCCACACTTATTTGAGAGATCTTGGGGATGCTACAATACAAGCAGCCATCAGGCATAAACTATCAGTTTGGGTGAGACATGGCTGAGACCTTGCACCTAAACATGGATCACCCATGTGATCAGCTGTGGTGCCTACACTCTATCCAGGACCATGGCATGGCCAGGAAGGTGAGGGGCTGTAGCTGCAAGCTGCTGCATGTCCAGGATGGGCCAGCATGGGCATGAGTGCCATGGGGGGTAACCTAAGACAACACGGCTGCGTGTGGTGCATGTTGTGTTTCAGGGTTGTTGTCCAGCTGCTGCATCCAGCACTGACCTACCACTTGCTGAGTTCAACCTCTAATGTGATTTTCATTCTCATAAACCTCAAAACTTCTTATGAAGAGTGTAAAGATTCAGCTGACATTAAAGGATACAGATAGGAGGCAGGACTATGCCATGATGCCACAGAGGAGATAAGGGTCTGAGTGAGAACCGTTTGCTGGTTTGGGGCTTCTTCATTGTGGAAGCTTAAACTGGTCATGGGTTGCAGAGGGGAAGCAGCAAATCCTTCTTACGCCACATGTGCACAGTCAGGTGGCCCAGTAGGGAATGTTCAGAGCATCCCTCAAGTTCTTCTAGATATTGATGAAATTATAACTTGAAGCCTACAGCCTTGTCTTTTTGTACTAGATTCATGACTATCAAGCTCTGAGATTCTTATGTTTGTTTGGGTTTTTTAACTATGGTGTCATTTCCTTAAAAATGAATCTGGCACATGATCTTACAGAAGCTTGGAATACTGGGACTTTCAGGCTCTGCACCATTCCAGTAAAGCTTGGACAGCTAACAGAACAGGGTGTGCTCTTCCCCAAAAATAAGCAGCATCTTTCTGTGTGCTGATTTTGACAGAAACCCTGACACCGGTTTAAGAGTAATACAGCTCATGCACAACTCTTTGCCTCAGGATCATACTATGCTCCTGTCAGTCCTAGTAGCCATCCTGTTCACTGCCTGTCTCTCAGGAGGAGCAGAGTGGTGACAACAGAGGAGATGCAGCAGCTGTCACACCTATTTACAGCTTCTCAGTCACTCATGTGAAAATAAACAGACATGATATTCCTGCAGTTGCATTGTTAGCAATTTATTTTTAAAATCAGTGACTTGAAAAATATCAAGGCACAGGTAAAACAGCTCTGTCAGCACTTGCTCTGTGTTTTGCAACCTACTGCTTGACCTGAGGATTTTGCTCTGTTTCTGTTAACTTTATAGAAGAGTTAAGGTCAAGGCCATATATTTAACTAGTGAAAGCACGCATTTCTCTTTTGAGTGAAGTTGTACCAGGATTGGATGTGGCTTGCCAAATGCTGGAACATCCTGATTCTTGTCCACTGCTGCTGTTTTATTCCCTGATTTTATTACCTGCTCTGCAGTGATGAGTAATTCTAACATGTAAGCAAGTGATATTTACTGTAAAAAAGGCCACGTGAATTCATAGTTGAGCAAATGTTGAAAGAAATAGCAATTAGAGATTGCTTTCCTGTTTTGTTTGAAAATGTGGAGGAGAAAAGAAATTGCAATTATAAACATTTTGTCTTTGAGATCCAATAAACAAATGCTTGAGCTCTGATCTTCCAGCACTGCATCCCCAGAAATGTGGGCATGAAAGTGGTTGATTTAGTCACTAAATCTTTATTAAAGTCAAACAGTGGCTGGCAGTATATTTGTAAACAAAGCAGTAAGTTAGGAAAGTTGACAGGATTAAAATCTGTGGTGTATTTTGGGGGCTAAAGTGGAACAATCCCAGATGAACAGAAGGAGGGTAAGCCTCTAATACCCCATGCAGACACAGCATTTGGGGACATGGATGTTGTGCTCTGTTTTTCCTTTTGTCTCTGCTTTCCTCATTCTCAGAGCTGCGGAGGGGACCACACAGAACAAGCATCTCATGGCAGGAGCCGTATTTTTGGCTCGGAGATGAGAACAATCATTCCTTGAGTGCAGCAGATTGGTTACGTGGTCTGATCATTGGTAATTGCCCCTTCGCAGCTGCCTCTTGGAGAGGTACTCCAGCACAGTGGCAGCCACAAAAGGGCTTTGTAATCAGGCTGGCCTGTGGTCAGTGCTCCAAACTGGGACTTGCCTATTGGTCTGTTTCTGAAGTGTGTGGGAAACAGTGTGACGGTGTGTACTTTAAAACTAGATGTGGATGGCACTTTGAGGGGTGTCACTTCAGAGCTGTGGTGAAACATCTTATTCTTTGTTTCCTCTCTCATCTCTCTTGCTGCCACCTTGCTTTAATGTGCTGCTGCAGCCTTGTACCGAATTCCTGAGTGACAGCAGCACATGACAGTGCTTGAGTATCTCTGCCACCATTTGTCCCTCCTTTGCCATGGCTCTGTGTGATGGTACTGTTACTTTCCTTTCTGTCTCATCAGCTGATACCAAATAAATTGGGTGTTTGTCTTTTGTTGTTCCCACTGGCTCATCATTAGGAGACCTCTGCATTTCCCTGAAGGTACTAGACTGTAGCTCCAAAACATAGCAGTTGGCATGTTTGGTCTTTATTTCCACTTACTATTTTTCTCTTAGTTGTCTAATTAATCATAATGTAGACTTGGTTTTGTGATTGCAGGGATTGCTGGAACTATTGCTGGAACCAGTGCTTGAAGCAGCACAACTAGAGTCATCTTTCAAATGTGGTACTCTTTTGGCTACAGGAATATTTATTTCATACACAATCTGTGCTACATTTATTTTTGTAGGTCCAAATTACACTGTGGGCTGTGCTGCTCCAACCCAGCACTGGATTTATGTTGTGGAAACCCATCAGCAAAAGGCTGCATTCTCCAAAATCAGATTTTTTTGTTTGTTTGGTTGGTTGGTTGGTTTTGGTTTTGTCTTTGGGGTTTTTTTTAAATTATTTCACAGAAGCCATTAGATAGCCTTCAAATCAGTTCTTTGGAAAATGTGACAGATTTGCAAAGAGACAGGTTGATGGAAACAATTGCTGTTGAAAGACACCGGTGTGCAGGAGCAGACGGCTCCCCATTCATGAGTCTTGGGCAGAGTGGTGGCCCGTGTGTGCCGAGGAACATGTGGGCAAGGAGGAGTGGGTGGAGGGTGGCACTGCAATTCTGCTGTCCTTGTGCCTCCGCCCACTAGCACAGCTGCCCCTGTCTGCCAGAGCGGAACTACCTTTAACTGAAGAACAAAAGGGGAACCCAGGAGAAAGGATGTTTGTGGTACATTTACTCCCAGTCAACATCTCTGTGTGCATGAGTGTTTAGTGCTCGATGCTGAGAGCAACCATAGAGTGTTGGGGGGAGTAAACGCAGGCCTTTCCTGCATGACATACATATGACCAAGGGAAAACAGTGCATGTGCTAAAATTGTCATGTGCTGGAGACATATAGTAGAGTTGGGCAAAAATATGCAGGAGTCACAAGCAGATAGAAATCCGCTTGCTATTGTGTTCCCAGCAGTGGCAGGGGTGCCTTGGTGATAGCTGCGTCTGCAGCAGGGTAGGCAGTGCCCACAAACTGCTTGTCAGTGGCCGAGGCTGTAAGTAAAAGGCAAATTAGCCTTGCACAGACCTGTGGAGGAAAAAATACAAGCTGAGGAAATAACAGGTGACTGCCGAGCACTGTGGTGTTTGCTGGATAAGGAGCAAACTGGGAGTGCTATGAAGATTTGGAAACCTGAAACTATTAACCAAAGAAACAAGCACTTGTTTTTTTCTTGATTTGGCCTTTTCATTGTCTGTCTCAATTAGTTTTCTGCTTTCAAGTGAGCACCATTTATATCATAAATAAACCTGTGTCAACCAGGTCATCCATCCTTCTGAATTTCTGTTCAAAATGTCATCTAATTCCAGCTGGCCTGCAATGATCTCTTCCATTTTCCACATTTTATATTTCAGGGCTATCTCTTCCCATGTATCCCTTCAACCTTGCATTTACTTTCTCACATACAGCAAAGCCACTTTATTGTTTTTTCCCAGAATACCTTCTGAAAACTGTCCTTTTTAAAATTGACAAAATACTGGGAAATTGCTGGATTGCTGGTCCCTTTAATTTCCCAGTTGCAGTTTGCCTCATTGTCTTTGCCTTGCTCCCATTCCTTTATTTTTGGGCTTTGATCAAGACCTTTTTATTTATTTTCATGGTTCCAGTGGGATATTTATATTTAACTAGAATTGTTAGTACCTAGATAGCATTAAAAAATTACAAGTTTTCAAATTGTAGGTAATGGAGATTAATTAGTTTAAATAACCATGTGACAACCTGTGAACAACTCTGAAAGCTGCTAACAGTGGAGATAAATCCTGTTAGTCCTTCAGTTTTAATGTTCTCACCTCAACAGCAATGTGAAGAGGCTCTCAAGGCAGAAAGCAGTCCTTGCTTTGTGGATATCCTTCTTTGTGCAAGTTTTCTTTTACTGAAGCAGTCTGAGTTCCCATGCTTCTTCATTCCTTTGTGGGGTAGTCCTCATGAGCACCCAGGTCACCCCTGTGAGTGGGAAAGGGTGGCCTGTTTGTGTCTGTTCTCAGCTGTCTGCTAGTATACCCCTCCTCTTCCATCAGTGTGGCATTTTTTGGAATGAGATAAAAACAATTGTGTGCTATTACGCATTGCATTGGCTTTCAGATCTGGACTTCCAAAGCATGCACTTGGGTCCAGTTTTCATTCATCAATACATTGCAAAGACTCCATTTGCATAGTCCATTTCAGGTTGTAGTTGACTAGATGGAAGCTGAGGTTGTCTCATATGTTTTCAACAAATGCAGTAGTCCGGAGGACAGGAATTGCATGTCTGTGCTGGCTCCATGTGTGGGATATGAATGAGGGTGCCTAAAAAAGAGGGGGCTATCACCTTGAACCGAAGTCAGCACCTCTATGTTTTATATCAGATATGCTTGGAATGGTTCAGGTTCAGTTAGCATTGGTCTGGTTTAGATTAATTTCTTTTCACTTTTGTTATCTTTATGGGAAAAAGAGGCAGATTCATCATGAATCTGCCGTTCATCATTTTGTCTCATGATATCAGAATTCATCTGAAATCATGATACAAAATAGCTGTCCATTTTTTTATTAAAATTATATTTAGTCTTCCTGATAGCTTCTTTTCCTTCATATCTTTTTAACTTGGAAGAACAAGATGGCCAGCAGATGTAAAGGGCATCACCTGGAAAAAAATTTCTTAAATGTGCCTTTCATGCTTATTGATTTCTGAGCTGTGACGTGTTGCTTAAGTCAAGCATTTAGATTTATACTACAATACAATGCAGAATCATTAAGGTCTTACACTTCCTGCTTTGACTTGTTATTCAGCACTTTGTGTAAAAATGTTTGATGTTTCCCTGGGAGATGTTGTTACTAGCAACTGAAACATTTATCTTAGTGACATCATGTCTCTTAATGAACAAAAGATCACAGTAACCTTTTGAAAAAGCAGATTACATCAATATCCCTATAATTCACTCCACGAATGTCAAACTTTTCGTGTGCAAAATATCTCATTTGCATTTCTGCAAAAGAAAGAAACATGCCATCATCTAAATTACAGGCTTAAATGAAGGTCTAAGATGAAAATAATATGGATCAGATATTATTTTATGATTGTCTACTCGTATTGGTTCATCTTGTTCTGTCTGTGGATGCCCAAGTAAGGTTGGCAGATGCCAGTGCTGCATTTTCATGGTTTTTCTACTGTGATAACTGGAGATCAACAGTGGTCAGCTGTGCACTTTTCAGTCCCAGAATGCCAGGCAGCCTTTGACCAAAGACACTGTATTTTTTGAAGAGAAGAATGAGCATGCCCTTGCATTTTAGCCTCTTGGTGAAAAGTGTTCAAAATCAGCCTTTGACTATCCTGTTATTCTTCTAACACAAGTGGGAGAACAGCTTGCTAGATCTTGAGTTTTTTCAGTGTTGTGAAGCCATTGGTTCATTAGGATTAGTGAAACAAGCTGTAGATGAGACCGATTAAAAAAATTAACATCAGAATGTCATTAAGGATTAAGGCAGTTTTGGAATTAGATCTGAGATGAACCCTGATAATCCTTCAGAGATCCCTCAGCTTGCCTTGTGGTGGACACCAAACAAATGCAATAAGCCCTGAAGAGCTTACAATCAAATCAGAGGAGATAACGCAAGTAGGAACTTTAAATATGAGTAAAAGGGGAAGATTAGAGTCCATTAAGAAAATTAGTTCCATTTTTCTTTTTTTTCCCTCCTTTATTGTGCAAATAATCAGATTTGTAACACAGATCTTGTTGTGACACAAATCCTGGCTGGTTTTGCTGCTGTTCTCTCCGTGTGAGCAGATTCTGGATCAAAGCCCATCTCTTGGAGCCTTCATAGGCCACGATCAATTGGCAGACAGGGCTTGGTTCCAAGTAGTAGATAAGAATTTTTGTGACTGTACTTTACACAGAAAGGTAATGGTTCATTCTGGAGGCTGGAGTGACCCAATGACATTTCTTCAGTAATGAGCTGTGCACTCTAATGCTTTCTAGAAATTTTATTTCTCCTTTCTTTTTCTCCATCAAATCAACAGGACTTGGATGAATTGTTAATGTTCTTTCTTTTTTTCTTTTCTTATGGTACAACTGTAAGGAGCTTGAGATAGAAAGGATGGGCACTGGTGAGATTTACAGAGAGTGTGGATATCTATGGACAAGGAGTCTTGGTAGTATTTTCAAAGTAGAACCTCAGTTTTTCTGCTTTCCTCAAAGAGCAAGCACCTTCCCTTTGGGGAAACACAAGTAGTGCCTGCATAGCAGGATTTTAGAAGAAAATGTGTCCTAGTGGAAGGTGAGAGGTGGGGCCTTACTATTCTGCTGTGGCTTGGGCATGTTAGTGACCAACCCTTCTGTCTCTGAGGCTGGCATGCAAAATCCAGGCTCTGTTTTCATCTTGGAGATGATGCACATTGGTTTTGGTATCTCATCGCTGGGGTAATTACTGCCTTGTGGGCAAAAAAGTGCCGCTGTGCGCAGATGTGGAATACACAGATGGGATCCCATCTCTGCTTGGTATTTGAAGAACATGTTTAACATCAGTTATGTGTATGTGGGAATTGGTGTGTGGTCACACTAAGGCTCTGTCCATGCCCAGAACTGGAGAAGCATGACAGAAGTGTTTGCTTCTTTTTCCTCTTCTATTTAAGATGCAAGAACAAGAAGCTAGTTTCAATAAAATTTAATGAAATGAGGTTCGTAACAGCAGTGCTGTATAACATCAGACTTGAGCTTCATTCCTGAGCTCCATTTTGATGTATTCTCATCTGAGCTTGTAAAATCCAAGCTCGAGAAACATGGCTTTGGACTGGGAATGGGTGTGTCCATTTCCCATCTCATTCTTTATAGATCTTGCAACAGAAGGATGAATTTGAGCAAGGCCCCCTGTAAAATCTTGTGGGGACCATATCTGAAATAATCAGAAAGCCAGATTTCTGGGGAGGAAGCTAGTGTGAAGTACACAAGGTATATATAACTTCGCGACAGATTGCCTTGCCCTGCACATATTTGTGATGCACCTCTTCCTTCTGACCCCCTCCTATGTCAGTCTTCGTGTATCACTACCTCATGTTATCCTTTCAGCAGTAGGTGATGATCTAGAAACCCAGACCAGAGGGTAAACAGGAGGAGGAACACACTGTGGCTTCCCAAGCACAGTCAGGAGGGCTATTGCTCTTACATGCAGAGGCTGTAGCAGTCACCAGCATGGTCTGATGATTATTGCTCTTTCTGAAACAGCATGGCACAGTCTGGTTCTCTTACCTCTATTGCAGTATCTGAATATCCCTGTTGGATGAAGCAGGGTGTTGGATTTTGTGAGTATTCTTTATCTGTGTCTTGTCAGTTTTGCCTGCAAGCATGTAAACCCTGCAGCTCTCTGAAATCAGTGACATGATTGTGTATGACAGTCATTAGTGGGTGAAACAGAAATCTGTCTGTGAGCATCTGTTTTGAGGGAGCCAAATATAATTAAAGTTTAACCATGCTGCATTTGCTCTTTTATTTACTGGGACCAGGTCCTTCTTAGGGATTGCAGTCACATTTCTTGAGGTCCCTCTGAGGAGTTTGACTTGCTGCATTTTGTCATGGTATGTGTGTTTCATATAAGTGTGCTTTGTATACAAGGTGGTCCAAACCAGTTTGTTCAGAGATTCAGTTGAGGATAATGAAACTCTACCTTCTTGAACGTGTTCAAGTTTTTCCCAAGGGGAATACTTGTTGGTTTCAGGTTGTTCTGAAGCAGCAGACACTACACTGCTGTTTCCTAACATAAATCAGGTGAAAAAATGACAGGTGACATTTTTTGCATACAGTTTCCACAAACTGATAGTATATTGTTGCAGTAAATGTCAATATAAAACTAATGCAAAAAGGAGAACTGAGTTCAATAAATCCAGTGCTTTGACTTTCCCATGCACATAGTGGATGGACATGGATATGCTGTGCATAGGCAGAAGATGTCTGACAATTGTTGGCCGCTTACACTGTGTTGGCTCTTGGTGTAAAGAAGCCACTGATAATTCTAATTACTAGTTATGGTTGTAAATTAATTACACTGTAGTCAAAGTGCTAGGAATGACTGGGACCTCTCTGTGGCTTTCTGTAAACTAAAAGTAAGCAAAACCACAGTGGAGCTCCACCACTCTGCCAAAAACCCCTTGAACTTTTAAGAACAAATAATAATAATAATAAGAACAACAACAAATTAAAAAAGAACAAAAAAACGTAGGTTTGTGAAGATACTGACTCAGGTGATAGAAAGGATGCAAATACATGTTTCTTGTTGAGCACTGGCCTTCTTGGCCATGGCACCCACTATATGTCAAACTATTCTTTTTCAGTTGGGTGGCTATCTATGGTCACTAGTGCTTCTACTGTGAAGGCAGCAGAGCTTTTCCACGAGCTTCTACAAGCTCTCTAGATTAGTACTGTAACGGGATGTGGTTTGGAACAGGCCTGAAACCACACCATATTAATCTCTTAAATTTGTGTTGTTTGTTTCACTGACTTAATGACCAATTTGGAAATAAAAAATTCAAGAGACAGTTGCACATTTTCCACACGAATAAAGTCTGGATTTTTTTTTTTTAATATTATATTGTAATTTCACACTTCTCTGGGTCATTTTTTTCTGTGCTGAGCTAGAGCTTATATTTACGTGGTGAATCTCTAAGCCCAGCAGTCATCTTGCATTGACGTGCTGCATTTTATTAGCTATATCTCCATGATGCTGTTTTAGCAACAGGATAGATTAAATGTGCATTTATTCTCTAATTAATTCTATGTACTTGACAATAAATAAATAATGTCTTAACTTAGTGAAACTTCAAGTAATGGCAAGATATAATGCAGAGGTTGATTTTGTATAGACTCTTTAGTCAGGAAATGTTTCATAGCATGGTAGCAAATTTATTTTTAAGGGAGAACTGGATGTGGTATTGAATTATGCTAGGAGGAGGGCACTCAGAGCAGCATCCATGCTTTTATGGAGAGCGAAGATCTCTAAGGCCTTGGAAAAACTTTGCATAAAAGGTTGCTTTGAGTTCAGCCCTACTAACAAATATGTAGAAAACTTTGTTTTACTTTTAATGTTTTAAACTTTCTAACTTGATCTCATTTTGGCTTTGGTGAATGTTGTCATTGTTTATTTTGGTCTTCTTTTTGTTACCTAATGTACCTTTTATCTCTTTGCATACTTTCCAAGTACAATCATTCATATTACAGTCATGACTTGCAAGGAACTTTCATAAAGACAAAATGCAGAACTGCTTTAAAGAAATGATAATTTCAACTGAAAAATCTTTCCCTTTTACTCTGCTATTCCTTGTATTATTAGTTTATGTATTTAGTTACATTTAAAATGGGTCTCTGTAGTTAATTTAAGATGTATGTATCACTATTTTACTACAATTCTGAAACCTTAAATGTAATAATAGGAGTAGGAAATAAGTTCCTACTCCAACACTTAACAAAGTAAAAGGTTTTTGTGTAAATTTGCAAATAAGCACTTATTTGCACTTCCTTAAAATTAGCTACTTAACTTTCAGTGAAGAGCAAAAGGTGTCTTCCCAAGGTAGCTCTTGATCTCCAGTTTAAATTCCTAAATTTGCCTCCCTTTGACTGGATGGTGAGTTTGAGAATGTTTGTAAAGAGACTGATCCGAGGGGCAAACCAGATGGAACGAACGTCTCTGTGGTGGTTTCTTTTTCTTTTTTGCTGATGGCTTGAATTGTTTCTTGGGGCATCCGTTGTAATAATTTTCTTTGTGACTTTTCTTCTGAAGCTCTCAGTACCTCATGTTAATGATTTGTCCATGCAAGATGCACAATGGTGGTGAGGGATACACAAGTCTCTTGGAGATGTTTTTAAAAAGAATACCTTCAATCCAGCATTTCAAATTACAGGTGATTAAAGATGAGAGGCATGCTTGCATTTTTGCAAGTACTAGATATTTGCACTATTTTACCTGGTGTTTACTAATATGTTTATTAATATTACTGTGTCGGATTTTTGACAAGTGATGCTCAGCTTGAAAAGGGCTTGAGCTGCAGTTTGGAGGACTTCCTGTGGCTGGGGGAAAAAAAGTCCCTCTTGGGGTATATGGATAGCAAACCTCAGTATAGGTAAAAGTATTATAATCTAGTTCATTATCTGAGTATATAAGCTTGGCCTGAAGAACACAGCAGTTTGGAACTGCACTGTCATGTGCATGCACATTTCCTGAGGCTGAGAGTGTTATGTTTCTGCCAGGCATTTTTTTTGCAACTGTTTTTATAGGACTTGTACTGAGGGATTAACAAATCAATCTGGGATTTTGGTGTTGTTCACTTGCCTAATATTTCACCTCACTTTTTCGGCTCCAGCTGTTGATTATTCTCAATCTTAGACTGCTTTTGGCCAGATGGATTATTTTAAAATTGTATCTCTAGGTGCAAGATAACACCACAAAATTGTGCTTGTAGTCATGGATATGCATATGCAAGTGTCTACTGTGTATATGTCTTGCTTCAGTCTGAGCCTTGTCTCTTAAAGCACTGAGGTTTCCCTTAGCTGTTTTGTTGTTTTGTTGCTTTGACCATCTGAAGTTCAGAGGGCTTTGAACTTCAGCTTGCAAAGCAATCTGTGTATTTACTCTGGCTCTCAGGCTCTGGAGAGACCCTGCCTGGCCTTGAAGCCAGCCCATTTTCAGATTACTTTTCAACACCTTTTACCTGAAAGTCTTTTCAGCTGGTGCACTCTTCTGGTGGTGTTGATGTATTCTGTACCTGAATTTCAGCAGACTCAAGGACAGCTGTCAAGCTCAGGGGCAATAACATCCCCTTACCTGTTTATGTACTTTGAAACCATTGCTGCAAACACCCTTACAATCCTAAGACACCACGGGAGTGTGAACTTGCATCTTCTCTGAGACATGGGAGACCACCAACCGCTCCTCTTTAGACTGTTCTAGTTCTCCAGGCCAAAAGACAGTGATTCTATAGTTCATATTCCATTGAGTAAAATGGGGGGAAAATGCAAAATACAATACATTTTGACTTTATTTTCTTTGTTCCGTGCTCAACCTTCCATAACACAAGACTAACTGAACAAGCTTTTACAGAAATCACTTTTGGGTAGGAAAACATTAATTTCCAAGGAAAACTGTTACATATTCATGAATTTAATTATCCTGTGCAGCCCCAAGAGTTCAAAGCACAAGTATCGAATTACAAATAGCAGTATAATAAATTATACATTGATTTGTGCCCCTCCTGTGTATGTCAGGCACTAAGGAGTGCTATTTTGCCTACATATATATAGGCACGTTTATCTAGAGAAAAAGAATCGATGTATAATTTATAATATTTTTTTGTAATGTGCTCTGAACTGTTTGAACAATCTTAAATGTAAGTACACAGACACAGATGGCCTGGCTGTTCTGTTTTGGTTTGGCGTGATAAAGCTGTCATCAGCTGCTGTCTAGTTCAGCCACACTTAATCATCCCTTGATGGTCTTAATACATGAGCAAAAGCTAGGTTGTGAGGATCTGGGTTTGTGAGAACATATGGAATATTTGGCTCTGATGATGGCTGTTGTCACACTTCGATGAAGGTTTCTGCCCCCTCAAAGAGAGAGTGAAATGTCCCGTATGGGTGCTTCTCTTTTGCTTCAAAGCAAAGTGATCCAGGCTTGTTTTAAGACATTTGTGAATGTGTTTGTGTTGTGCCTGCTGAACTTGCACCAAGGAGGATGAGAAACACATGTTACTTCTCTTCCTTGGACTCTGCTGTGGGAACTGTAAATCCTAGAACATGACTGAAACAGTTCCCTGGTAGCACTGAGTTCTTAAGCACTTTTATTCTCTCCATGGTATTTAATAAATGGTTATGTTGGATGGAACTTTTCCTAGCCCGATGAATAGCACTCTTCGAATACTAGAGATTAGAAAATGGTCAACATTATTTCACCTTCTAATTTTTCTTCTCATGTGTATATACTGTGTGATTGGCTCACTCATGAGACAAAAATGCAAGGGAATAGGATTAGTTTTTAAGCGCACTGTGGGTTCTCTTCTTCAGGTATAAGCCACTACTGAGGCATTACAGAATAAGCTGAGGGGAATGTGCTCTCTATAGGTTATTCAAGCCATGTGTTGAGCCTAATATGCCTTATGGGATGAAGATGTATGCCAACGTGACAACATGTTGGTACTCTATCAAATGAAGTGTACACAGTAGGAACATTTGGCAGTTCTCCTTTCTTCCTGGAAGCTGTTCTCCATTTTACTTGACCTTTGTTCTGCCCTCTACCCTTAACATCTCCAAACATGAAGAAGGCTAACATTGTGTCAGATTTTTCTCCCTTTTTTTCTCAGTCAGAATACGTTTTTACTTCTCAGGCTTGTTGTGTGTCTTGAACTGGGTGCCAAGTGAGCAAGCAAAAATGTTGACAATAATAGTTTTAAATAAGACATGAGAAATATACCTCAAATATTCTGTTGGCGTACCTCATTCCTTCCCTGCTTTTTTGTTTGTGAAGATGTAATGCAACATGGGAATGAAAGGGAAAAGAAAAAAATAAATAGGAAAAAATATTGGATAAAAATGCTGGATAGCCAAAATAACACAGTTTTCTCTCTCTTTTTTTTTTTCTTTTTTCAGAAAGTCTGATAGTCTATAGAAAGTTAAGGAAAATAATCATTATGTAATAATTTGAATCAATTGAATTGTTTTAATTTTCCTTCTGAGGATTTTTACTGGATGCCTGCCAGTATTTTCCATGAGAGAATTAATCTCTGAAAGCCATCATAGAATAATATTTTTTCCAGTGTGTTTGCATTATAATGGAGTGACTGACCTCACTCTTATATTTAAAGGTAGATTCCAGGTGGCTATCTCAAAGGTGCTGAAAGTGAGGCATTTATATTAGAGCTGCCATGGTAGCAATTAATTCCCTCAATAGACAAATGTATGCCAACTTGTCTTTGCAGTACAGGCATGACTGTGTAACATAAGGTATATGAGATCTATAGTTTGAAAACTTTTTGAGTCTGCATGGAATAGCAAGTAATTTCTCTGATGAAATAGAGCTAAGCCTGTTAGTGTGGTTTAGTTAAATCTCAGCCAATTAATTTTTCATGGGCTGTGTAGCAGGGATTGGAGGAGCATGCAGGATTTTATTATTGCTCTTGGGTTTTGTTTTGAGCAGTGGTCAGCATATGCAACATAAAGGAATTTCTGTGCAGTTATTTTTTCTGTAGAGAATAAGATGATGTCCAAAATGTTGTGTCCTTCCAGTTTGATCTCCTAATACCTGCCACGTGAAATTCTTTTAGTGTTTGTGAAAAGCATCCTGATTACTGAATACTGAAGGATCCAGTGATTTACAAAATTGTTTTTGCCCATGCCTGAAAACTAGTGATTTAAACCATTTTTCATCTGAAACTAGTTCTAATTTTGAAATTGTGTTGTTGCTTCCTGTGAATATCTGCCAACTCCCATCTACCCGTCCCAGGAACAACTTAAGCATCTTGTGAAGCTAAGGGAGAGGGAGTAGAAAGAAAATCAAAAAAATATGGAAGTCATCCCCTTTCTTTGCTATCAAGATACCTTGGCCACATCAGTAAATTGATAATGAGGCATCACCATTTTTTCAGAGATGAACTTGGCTGCAAAAGTCATGATTGAGGAAGGGCCTGTGCAGCTCTTTTTCACTTTCAGAAATGGGATTAGGATTTTTTCAGGTGTTTTTTCTATACATCTGTTTTTGAGCTCTGCCTTTTGGTTTTCCAATTATACCTCATATTTTGGCTTTTCTGTTTATGGTGGGGATGTCTTTTCCTTAATGCAGATATGAAGTGCCATTACAATCAGCTTGCGTTACTTTTATGTTCCTCTTTATCCTTTGACACATGGAGAGCCATTTACTCTCTGCCTAAGAATTGAAACTGCCACTGATACCATGCAGATTCCTATCAGTGATATAGGCTTGTGTCCTTAGAGCAAAGCTGTCCCTTGAGACATCAAAACATTTTGCCCAAGGCACTGTTCCTGTCTTTCCCCCCAGATTATTCTTTTTTTGTTTGGTTGTTTGGCTGGTTTGGGGTTTTTTTTTGTAATAGAGGAACTTGACACCAGAAAGAAACTGAAAGCCTGGATCAGAGCAGGAGACCATTAAGTCCAGTTAAATCCAGTAGTTTGGCTTTGAAGCCACCAAATGCCAAAAATATTGGAAGCAGTAAGTGGGATAATCAGTACCTTTTCTTTTCACATACGATTAAAGAGTTTAAACTCAAAGGCTTGCTGTTTGAAGTCCTTCCAGAATCATGTTCTGTATTAAACTGGTACAGCTCTGCAGATTGCTCTTGTCTCTAAAGGAATTCCTGCTCTCTCTGAGTTTCCTGGTATGACTACACATGATAGGAAGGGATCCTCTGTTTTGCCATTTTTGGAAATTACAAACTGATTTTAATAGCTTCTACTTGTGAAACATTAATGGTTAGTTTTATAGCCTCCTGAGTTTTTACATTTTGATAAATACTTGCCTTGCTGGTTCCCTCTGTTAATACTTTTATGTGCATGTTCTCCTGGAAGCATGAAAATTATAACTGTACATGGGACCCAGGCATCTTCTACTTCCCCATTGTGATGTCCACAATAGGGTGCTACCATCATTTGAATTAGTTATGTGGAAGGTCAGCTAGTCCTGCTGCTTTAGTACCTTTTCCAGGGACATCCAGATAGTTTAATGCACATCTGCTTGACTACCCTGCAGGCTTTTGTGATATTCACCACTCCCTCCAATTTAGGGTATACAGACTCACAGTATAAATTGTGTGACTTAGAATTGCAGCTTCTTTATATAAATTTGAATTTCTGTTCAATACTGACAAAGCATGCTCTTCTACTTGATGCATCATTACTGGCATTGGCTGGAAAGAGAAATGGAATTCTTGGGGCCAGGGGTAGGATGAAAAACTCCTCTGTTTCGTTTTGAGACTTGTCAGCTACTGACAGCTTTTTTTATTAAAAAGGTTTTTATTTGTTCTCAGTCTTCCACTCTTGGAAGATGACATCCAACAGCAGTTGGTCGAGAATAATAGTTTAAAAGCAGTAGGGTTCTTTGAAATCATAAAAGCTATTTCGAGGGGGCACTGGGCAGATGTAAATTGCAGGAATGGAATCACAGCATGTTTATCATTGGAATATCTTGGATGCTACCTATGCAGAAATATGAGAGTGAATCTTCATGCCAGTTATTTACACTGTTTTTTGCAGCTGATTCAGCAGAGGAACTTTCCACAGAGAGGTACTCCAACCTGCACGGCACTAAAAGGGTAGCTTAGCTTAGGGCAAATGATCCAGCTGAGCTCAGTTCCTCATGGGGAAACTCAGCATTGAAGTGTTTGCTGCAGCATCTTGGACACCTTACGTTGTTTCTTCTTAAATATCTAGACACCTGTTGATCAAGGCAACTCTTAGTGTGGTTCAACAGCAAGACTTGAACCGCGGGCGTCTGACTTACTGCTGATAATGAGCAACTCTGAATACTGCTATCATCTAAAAGGATGAAGACATAGTATCTAGCCTAGAGTGGATTGGGAGGAAGTAATACACAGGTCCTAGGAATATAATGAATTGGAAGAAAGGCAGAAATTAGTAGAATTGATAGAATGGAATGTTTTTAATGAGATTAAAATAACAGTTGAAATCCTGATGCTTTCAAGTTGGAGTGAAAATTTTCCATTGCCACTGGTAGGGTGAACATTTTGACAGCTATATTTTGAAAATAAGCAGCTGCTTTTCCTAAGCTTGTCAACATAAGACTATGATTTCAGGGTGAAGCAGGAATTTGAAGTTAACTGCATAAAACATTTGCATAGGTCCTCCCTCTTCAGAATTAGACCTATTTAATTGAATTAAAGAGGATTGCCTTAGGTGGTGTTTAATTTTGTGTGTGGGTTTAATGTGTTCAAACTAATCCACTTGCAGTGAACATGGAACAACTGTCTTGATTGTCACTGTGCACCCGGTCTTTGCATTGTAAACAGCAGGGTGATATTCTGGCAGATGGTGGATAGAAGAATGTGGCTCTCTAAATATTAGCAGTAAATCATTTGTAGCCAGGACATCTTCATTTACAGTGCATGCTTTAGATGAGGAGAATATATATATATATGCATGTTTTTGTGAGACATGAGAAATACTGTGGGGAGAATATGGGTTATGTGGGGTGTTTCTGTGGTACAAAACATTCATTTAAAAAGAGCTTAAGCATTAAGATGTTGTTATGATGTTTTTGTGAACCTGTATATTGCTGCCTTTGGCAACAGTGTTAGATTGATTTGTGATTGCAGGTGGAAGATTTTCAGACACAAATATGCACTACAGCAATCACACCCTGCCAGGGCAGAAGGAAATAATAATTTCACTTTATGTATTCAGACAATACCATCATGTAAAAATATGCCACCTAAATTTTAACCAAAATGAAACACAGGAAAATTAGATATTCTGAAGTAACAGCAGGGATTTTACAAAACAACACCGGAGCTGGAGTGGTGTTTCACCTCTCAGCATCCCACTCCTAGAGTGGTGCTCAGTGAGGTCAGGGCAAAGATACAGCACAGATATAAAAGCTGATGCTGAGGTTTCTTAGTTTCTGGAATGTGGCTACTAGAAGATTCAACTATGCTTTCAAACATCTATGCCGAGTTCCCAATAATTGGGTTCCCAATAAGGTAGCAGCAGCTAAGTGTTACACTTCTCTAGCTGACTATGAGGAAATGACAGACACTTGATTTATAAAGAAATGGAGCAATGTTATTGCTAAGTGATGGATTTTATGTGATGCTACTTAAGAAAGGTATCATTTTTAGAGTATCAGTGACTGGTACCTGATGTGCTGTTTGTCCCTCCTATGAATCATTTTGGTTATAAAATAGGATTCTTCTGCTAACTGGGAAGAGTATCATGTGACTGTTCAAAAGCCTTGTTCTCCTCGTGACCCCAAAGCATGCCAGTAGGAGGTATTCAGCGCAGTGGGTGTTCTCATTACCACTTGACATTTTGCTGTTTGGTTTTCTGCCTGTTGCAATTTAATGATATCAATTCTTTCTTTGCTGGTCCCAGAAGCCATTTAGCAAGCGATGTACTATTAGTGCTACTTAACAATGTCGACATAGTCCCTAGGAAAAGAGTTTCATTTCCAAACAATGTGCTACAGCATTCCCCCTCGCCATCTGCTCCTGTCATGTCCTTTGCTGTCACATTTCCCAGTTAACCCTTTGCCCTGGCCTCCTTGCCCAGCGCTCTTGGGGAGGGCGGCAGAGGCTCTGCACAGCTTTGCCTGAACTATAAGTACCCTCTGAGGCTAAACCAGACTGCAGGTCACTGTAATGGCAGTGACAGGGGTGAAGGTTTTGGATGATGTAAAGTGGCATGTATTTGTTTTGTAGAGGCACGGGCAGAAAAATAGAGCAGTCACAGAGACCATTGCAGGCTTTCTGTCCTTAGCCTACTGTTAATCACAGGCACTTTGCAGCTCCCATTAGTGTCAGGTCTGGAGGTCTCACAGCCTTCAATGTACTATCTCAAATAAGACTGCAGAGGGAAGATACTGTACCTTTTGGAAGAACAAAGACATCAAGGCTGAGGATGAGATTCATCTCACTGAAGTTAATCTACCAAAATAATAGATTACCAGTTGATACTAATCATCCATGCTTCCTTGTCTCCTGCAGAGAGATGGCATATCTCCCAAGGATGATTTACATGACTCTAATTACTGGATAACCCTGATTGCTAAGTGGCACTTAGAGGCCAGAGCTCAGGTGGAGGCTGGACAAGTTAATGGCAGCAAAATTCTTTGCAAGTTATTAAATACATAGAAGTAGTATCTGGCTTATGAACTTTCTAAGCTGAAAACAGTCAGAGGCTGTGAGTCCTTAAGGGGTAATATCAGACATCATTGTCATGTTGTGCTGTTACTCTTTCCTAAGCATCTATTTATGGCCACTGTTGGAGCTAACGCACAAGGGAGACTTTCTGTCTGACACCATATGGCCATTGCCATGCTCTTATGTGAGGCCTTTTTAGCATTGAGAATGCGCATTTAGTAAGACATGATTTCTCCAAATGGGAAATTGGCGGTAAGGTTTATTTCCAGATCTTTGGTGAAGTGGTACTGAGCTACAAACAGGAAAACTGGAAGTCAGTTTTACAGAAAGAGTCTGTGGCAGGTGCTGAGTGTCAGTGCTTTCTATCAGATCACCTCAAACCTTTTGGAGATTCAGATGAGCTGTTTCACCATGTGTTCCCCTCAGATGGCGCAGACAGCTTGTTTGAGCCTTTGAAGTACAAGGGGATTCAGATTTGACATCATTTACCATGTGCTGTGTAGCTGTGGTGCTACAGGGATGCTGCCTGCCTTTGTGACAGCACCAGGCAGACTAACAAGCTTGTCATTTCAAGTAACTCATTGAGAGCAAAGAATGTGTGGCCCAAAAACCAGGTATCACTCACCAACGCAGTGCTCATGACCTCCCACTGTCTTGGGCACATGCACATATGTGTGTACCTCTATATTTTGGATGATTGTGCCAGTTGAAAGTTTTTGTCGAATTGACCATCCTAAATGCTGATACCCATAAAATGGTTTGCTAAGGAGGCAAGCACCTCCAGTTGAGCATTTTGCTGCCACTGTGGTAAAGGTATGCCCATTATTTTCTGTGAAGATCTCTAATTAGTCCCCATAGCTGTTAAATGGCATCATTGCTGTATAAATACACTTCTGTTTGAAGTCAGAATTGCCTTTTATGGCAATCTCTACATAAAAAGAAATTTTGATTAAACTGAGAAATGTTTTCTTTATCAAATCCCAAGACATAAAAAAGGCCAGTGAAATTGGATTCAAAACATCAAGCTGGGCTTTCAAAATGGAAGTTTTCGCTCTCTTTAAAGCACACTGTGTTGAAATTTGCAGGAAAAACCTTTGACACTGGGAGAACATATCAGACTTTACTTTTGCAATGTCCTGCTTGGATTCTTGTAAACTGCTTTTGTCTAATCATATTTGATAACAAAGATAATTTTATTTAATGTGGATTAGGTAGTATGACATATCAACTGTGGTCTTTCATCATTCTCTGTTGAATTTTAAATGTGACATGGTATTTCTAGTACAGATGAAATTTATTCAGCAGTCAGCTTTGAAAAAGAACCTGTCTTTTATATCTCTGTAAAATGTTATGCATGGCAAACAAAAAAAATTACTTCATTCTCAAAATTCTCAAATTCTTTGATGTAATCTGTAGATTACAGCCACCACTGTGGAGAGGAGAGATGGTTTATCCTCACATCCTGTCCCGTTCGGTAGCCTCCATAGCACAGCTGCACACAGCCAGGAGTGTAGTTTGGTACCAAAGGGAGAGGTTACTGGGACAGTCAAAATGTGATGAGGGAATTGAATGACAGGGTGTTAAAAGAGATTGATTTTTCAGCCCAGTGAGTATTGGGTATGGCAATTTAGGGCTGAGGGTATATCAGCTTTTTTGGTATGTCTGAATGAAGGCAAAGCTTGTTCCTCTGTTATCCATGGACTGTGATGACTTTGGCAGTAGTGTTGAAGTTACAATAGGAGACAACCCTCTTGAGAAAGGTGAAGACTAACACCAAAACCCCAAAAAGCACTTACAAATAAGGTGTAAAACAGGAGGTTGTGTCTAAAGGTTGGAAGGTGACTGCAGCAGTGTGGAAACCATTACGAGAAAGGAAAGGCTGGTTGGTGTTTCAGTGAGGTGTTTCTTAAAATCTTCACAGATTTTTTTTTCAGCTTTCCCTGAAGTCCTGGACTCCTACCAGATCTGAAAGAAAGGAAGGTGTAGGTAGGATGCACTAATATCTAGGTTGTACTCATTGCTCAAGATCAAACCACTCATCAAAGCCATGACGGAATTTTTTTCCTTCTGGTCAAGCTGGCAGAGGGATTTACAGAAATAGCTCTGTTTGTTTTTTTAATCCAGTAAAGCCACAGCTTTTGTCTACCTACCTACTACAATCCTTCAGGAATTTAGTTACGGAGTACGACAGAGGCTTAGGACTTTAGCATACCCACACTGCCTGTGCTCTTCCTACAATACGTAACAGTTGCAATTCCTGTGGTTGCTGAGCAGGTCTTTGGCTTTTTACAGAATATTCAGGAGTGTGTGTCCTCAGCTTTTATAGATATGTGAAGTACATGTTTTGCGGCTTTTTCTGAGGTGATATCCTGTACTTACAGGACTTACCACAGACTGTGGAGCCTGCACTCAGTGAGCCAGGGGAGCCTCCTTCCTGGGAAACCTGTTCTAGTGCCCAACCACCCTCTAGGGGAAGAAACTCTTTCTAATATCCAACCTAAAACTCCCCTGACACAACTTCAGGCCATTCCCTTGGATCCTGTCACTGGTCACCACAGAGGTGATCTGCCTCTCCTCTTCCTCTCACGAGATAGTTCTAGACTGCAGTGGGATCTTCCCTCAGTGTCCTCTTCTCCAGGCTGAACAGACCAAGTGACCTCAGCTGCCCCTCATACAGCTTCCCCTCAAGGCCCTTCACAATTTGTAGAAGGATGTCATTTTACACCACTCTCTAGAAGTAAAATAGTTCTTGAATCATGAAGAATATGGGTCATGGTCTAGGATGAAATTGGGAAGACAATTGTAGTATGTATAAGGACAAGGTTAAACAATTCCTTCTTCCTTTAGCTTTTCCATATTGTATTGAATAACTGCTATCTTACTGCGAACATTTTCTGGTACCACTGAGAAATCCACTGAGAGCACCAAAGAAACTTTGTCCTTCCCAGTAGGAGAAGTCTGGGGTGGGAGAATTGCTAGAAATCTGTCACTTATGGCTTTGTGATAGAGCCTTTCAAAATCCAGTTTGAAGTTTTCCATTATATAGATTTATAAAACCTGGATTGTTGCAGTGGTATGGTTTGAAAGTGAAGTTAGTGCACTGAGTACACTCCGTTTTACAGTAAGAACGTTTTGCGTGATCTCTTCATAAACCATGGGTTTGCTTCTGAGTGACACGTAAAAGGAGAATGAATTCCCTGCATCAGATCCTCACTGTGCTTGCGTGATGTCTTGCAGTGGTGTGACACCATTGCTGGTAGTCACAATCAATCATATTGCTATAAACCTACATTCTGGTATGTTAATACTTTGTGTATAGATGTATCTCTTCTTTCAAAATGCATATTTACTTAGGTTGACTTGAAGCCTGCATGTCTTAGGTATATTGGTTGTGATATACGAAGGTTTTCTGCTCTATACTGATTCTGACAGAAATGGGAAAGATATTGTACAGTGTGTGTCTGTGTTATTCCTGACAGGTTAGCACCACGTACATGAAATCTCAGTGATTTTGCAGGTGAACTAATGGTTAGTTTTTTGTAGTGACTTTGAGATAATGCAAAAGCAGATATTAACCTGCAGTCTGATTTTGCCGTGTCTTTCTTTACAGCTTCCTGTTATGGGAGGAGCCTTTATGGACTCACCCAATGAGGACTTTAGTACAGAGTACTCCTTGTTTAACTCATCAGCCAACGTCCATGCAGCTTCGTCCATGCAGAATCCACCAGAAGAGACATCCCGTTCTTCAAATGATGCCATATTGTTATGGATTGCAATAATAGCAACAATTGGAAATATTGTGGTTGTGGGAGTGGTGTATGCCTTCACTTTCTAGGGATTACTGTCACTATAAACACTGAAAGGAAAACTTCAACAGTATTTGTCATGTGTATGTATGTATGTATGTGTATATATATACATGTATATCTATATAAATACATATAGGTAGGGACTTTGTTGATTAAGTACTGGCACAGCCATGGAAATGAAATGCAAGTTAATCATCTTAAATCCTGATGGCAGAAAGTTTGGATGCAAATTGTATGGAAGTGAGAACTTTAATTGAAGAGCCAATACCAGTTTTGTATAGAAATTTAATAAAAGAGAGATTAACTTGGGTATAGTAAATACAGAGAAAGTGATATTTATTTAGAAAGTGCTTATTTTCTACGGTAGATTTTTCTAGCAGCTCTTCTGCCATTCATCCGCGCTTTTTTGATGCATTTTTTTACTGTGGTATGATGTTGTATGGAATTGTTCCTTGTCATGTTTTCTGGATGTCTCAGCTTTCTAGATGGATTAAATGGTTGGCATTGGCTTGGTTCTGATGAAGTCCAAGCTCATCATGTGTCTTCAGTGTGTGCACACACTCCTAGGCTGTGCTCAAAATCATGGCTCTTAGAGCTATGACAGGCAGGTGCAGGCTGTCTAGCATTTGCCTTCCAGTACCAGTTACTGGAGCTGATAATTGATGAAGTGATGCTGAACCTGTGTGCTGTTTGGGAGAAGGCACAGCTGTTTGCTGCTCTGCAGACTCCTCACATTCCAGAGGAAGAAATGATAAACAGAGCAGCACCACAAGCTCCCATTTTTGTCTAGAGGTACTGGATTGCAGTGGTTTGTATATCTGTCCCTTCCAGGAAACAAAGGCCTAATACCATGCTTTTCATCTCATTTCACTGTAATCCAGATTTCTTACAGCAGCTCTGTACTTTCATAAAGTTATTAATGTATTGAAAGCATGTGGGAAAGTTAGAAAGGCTTACCAACAGTGAATGATGGCTATGAGAAAGATAAAATTAAAAGAAAGATTGAACACTTATGCACTCATGAGGGAATGAGTACAACAATCGGGTGTGTCCTTGTGTTGAAATAACACAAAAAGGATTATAAGTGACAGATATGCAAGTGCTTATACTTCAGTATTAATATATCTCTGGGTTCTGGTGAGGCTCCCAGAAGTGATTTTTATATAGCCTGCTCTAGGTAATGACTCTGATTATTTGGGTTTTTCCTATTGAGGGAAAACATTTTCATTGCATTGTTCCCATGGGCAGTTCCATTTCAAGAGCTGTATGTTTTCAAAACAAACTGCAGCCTTACTTGCTTAAGAGAGGTAAAATCTTGAGGAAAGGAAAAAAATCACCTCTGTTGTGAATCTCCCTCTTCCTGCTTAACAATAAAACATAAATATATAAAAAGTCTGCAATTTTAAATAAGCAAATTCTTCTATATCTGCATGTACTGTCTAGGTTTTCTGTCTCATATAGCTACTAACCTAATTCCAGAAAGCCTTGTCTTCAGGCACAGAGACTATTTTTGACACTTACTGGCCACTGAGCTTGAGGCTGGACTAAGAGCTGCTGTATGTATACAGAATGTATACAGAGGTTTTCTTCTGTTCTTTTTAAACCCATTTTCCTGCAGGGCTGGTGAACATTTACTTGCATCAAAGCAGCATGCCCCAAATCAGTATTTATAATCACTCAGTAGTCACTGTGTAGGTGCAAACAGATAGCAGTGGGGAGAAAAGAAACTAAGTTATTTTGAGTCTGAGAAAAACAATGACAAGCTTTTGTGTATGTTGTTATTTCCCTGTTTGGAGGCAGGATTTTGTGAAGATGATTGAGGACAGACAAGACCTATGCTGGGAAAAAGTTTGAGAAGCCCAGTTCTGGGAATTCAGAGGGAAAGAAAGCAAATTCTATCTAATAAAATAGTCTTAAGAATTACAGAAAAATTATGATTTTCACAGTCCTAAAACAGCTCTTAATTCCTTCATAGGCAGAGGACAGTGAAACACAGGGGAGCTGCATAAATGATGTACCTTGCCTGTTGTTAGACCTCTCCTTGTTCTTGCTGAGCAGAAAGCAATATGTTAAATGAGGTTGGAAAGCTGTTAATGAAGTTCCCAATGCAGAATGAAGCAGTATAAGGTTTAGTGTATGAACATGTGGGGGGCCTATGGAAATATTGCTAAATATACTGTCTTGTCCCCAACCATTTTCTAATGTTCTGTTGAATTTGTAATTGTATCAGTTACTCATCAACTTTCTTCAGTGTTTCTTGAGGCTTTCTACTTAGACCAGATCCTGCAAGCATTGTTTTTGCATAAAGAGCAAAACATTTCCACCATGATTAAAACCAGTTTGACACTATGGTACTTGCCCAGTGGGATTATTCTGCTGCCTAATGAATTTTCGAGTGGAGTGCTTTGTTTAACTTTTCTAGAATATTAATCTTAGTGCAATTAGCAATGTTTGCATCTCTCTCCCAGAGCACTGGACTAAACTCCTCAACCATGAAGAAAAGCATCAGAGTGGGAACAGCAAAAAACCACCACTCTGCTAATGAAACTGAGTGACACTTTTGTGTCATTTCTCCCAAAGAAAATGCCCTACTTTCATGTGAAATTGATAGTAATGGCAAGAGTGTTAGAAAACAATGAGTTCCACCTCCTGCATCCAGATCATCATCATGCATATTTTCATTGTTAGAGGCTGAGTTGTCAAGAAGGGCCAGACAGAGCTTTAATTAAAGTAATTGACTTGGCAGGGTGACGTGGCAAGCTGAGTGCAAGCAGCAAGTGCAGGCATTTCCTGTGTCATAGCTAAACTGTGCACTAACTCTGCAGCTCCTCTGTTGGGGAAAAAGATAATTTTAGGATGCAGATACAAGGACACTGCATGCAAAGGTCTATATGGAATATCATCAGGTGTATTAAAAGTCCCTAAATCACAGTGGGCAGACTGGTTCAAGCTCTGATCTACTTCAATGGTGACAAGATGTACACTATATTTTTGGGTGTTGTGTTCTGGCTTCATCCACTACAACCACTTCTATCTTCTGAGAGGTTAGGAAAAGTTTAAATTGAACTATTGAAAAAGGTGTCTTGTCCACCATTAAGTTCAGAGAAGCCACATGGCAGTGGAGAAGTGGAATGGGATATTTCATATGTATGGTCCTGTGAAATATGTTACCTCTTCATTGTGTAGGTATATCTTATACCCTGAACTGTCAACACAGCTTGACTTGGAGCACTGTAGCTTCTGTTCTTGGAGTCAGGCAGCTGGATAACTGCTGTCAGTCACTGAGGGGTGATGAGGAAGCCCAAACACATTCCCCAGAGCTGTTTTCTGAAGGCCTTCTGTAGAGGAAGACAGCTCTTGTGCACTACTGAGCACTTTGTGTATCAGCCTGAGAAAAGGATTCCACTTGTAGAAGATCTGTGCTTGAAATAAAAATATCTAGCACAGATAACAGTTACAAATCCTGACTGGAGTTTGTTCTGTAGTAGACAAAGCAAAGCACTTTCTATGTGCAGTGGTAGACCTCTTGCTCTTACTGTGAAATTTCATCATACAAACACAAGAAGCAATACCGTATGTGCTCTGCAGAGTTATTAATGAGACATGGGAACCAGGAAGACAAACTGGTGTGCCCTAATGAGCCTCCTTTACCCAAGGCCTCTAGGGATCCATGGTAACATACCAAATAATCAAACTCTCTCTAAAGAATTTTTTTTCTCAAAGCAGCCAGCAGCTCGACATAGCAGCTGTGCAGCCACCACAGCAAAGAGACTAAAGGCTGAACAATTAGGCAGGTGGATGCGATGGTACATTAGAAAGAAGAAATGAGTGGGGAAACCCACACAACATACTCCTGTTGTATCGTTATCTGCAGGGCTAGGGCTCTATGCTTGTCTGCAGCATTAACATCCTCCTAAAAAAAAGTGAGGAAGGAGGATGCATTTCTGTGTCAACACACTTGCAAATCTGAAAAACAGATTTTGAAACTGATGCAACAACAATAGCAGTGAGACTTGTGTGCTACAAATAATGTATTTACCTTTTTGAGTGCACAAATGAGGACATAGATACCTCAGAAGTAATGAGATCCCTGCTCCAAAATCCTCATTTGCAATGGGACTTGAGGGCAGTCAGCATCCCATCCAACTGCTGAGCAGCCTGTAATAATAAGCCCTAAATCAAGAGTGAATAGAAGCAGCCAGCCATTATAGTCTAATCCTGTAAATCCATTTGAAGATAAAGGGAAAAATATGCCTTTGTGTCTGGGTCCAAATGAAAGCAGGATCCTGTAATCTGTGGATCATTATGTATTTTATCTATTATTAGAAGCTTTTGTTTTGCTATTCTCAAACTATTCCAGTTGTTAATATCCTCTTCACATTTCTCTGCAGGCTGCTGAGAGTTATTAATTCCTTGTAGCACTGTCTGCTTTTCCGATGTAATTTTACTGAGTTTCCTGTGGCTAATCACAGAGTAGAATCTGGAAAATTACTTTTTTTTAAGGATGACTTACATTTGAGATAAATAGACCAAAAATCAGAATCCCAGTTCAAAATGCATCTGTGCTTTTGGAGAATTCAAAGCTCTGGAGAACCGGATTTCATCTGGTTAATGTGCAGAAAGGCAAATGGCAGTCAGGTCCCTGGTGATAATGTCAGACATGAGGGTTCTGACAGGCAGAGCTGAGCAATTCATTGACTGCTGCACTGTCCTTCTGAGCCCCACTGGCTTCCTGGACTTAGCCAGGTCTGAGTATAAGTGAGCTACCCATCAGATACAGCACATTCCTCCTCACTTTACAGTTTTCTAATCCTCAGAGAAACAAGTGCATTTATTCCAGTCATAGAAGAAGAGACGGAGATCCGTATTCTGTTAGGTCTGTTGTTACTGGTACATTGTTCAGTCCCCATGAGGTCAAGATAGGTGTGGTTTAACATGTAGTTAGCCCTATGCCCCTTGTCTGGGAACATCCTAAAGGAATCAAGACATCCTGAAGCCTTAAAGTCTCCTACTGCCCTTAATCCGACACTAACTTTTTGTGTTTCCGCATACAGCTCATCTTTGCCTTTTACTTTGTCTTTCCAACTCAAAACAGGGAAAATGAAGTCAGCACTATGCTCTTCTCTGGACATGTAGGGAACTCCTAACAGCTAGGGACCAGCCATGTCCTATTTTAGTTTGTGGTCCTTCGGGCACAAAGGAGTAAAGTGTCCAGTTGACTACCCAAGCGACTCTAGGTGACTGTGTGCCTTTGCAGAACAAAGTACATGGCAATTTTATCTCATTCTGGCCTGTGCCAGAGTATTTACACAGAGACAACATGACCAGACCTACTTTTGCAGTAGTCAGTTTGGGGAATTAAAACACCACAGCCAGAAAACCCTGATAAGACAAATGTGTTACATATCTAATCATTTCAAGGACTTGCCTCTGAGGACAGGTTTGCCTGTGTGACAAAGACAGACTTGAGTTGTTGGTACCAGGGCAAACGTGCTTTCATATAAGCACAAATGATCTTCTCTTTGGGAAGTCTTGGGACATTGTGCCATCCATCCTATCTTTCCTATGCAGGCTACTAATGAAGGTATTTCTGAATTGTAGAAAAGACTCTAAAAGCTTCCTGTGTTGGTAGAATACATACAAGATTTACCTTCCAAAGATCTGCTTAGTCTCCCTGCAAAAGCAAAACCAACCCAGCTTTCTTATGCATGGAATGTTAGTGACTCAAGTATCATCTGTACAGTAGTGTCACCTCATTTTAATAATCAGCTTTGTGCCAATAGGTCTAAAAGGGAATCTTACTATTATCCAGATTTAAAAAGGCTGAAAACAGAAACAAGTTACAGAACCACAGGCTGGCTCAAAAGTCACTACCCAATCCTTTAGTTCCTCCCCAGATTACCCTGATGTGAACTGATATCCATCTCTTTAAACCTGTTGTCACCATCACATTGCCTCCATTTTATTTCTTCACTTGTCTTCTCTGTGTTCTTTTCATGCCCTGGGATCAGAGCATGTTATGATTTGCAAGTCATCAATGTTCTTTGGTCTTTTTTAACCACCTTCTTGACTGACCTTCACTGGGAGTAAGGTTAGTGATGACTAAGGACCTTCCACAGTAAGTGCAAAGAACTGTGACACAAGGTTCTTTTCATGTAAGAAAATTTTAATCATTATCTGCCTTAGCAAGCTGCAAAGCATTTCCCCCAAGCAGAAGAGTAAGATGTGACCATGAAGCTTTGTAACTGTATTGTTAGTATCCCTACAGTGCAAAGTTACCTTTCAGAAATTTAGATTGTATAAATATACTGCACTGTTCTTCAATCAGCATTTACTGAGCATTTCCCAACCCAAAGTCCTTTTTTATTTTTGTCAGGTCAACATCAATGGTATAATGCACTTGGTGTAAAATGAGGGGGGTGGGATTGGGCACTACAAAGAATAGAAAATCTTGTGTTTTTATTATAGGGTCAAGGCCATTAAACACCAGCTTATTCAGTAAAAAAACCCAGCCACAATGTGCTAAGCCATTTCCAGTCTAGTCACACCTGCAGTTCTCAGATGCATGGCCAAGTTGCTGTAGCTGGATTGAGCATTTCTAAATCTTGTTGTGATCAAAAGGAAATGCATTCTTTTGCCAAAATTGAGGGAGCTGTGCAGCCTCCTTCCCGTGTCCCTGCTTGTGCTGGCATTGTTTTGGGAGCTTCCTGAGCTGCAGCCATTATGGTGATGCCGCATTTCATGAGGAGTTCAATCCCACTAATGAGCAAATAAGATCGAACTGTTTACAGATCTAGGCCTAAAACTCATCTCAAGTTACTGCCTTCATAAGGATGATTGAAGTTCCAGAGCCTGCACGCTGTTCTATCCAGAGGGACCTTTGCCTCCACCTGGAGTCAACTGGATTAATAACACTTCTACACTTCTGACATCTGCTTCAGTGGATCAGTTTGCAAGACTAGCTGTGGGGTGTTGGGGTTTTATTTTAAACAAATCTAAAAATGTATGTAATTTCCTAATCAAAAGCAAGCAAGAAAGCAGAATGCTGTATTTTTTTAAAAGAGAAGGTAATAAAAATGAGTGAATATTTTGATAGATATGCTGGAAGGGTATGTAATGTAGCAAACAGGTGCACTATTTTTTCTATTGTCTGAGAACCTAATCTGAGAAATATTTGTTCTTTTGCTAACTAAGGCCTCTTCCAGTTCTGAAGTTGGAAAGTTTGGAAGGAGTGGTGTACAAAGTCTCAGTGAAATGTTAAGCTAATGTAAATAAATCCAGTAGCTAGCTTTGTGAGGTAGCCTATAATGTTTGTTTTTCAGTTATCTCAAATACTGCCTAATTGTTTGGGTATTTTTCCCAAAAATAGGCTAAATAGTGACACTTCTGAAAGCATCTGTGCTTTACACAAAATCACAGTCATATGGAAAGTGCATCCTTCAGTTCATGTAAAGCAGCTTTACAGGAGTCCTTTAGTATACACTTATTTTTTTCTTAATAATTCTTGACAATTTAATTCTCTTGTGCTTTCTCTCTGCTACGCTGTTTTGTACACTGTCAGGTTTGCAGGGCTTCTTTGTATTGTTTTTGTAATATATGAGTTGGTTTATAGGAAAACCTTTACCTTTGTATTCATTGTTCTTGGATTGTGGAATTCTATCTGTAAAGAGAAAAACAACTTTAAAAATGCCCTCTGTTTTCTCCAAGTTTACTGTAATTAGCAAGTTTAGTTAAGAGAAATGTATTCTTTAAGCTCCTGTTATATTATTTTCCAGTTATTGACTGCTTTCACTATGTGTGTACTGGTTCATTCCTTTACTATGGTGAAAATGACAAGTTTTGTTAATATCAGATGGAAGTTGTGATTTTGGATAAAGTTCTTCAAATTGATAGTGGTGTGTGATTTTTCATTTTCTTCTCAGTTTACTTGAGAGTGGTTAGAAGTCTGGAATTGCATTTGTTTAATTATTACCTCCAGTGATGCACTGACACTAAAAATTTGGTGCCATTTACAAGTCTTCATGATTTGGCAGCCTTGGGAAACCATCTCTATTGCATATATGGCACAAATGAACACTGTGGCTATTTCTACAGAAATGGATTCATCAGCTCTCAGAGTCCAAGAAGTGCTTCAACGACTTGGACCCCCCAAAAAAGAGTCTCATCTTCTTCAGACAAAAGCTCAGAAGCCCGTATACCACGACCCTTTGTGTCACTGCTCTCTCCCAGTTCTCTCCTCAGCTGATCAGAGCTGTCCTGTCTCACAGAGCTGTGAGGATGGCTTTGTGTCTGCGGCCCCAAACTCCTGTCCTAGGACGTTCCAAAGGGCTTCTGGGGTATCAAGGGAGGCATCGGAGCTTGCTAGAGGATATTCAGCAAATAGTGTCAAAAGGAAGAAAGGAAAACATTTGGCTTTCCTAGTGTAATACAGCACATAGATTATCATTTGCCTTACCTTATGATTCTCCAAAAGGAATTCAGTGAGGCAAGGTGAGTTCAGATCTGCTGAAGGAATGGCAGAAGGACATGCTAAGTGACCTCTCATGCACAATTTTATATAAAAAAATTGACTTACCTTTGAACGAAGCAAACTAAGAACACCAGGAAGACGCATAGGCCAATCCTGATAGCGAGTCTGACAAAAATTTATTTAAAAAAATAAAAGGCATGTTTTATTCTAGGCCCAGTCTTTATCAATCTGGCAACATAACGTATTCCAGAATTTACCATTATTCCAGAATGTAAGGCAATGCAATTGCTACAGTACGTCAATATCTAATTATGATTCACTTTTCAGTTGCAGCTATGGAGTCATACAGATCTAAATTATGTTCATTTCTAAATTCTGCACAATAGTTAAAATTGAGAATACTTAGAAAAAATGGAAGAGAATGTTTTGTTGAACATTTAGAGGCTTGGCTGTGTTCAGACTAATAAAACCAGCTGAAATTGTTGGTACTGTTTTTTGCACAACATATCCATCTAAACAAACTGTCTGCTAATGTAAATTGTTCTGCAGCGAGACTAACAAAGAGCATCAGTCTTTTAGCCCAAGAGAACTTGTCCCCTATAGCAGTTCAGCTGATATATTTTGCTTTGCCTAATGCTACGTTACAGTTTTCTTTAGGATAAAAAATAATTAATTCAAATATGACCAAGTGACTTTGCTGCGTTAATTGCAGCCTGCACGCATCTTACGTGGGGGTTGGTGAAATGCCTTTGTAAACAGTCTGCTATCCATTTCACTGCCTGCTGTGACTGCAGAAACACAGGACTCAAAGAGGAGCTTGCCTTTTGCTCTGAATTCTTACGAGATGCTGGAGTGTTCCTGAAAGGCAGGGGCTGAGAACAGCACACTGTGAAACTGCCAGCTCAGGTGCAGGGCGCTGGCACTGCCACTCGGCCCCACGGTGGGGGTCACAGCCAGCTGCCTGTGCTCCTCCTGCACCTGTCTTCAGGAGTCCATTAAGGCTGTTGCCTATGAAAGTTTTATTTTGAGCTAATTGATGCTTTTGCTTGGCCTTATTATGAGCTAAGCAAATCATCCACGAAGTTTGTATTACACTTTATAGAGAGAGATCGTATAATTCTGAATACATGAGATCAACTGACTCCCATATTTCCTTTACATATTCAGACAATCCTCGTCCATTAGAGGCAAGAAAGATGTTCCTTTTATGAACATCTTTTTTTGTCATTTCTGTTTTGAATTACAAAGGTTTTATGGCTACAGATGTCATTTGGGTACAGAAACAAGGTTTAGCACTCTGTGAATTTCCCTAGTGACTCCTTAAAGGATAGGTAAAGTGATCTATTATTCCCAGGGCCTTCAGCTTGGCAAACAGTTTTAAACAGAGGATTTTATTTTCTCAGCAACTCAGCTCTTCTTCCAAGCACCTGGGTTCTTTTCACAGAATCCCAGAGTCACAGAATATTCTGAGTTGAAAGGGACCCACAAACGTTGTCAAGTCTGACTCTTAAGTGAATGGCCCATACAGAGATTGAACACACAACCCTGGCAGTATTAGCACCACGATCTAACCAACTCAGCTAATTTCTTTTTTTTCATCTCTCTACTCTTTCATTTCTGACTTTGTGCTAATGCCCAAATTCTTTTGATCTCTATCAATATTTATTACTTGAAAAGACTTTGATTAAATATGCCTCAAAGTCCTCTATTATAACAGCTGATGCAAAGAAAATACTTATAAACTACTTATTTCTTTCACCATGTAGTAAATCAAAATGCCCATTAATTCTTTTGAAAGCCTCATGGTTTTGGTTTTTTTAATTATTTATGTGACCACACCAGTTGCTCTTAGGCAAACTTGTTTTTATCCTCTGTGCAACCTCCCCTAGTAATTTCTGCTTGCTATTTACTGACTTGATTTTGTTCCAGGTAGGTCCCATCTTCTGAAGTACATCTGGACTAGAGTCTCCTAAAGTCAAACTCAGGCTTTGACCTTGTAAGAATTTTTCTTAGCTTCCTGTTTCCTTTGTAGTTCAAGGATATGCAGGGCCTAATTCTTAAAGTTGTTATTCGCGTTGCCTCACTTCTGATTGTAGGATACTCAAGATGAAACCTTAATTTTTACACCTTCCAATCACGATCTGGAATTCATACCCTTCAGGCAATGAAGGGTATGAATGAAGTTCCATTCTAAATATAAAAAAAAACCAAACAAACAAACAAAAAAACCCCAAAACCCAAGCAAACATAAAACTCACAATATTTTGTCCTATTTTGTTTAGCTTCTGTTTTACCAATAAGATGTTGAAACCTCTGATTTGACAAGAATCAGAGCATTTTTATTACAGTTCAATGCAACAGCATAATTGTAAAGATCTTTGTACTTAAACATACTAAACTTTCAATATAATCTTGTCACTGAAGCAATTTTTAAATGTATCAATATGTGAACAGCACACTGTGTCAAATTACTCTGAATTCTTTTTTATAATCTAGTAACCGTGCTGTGATAAAAACTGCTCATCAGATGTGCTTTAATGTGTTCAAGTGCCCAGCTAAGAATGTTTTCCCCGGTGAGGCTGATTTAAGTTAGATGAGAGCCATCCTTACTTTATAGCTTGACAACAAACCCCTGCTTCGTTCAGAGCTTCTATATTTACTCTTCACTAATTCATGCTAAGTGGGGGAGAGCTGTCTCAGAAACCACCTGCGCCATGAACAAATGACTTAGGGATCTAAAAAGTACTGCTTCAAACTGACTGATTATCTGAACAGCACAGGAAATCATCACGAGTGCTAGCAAAGCCCGCAGCAGGGCTGCTCTGATGAGGAACTCCTGTGCTTCCCGTGGGTTTGTGTGCAGCATGGGGCTGGGAATGAGGGCTCCGTGCCGGCTCCTGCCTGGGTCTGCCCAAGGGCTTGCCAGGTCAGAGGCTGGGCTGCGTCCTGGCAAAGTGGAGAACACACAGCTGACCTGGGAAATTGCTGCAGAGTAAGAGCTGGTTGTAGGTTACCCCATCTTCTCTGAGCAGATAAACCCTATGACTAACTTCAGGGAAATAGGAAGTGCCTCCTTCAAACCTTCACTGTAAGAGGCTTCCATTGTAACACATCCATTTTAACAGGAAAGAACCACAGGAAAAGAATAAATGTTAAATCAAGTGGTGAAGCACTGTTTGATATTAAAATAAACCAGCACAAAAAAACCTCATCAAACCGAAATCAGTGGAGCAAATTTGGCATGGAAATGAGGATAATGTCTCTTAAACCACTTGACTATTTCCTCTTAGGCCATAATACAAACCTGGGAAAATGCTAACACATCAGATTAGCAGAACCAGAGTGCAGGACCATTCCACAACTGGAAATTATAAAAACCCCTAACATCAGGAAAAGCAAATTTTGGCTGGAGGCTCTATTCTGACTGACCCCCTGATGGATGGATTGTGCTTTTTGTAGCCTTTTGGAAGGGTGGCTCTGACAAGTCTAGGAGCAATGCTCTGACTGGCACTGTAGTGGCAAGAGCGACTTTGGTGTGACTTTGACTTGTCCTGTGGACAGCATCAATGGGCTTCACTTTCCAAGGGACTTCACTTTCCATTTCTCATGCACCTCCCATTTAATGTCACGAGTTTTTCATGACACCAAAGATTACAAAATTGGCCTTTATTTTCATAACCAGTTTAGTATCTTGTCATTGCAGGCATTTCTCTGCTCCCACTTTATTTAGCATACCTACCGTCATGTCAATCTATTCCTAATGCATCTGGCTCACACCAGTGTTAAGATTTCACTGAAGAGCTGCCAGAATTGATATCTCAAGTCTCCACTTTGCTGTGACAAGTGTACAAATTGTATTCAGAACCCTTCTCCCTCGGTTGTGTTTGCCTTTATTTTCAGTTCAAGTGCAGGAATCCATGAACTCAGCCTGCCGTTTCTCTGTCCAAGTCCCATCTGAAAGCTGTGCTGGCCAAACCTTGTTTTCCACTGCCTGGTGGAGATATGTAGAGTGTTTCCAGGCTAAGAAACCTGTTACACCCAGAAGAGTCCTAGTCCTCCCCTGTCCAGATTGAGGACCTCATTAGAGTACATCAAGTTACATTTTAGCTTGCATGCCAAAGCATTGTTTCTATAGGAAGAGTCTGGTACATGCCCTAGTCTTGCCTAACTGCTCGGTCAGGAATTCATCCTGTGCACATTCACCCAAAACAGTAGAAGCTCTCAGGGCTGACCAGCGATGCAACCTAAGGACTGACTATTATTTGATCACCTTGAAGTTTTTGTAGGTGAAAGTTTTGGTAGCAGAGATCCCAAGATTCAAATAATGATAAGACCCACATGGCTGACAGCTCAGGTTAAATCAAAAAGGTGGTACTTTCTGCATCAGGTTTTGAAACTGGATGCCAAAGTGAGTCAGTTGAAGAATTCTACATACCACAGCTGGTTCCTACAGTATCATTTTGAGGTTTCTCCTCTCCTGACCAACTTGAAAAAGCACAATCACTTGGCTGTAGATATTTGAAAGTAATAACTTCTTTCATGCAAAAAGTATCACCTCTGCCTACTTCTGGTTTTGAATCTCACTTCAACTCAGGGAAAGTATTTAAAAGTCAACATTACTGTCCAGTTATTACTATAGGAGAAACTGGCTAGGAGAAACCATAAAAACCTTTGAATTACTTCAGATGCATATTCATCAGCTGGAAATCTGCACTGCATTTCCTGGGAAACAAAACCACCACAGTGGCTATGTTGATAAACTATGGTTGCAAAGCTGCATAGTGGTGCTTTTTGTCTTACCCTTCTTCAAATATGCAGTTGGTGATTGGATAAATAGTATAAGACTTCTCTACTTTCAGCTGAGTTTCCTAACCGCTAAAACACATGTATTCATTCTCTTCTCCAATTAATCTTTATTTAGTGCCTGAACACTAAAATGGGAGTATGACAAATAGCATTCTACAGCTCAGTGAGTGCAGCCTTAACCTCAGAAATGTGAGGTCACCTTCACACATGCAGAGGGAGAATCTGAGCTACTCTTCTCCACATTCAGGTAAGTGCTCTGACCAAGGAACACTGAACATTGTGGTTGAGGAAGGAAGAAGAAATATATCTTATTTTTTCATAGTTAGTTGTGCAGAGATGAAATTTGTGGTTCATAGAATATGGGCAGCTTGCATGTGACCATTAGAAGAGCTATCCTTTGGATAATGTCCCAAAGCAGACTTTAAGAACCCACAGATGCTTGGAGAGTTTGCGGGTTAGACAGCTTCCAAGAGAGATTTGAAAGGGTTTGGGGATTTAGAGTTCTGGGCTTCTTTTTGTTTCTCTGTTTGTGATTTTTTTTAAGATGGAAACACTGATGACAGAATTTGGAATCTTAACCTTATTATGAAACTCCTCTTAAGTAATTTGGAAGCCCAGCTCTTATCAATTGATTGATTTATACTTGAAATTCACTAAAAATCAGTACAGCTGCACAACTGGTTTGAGTTTGATCACCTGTAGGATATATAGCCTTATGTTTTTCCAGTAAGCTTTATTATTTCTAACTGTTGACATGTGCTACCTTTTCAGGGTGGAAATCTTTCTAATAATAAAATTTCAAGACAATATGTTTTTGGAATGGCAGATTTTAGTGTCTGTTTCACAAGCCATAGAGTTTATTTTATTTAATTGGCTTAGTGCAATCTGTGATGCTGTCAGAGGATGGCATCATGGTTTCTTTGAGTGGAATTTCAAGAATCTGAAGGAGGTTTCTGAAAGGAAACTGTTAAAAAAAATCTTGCTCTAATTAGAACTGAAACAAGTTGTTAGATTTTCATTTACAAAATGCCATTCCATGTAAACCTTGCAGTGTCTGCATCTCTTCAGCTCCTTGAAGTCTTAGAATCAGCAGTTAGCTTGGATCTGAGGCAGTGATATACATTATGCATTGTGCTTCTTCTTTGCTATGCAATCAGAGGCAAAATCCTTATCTGCCTACAAGAAAAAAACAGCCATTAAGCCTCCATTGGTTAAATTTTCCAGATGAAAGGATCTTCATGTTCTTTTTTTCCCTTGATGTACAAAGTTACCTCAACACATCCATAACAACTCTTTTTATTCTTTAGTGATTTACCTCCCTTCCTCTTCTTTCCTCTCTTCTTTAAATTATGTCAATACACACATTACAAGTGCCTTCCGTTCTTCAGATGATTTGACATTGGAAATGTACATGGGTTTCCCTGGACAGCTGCAAAGCTGAGACACGAGATTGAAGTATTATTCCTGTTGGAAACCATCTAAGACTGCACAGTCTAAATTCTAAAGTGATATTTGTCCTATCTTGCTTGGGAGATCAGTAGCTTTGGGATAATCATAGCCAACACATTTCCCTTCTGTTGCATCAGTAACAAAGAGTCTGCAATGCAATACCATAGCCTTGAGACAGCATTAGAGCTCTCTACCGGAATGCCACATTCTTTACTATGGACTAATCCTTATATCACATCACAGTTGCAGTGACTGATGAGTCTTTTTCTTTATACATTATGAAAGCAGCATGATTTATATCCCATCTGTTCACTACTACATGAGGAATTCATGGAAGGCACTCACTATCCCATTTCTTCCTTTATTCTAAGTCACATAGGATACAGTCACGTTAGTTACGTAGAGATGAATCACAAACTTAAAATAGATACAGAAACAAAAATATAGTGCGTTTCTTCTCCTAGATACATTTTTCAACAAAGTGTGGCTTTGAAAAACTAGTCCTTCTCCATAATTGTCATGTACTTACGGAAAAGATTCAGCACTGTTTAGAATTTTGTGGTCAATTAATATACAAGATCAAGTAAAATAATGAAAGTGTCTTCTGGCTTTGGAAACCTTTTAAGAATTCCTCTTATGTGTTATTAAACATCTGTAACACAACCTTGAAGCTTTCCTCTCTTGTGCAGTTTGGAAACACAGAAAAGGTATTTTCCGTGGCTTCCTTTGTATTTTGCTGGGAATTCTTTAAAGCAAGGACATGAGAATTTTGTTTCCATTACTCAAAATAGCACCATAATTTATTGATTGAAACAAATGAAGCAATATTTTCAGCAGATACCCTAAAGATAATCTTACTCATCTTCTCCGCACACATTTTAAATGACTGCACTTGTGCAGTGCAGGCTTCAACAGGGTCCTTCTTGATTTAGGCCATAACAGTAAGCTCAGAGTTAGACCCTTTATTTCACTTATGGCCCAGAAAATGCACAGTAGGGTGATTGCTAAGTGCATGATTGAGAGGAAGAGAAGTCTCCCAAGATACCGTTCTTTAGCAAGCTCAAAAAACAGGGGAATTTGAAAATTCTCCTTTATTGCTTTGACATGATACCTGTCAATATCTCTGTTTGCAGAATAATGATTCAGATTTCCCTTTTTGAATCAACATATTGAAAGAGTCAATCTGTTCCTCAGGTCCTGCTAGTACTTCTCCTTTTTCGGTATGGAACCTGCATCCCTGAAGGCAATGAGGGGAAAATTCTCTGCATAAGGATCTGACAACTGACAAATAAATACCTGTTGTCCTTCAATGGCTCCCTATATTTAAACAATCCACCCCAAGACCAGTGGGCCTTGAAAGAAATTTGGTGATGTTATGTTTCCTGTTGCCACTCCTTGACACTGCTTTCACAGGTTTCCATGAGTGATATCCTGTCTCACTAGGGCACAAATTAACAACAAAAGGTTTCCTCTTTCTGGTGCTTCACATTAAAAAAAAAAAAAAAGGCGCCTTAGTGGAGATTGTATCTCTGATCAAACTTTTTTGCTTTTTTAAAAAAATTTTCTTTCTGAAATATATTCAGTGCATCTTCTGTGTTGCCAATACATTTGGTTTGAAGGGGGTTTTGAGCATTTTTGGTTGGTTTGATTTTGTGGTGGCTTTTTGTTTTCTTTTGGTTTTGTCAGTTTCTTACATGATGTTTGTTTTTAATTTTGGTCCTTTTCTATTTGCAGCATTTCATTTGACTGTTTGGTAGTCATAATTCAGGAAACCTCAGAACCTCAGCTTAATGAGTGGGAGTTCTTATCTTAAATCTTCACTCAGTGAATCATATACTGATCACTGTAGATGCTGAGAGCCACTTTGGGGAGTTTTGAGGGTCTTTTTGTTTTTCTTTAAACCTACACCACCAACAACAAACCTTTAAATAGCCTTTAGACACAGGCACAACTCATCCCAGCACCTCCTCTCTTGGATCTAGAAAACCCGTAGAGTTGTTACACGACAAGAGTATCTGTGATCTGAGGCTTAATCATACAGGTAGGCAGAAGCTTGCTTGACCACCAGTAGTTAGGTGTGACAGCATTCTGTCTCTGAAAGTTGCGTATTGGCCAAATAACACTAATTTGAAGTTAGGTGGAGCCACACTGCTGATCTTGCTAAAAGTGAGTGAGATTATTTAGAAATGCCCAATATGGATTTAAGCAATCGCATGTTAGTAAAAGGTTGCAATTACTTTACTTGAGCCACAAAATTTGGCCTTTCCAATTATTTAAGTCATGAACAGAACAGTTACCTAATAATTCTCAAGTACTCAAATGTGTCCAGAGGAAGGCTGCAAAACAGATGGAAGGACTGGAAATCATGTCCCATGAGGAGTGTCTCATGTGTTCGTCTAATTTACAGAACAGAGTGACCTCATTGCTGTCTACAGCTTCCTGAGAAGGGGAGAGGTAGAGAGCGGTCCTGAGTTCTTCTCCCTTGGATCCAGTGATAGGACATGTGGGAATGATTCAAAGCTGAACATGGGGAGGTTTAGTCTGGACATTAGGAAGCATTTCTTTACCAAGAGGGTGGTCAAACACTGAAGCAAACTTCCCAGAGAGGTACTTGATACCATAAACCTGTCAATGTTTAAGAAGCATTTGGGCAGGGGCCTTAATACAAATCTCAAACTTTTGGTCAGCCCTGAAGTAGCTAGGGAGTTGGATGATCATTGTAGGCCCCTTCTGACCAAAATACTCTATCCTAATATTTTGAAGAGAGGTAGAAGTCTGTATGCTTTGGGGTCTTTTGTTTATTGATTATGGTTTTTTTTCATTTTCCTTCTTTTAATTTACAGCACCTCTCCTATGAAGACAGGTTGAGAGGTTGGGGTTATTCAGCCGGAGAAGAGAAGGCTTTGGGGAGAACTTACAGTGCCTTCTAGTACCTGAAGAGGAGTACTGGAGAGGGACTTTTTACAAGGGCATGTAGGGATAGGACAAAGGGTAATGGCTTCAAACTGAAAGAGATTAGGTTTAGATTAGATATTAGGAAGAAATTCTTTACTCTGAGAGTGGTGAAGCACTGGAACATGTTGCCCAAAGAAGTTGTGGATGCCCCATCCCTGTAAGTTCAGGGTCAGGCTGTATGGGGTTTTGAGCAGCCTGGTCTAGTGGTGGGTGTCTCTGCTCATGGCAGGAAGATTGGAACCAGATGGTCTTTAAGGTCTCTTCCAAGTTAAACCATTCTATGATTCTATGATTAAATGTGTTGAACTTTATACACACACACACATACACATATATATATATATATATAGTTTCAGACTCAGTGGAAAACTGCAATAACCACCCACAGCAGAGAATCCTGAGTCTTTCTGTATATTTGCAAGTGTAACAGAAGTGAAACAGGAGACGAGCTTCCTCAGAGGGATATTGACTATAAGGAACATGTCTATGTGGAAACATCTTGGTAAATGATCATGAAACAGACAAAACAATGCTAGGCAACAAAGCCGCATATTGCAGCTCAGAATTAACTAAAAATAAATTGTGTCCACATCATAACAAATTATCAGCAAGACAGATGGCTAAAGAGAGGAAAACCATAATTGTTTCCTCTGGGTCTGGATTTCTGAAAGTAAACACTCAGTCTTGTCCCAACTTTGTAACGGAAAATAGAATTCAATAGCGTGGAGGAAACTGGGGAATCATACAATGGCAACACAGTATTTAAAAGCGTAGCCATATGAGGGAGGGGAGCGATAATGACAATTGCTGTTCTTTAAGTCTGTGCTGAAAGCAGACTGAGAGGAAGTTTGGTCTGCCAGAGAGGCAACAGTCTGTGTGCTGGGAGGCCTTGGCCTTGGTGGCTCTCCTGTTTACTCCTCATCTGTGAGCCAGAGATTGAATCCCCTTGCTTATACAGTGCTTTCTTAGTCATGCTTCTTTCTGGGAGGAAGGTTTTCCTCAGTTTAAAAACTAGAAGCAAGCTGGCAAACAGTTTTTCAAAGTCAACATAGTGATGTAATAAATATCTCCAAGAGACCACTCTGGTAAAGATCACAGCTATCAAAGAATGTGGGACACTTGCTAGTTTCATTTTAAATGCACTGGTAACACTTAATGAATCCTATAATTTCATTCAAAGGCTGCGATTTATTTTTTCACCAAATTTCCCAGAAAGTCCCTGCTTAAGTTCTCTGCGCTTATACAGTTAACCTTTGACCACATTAAGTAATGGTCTCTCCAAATTAAGAGAACATTTTGTTAGCCTAGATGAGATGATTGTTCTGGGAAAGTCTCCAGCCCAAGTAATTTTGAGCACGCCTAATTATGTGAGTGGAACTGCCAAAAGACTACTTAGGTCTTCACCTAATACTGCCTCACATTTGGGGACAAAATCTGCAGACTAAATAGCTCAGAAGCAGCCACATGCCATACATAACCTGGTCTTGTCCTCTATGCTAAATCTGGACAAGGAAGAAGCAAAGGAGCTGGATAACTCAACTGCATATCATCCGGTGCCCTCCACCAGGGGAATTCTCAACCAAGCAAATCCAGCTAGTCTCCAGCATCACCCTCCTCTTTACACATCAGGTAAGAAAATCACAGAAACATGACCTTATGTCACAGTCACATTCACAATTGCACTATTTTAGTACCAAGAGAAAAGAGTTTTGTCCCATGAGCACTGCATGTAACTACACCAGCATGGTACAGCCACAGCACATGCATCACAGCCAACTTTATTCCCAAGATCCGTTGCTGACAACATGGAGCAACAGTCTGCATCAGCTGAGGAGTAAGTGGGGCAGGACTGCCCAGCCACACAGCCGTCACCATACCACACAGCCAGGAGCAGATGTACTGGACTACACTTGGAAAAGGGGTGGGTCAGCCCTTCTGATGTATGAGCTAAAATTCTTGTGAGGGTGGTCACTGACAGTACACACTGTGCGTGCTTTGTGCACATTTCAGACACTACTGACCTGCAATGGCATAAATACATAATGAAAATGAAAAATACATTACCAGCTGCTTGGTTCCTCCATTAGAAATTAAAGTAATTTTTTCAAAAGAATGCCACTGGCAGTGCTTTTCACAGCTAAACATAACTTACTCCAAATACTACAGACAGGATATTAGGGTGAGTGCTGCCTTTTTCTCACATGCGAAGAATGACCTACAACTGACCTCCCTGTGGGGTTGAGAAGCAGGCCATCCTTTCCCTGCTGCTTGGCTCCTGTGACCAAACTGCTACTGCATTGCATCACTGACAGATGATCACACTCCTGTGTCTGTCCCATCAGTGACAGGTATCACCCCACCTGCTTTAGGTCTCACCCCTATGCTGCCAGAGAGAGTGAGAACACTACTCTCCTGTTACAATATCTCCTTTTCCAGAGGAAGTGCCCTGGGGCCATGTTAGAGCTTGGGAAAAGTGGAGGTGGGGTCAGTTGTTTCCTCTGCTCCCTGTGTGCTGCCACAAAACCAAGTATCCCTATTTCCTGGCAGCATGGAGAGGTCTGGACTGCATCAATTGCACCATGCTAAAAGAAATCCTGAGTGTTTGCTTCAGTGATAAATAACGTTCAGAATACTTAAAATTATGATCTGGTGATACATTAAAACCCATTTAAATCAAAGGCTACTTTGGGGAAACAGGTTTTGTACACTTCCTTGTAGTTGCTGTGAACATCTCAAGGCTCCTCAGGTCCTGAACACGGTGAGGGGAAGCACATACCTTTCTCACAAATGTACATTCCTTGGTTCACCGTGGGATGAAACACCCTTCCTGATGAGCTGTTTGCAGCAGTAGTTGGAATTCATCCCATGCTTTTAATCTTACCATAAACAGCGGAATTGCATTTGTCTCTCTCATCTCTGAAGGTTGTTTATACTCAGTTGGATGTAGTGGAGGCTGGCTAGTCCATCTGGATTTCTTCCCTTGCTGCTTTTCCAGGGTAATTAATAAACTCTATCCTGTTTACTGGTACCAGTATGAACCTCTAGAAACAGGGAGTTGTGGTGGTTCACATCAGTTGTTTTGAATTCAGGGAGGGGTAAAAAACAATTTTACCTGCATGCCAGTGCTTTCTAAAGAAATATGACAGTGGCTCTCCAGAGGAGTCAGCACCTTTTTTGTCTTAATTCAGTGAGGTCAATATAGCAGGAAAATGCACCCAGAGCATTTAACAATATGGAGGAAGCTGAAGAGAGCTCAGATCACATCTGGGCACTTCCAGTCATGTGTTCAAAGCTCTCAACAATCCAATAGAAGTATGTTCATCTAAATATTTGAAAGGTCTTTGCATCCAGTGAGCTGAGCTGCTGTTAAAACCTGTACATTTGTCTTGGAGCACCAGGCAGAAGCATGCAAAGTCTGTTTCTAATGGGAAGCCTGTATGAATACCTGTATACACACAAATATGTGTGCCAGGAATTGCTGAAAACACACAAATTATTATACTTCCAAGCTTTATTTTGAGCTTTGTAAATAGAAGCAGAACTCAGAATGTAAATCTCTACATTAGACTAAAAACCTGTCCCAGATGTCAATGGTTGCTGTGAGGTATGCCTGCCTCTACTTACTTTTGTAGTAAAGCTGTCCTGTAAAGTATTTTTCTTGCCCAGAGTCTATGCAAAATTAACTGCAGTTTTCTAAGCAAGAAAAAGTGGGACAATGGGCTGGTTACTATCCTAATTTCCTAGGAGAATCTCCTAGGTGAAGAATTCTCTGTCCAGTTTTAGTGAGAGTAATCAGACTTCTGGGCACTTTTATATGTCAGAAACTAATTCTAGCACAGTTTATACCTACTCATAGGGCTGTTACAAAGAGTACTACAGGCCAATTCATCTCAGCAATTTCTTGATAAAAGAGGCTGCCATGATACCTTGAGAAGATCCAGTCACATCTGTACTGCACATTGCAGGAATGACATCAGGCACAAGCCACATAATTCCAGAAACACCCTTTGAAAAAAAACTTGTCTATAGTATCCCTCAGTCTAGTATAGCAGCACATTTATTAAATCTGATTATTATTGTCACAAGACCATAGGCTGCTTGAAGTATGTGCTTTCCCCCACAGTGTTCACTGGAGAGAACCAGATGGAAACTACATTGTTTCCTGAAGAGATGCCATGGAAACTGCACCACTTCCTGCGCTAATCTCTATTAGACCATCAACATCCAGTGGGAGCACACCTACCTGTGTTGTGTCAGTGTCATCTCTGCTTACACAGCTTTACGCTCTTTGTTCTATAGCATAAAGGCAAAAGAGGAAGCTTCAGATGGTGATTCAGTGGCCCACTGGGACATGATGTGGTTAAGTCTGCTCTGGGGTCAGCAACATGCAGCTTCACAAGTCCTTCTTTAGCACCAGTTATGTGTTCACTCTTTTGCAAACAACAAAAGAAAGTTAAAAAAAAAAAAGTCTTGAGTACAGATATACACAGACACAGCTTCTTGTTCTCATTTAAAATGGAATATATAAGCACAGATGTTCAGATATACACTGCTCTAGCATCTTCTTGACTGCTGCTCACTTTCACAAGAGCCTTTCATAATTTAAAACATGCTTGAGGCTTTGGATTACTCAGGAATGCTTTCCATTACAGCTGTCCTGAAGCTCTGTCCCTCTGAATGTCAGTAACCCTATATGGGCTGCGGTTCATAACCCTCCTGGTCTCCTTTGTTACAGGTTTTTCTTCCCAGTCTGACTATGTGCATTGACAAAACAGTCTTTCACTTTCCAAAGTGCACCATTATATAGTACAGGACAAACAATTTGACCTGGGGCCTCCAACTGAGCCCCTGAAGCATGATTTCAAAGTGCTTTCCAGCCCAGGCAGGCACCTCTCAATGTCAAAATTCTCAGCACAAAATGCCCACGTTGTTAGACAATAAGTAATAAAGGAAAAAGTATAGGTGGAATTGTTTTAGATTTGTTCACAAAGAAAATAAAATATTTAGCAAAATAAAAAAGTGTGTCTGCTGTAAACATTGATTACAGGAATTCTAAATAAAAATAGAAAGCAAACTCAAACACTCCAATTCTTAGAAATAGATTGAAGCAAAAAACATTTGCATGACTTGTGTATAATTAATCTCTTCCAGTGCCTATAGTAGATACATTCACAGGGACAGATTTATTTAGAGGTATTGAGTAAGATTATATCGATACAGAGGCCAGTTTAGGAAAGCCTAAACCTGCCTAAGTTAAGAAGAATTTTCTATAAATTGTTCTTAATTTTTTTAGTAAGTTCACAACACAGCCATTGTGTGCTGTGGACACAACAAAGGTCTAGATAGACTTTTGATTTGAAGCTGCACATCACTTCTCCTACTTCTGCATACATCCCTTGCTTGGCTGCTCCTCAGTGCTTATGAGATAGACCAGCTCCATCCCTTTCTCACAGAGACAGACCAGCTTACATGGGAGAATATCAAAGTAGTTTGAAAAACTCAAGTGTGCAGGAGATGCCCAAGGACCATTCCCATGCTCTGACCTTACAGGTCACATGAAGAGGCCTGCAGTTAGGGACCTTCTTCTCTGCCATCAAGACCTCTGAATGTTCCAAGGAAGACAGCAAATATGTATATAACAGAGCTAGGCACTACTTGTGTAGTTAGCATAGAAAAAAAGTACATTTTACTGGGCAAACAAACACAAAGATGCTAGGAAGGCAAAATAATATTTTTAAAAGCAGGAAAGTAAAATCAGAAATCCTAATTTTGAGGGGAAGGCTTAGTGAAAGGAAAGACATTTCTACTCTGATCTTTCTTATTAAGACAGGAATAGTGCTGTAATAAAATGAGGTCCATAATCAGCAAAGGCACAAGTGGAGATGCAGCTCTAGTGGTGAAAGTGTTTTTTCTAGAAGAATTTATTTTATTCAGCCAAAACGGTATCAGGAAAAATAATCAGTCTAACATGCTCTTTTGCTTCTATGAAGCAATTTCACAGTAAGAGGGATTGCTAGCACAGATAAACCAACCAGCTTTCTTTTTTTTTTTTTTTCTAATCAGGCACTCAGTTGCAGATGTAACAGATTTCCCTTTAGCTGCAAAGCATTTACAGTTTGCTCTTAATCAGATTTTCCTTCAAAGAAAGAAATGAGTAAGTAACAGACGAAAGTTCATGAACTGAAATCAGTGGTGCAAATCTCTTAGTTCAAACTTACTTGAACCTTCCTGAACTTCCAGATCTGAAGTGTAATGTATGATTTATAGTGCAGCCGTGACACTGACACAGACCAGAGCCAGCTATGTCTTAAGCATTAGCAGCAGTGGTTACAAATACATTCAGCCTGTGGCTACACACAAAGCACTGGGGGAGCAGAAATAGTTCTCTAGGAGCTGTGATAAATAAATATGTCCTTTAATTTTTAACTTTTAAGATCATTTACTATTCTCAATGACATTTTCCCATTCTGATGATTAGATGCATATTGGTCAAATCCCAAAGGACAGAGAGTCATTGCCCTGGCTAGTTCCACACTGGAGTTTAACTTAGCACTGCAAGTTTTACACACTTTCAAAGGAGTACAAATTCTGCAAAGTCCTTAGCTTTGCATTCCATATTGACAAAAAGCTGCCTACAGGTCTAGCCCAAAGGCACCAGATTTAAATACAAATAGCAGATAGGAGATAACTTCTTTCAAAAAGTTGTAAAAGCCTCGGGTATTAGTGCATCATATTTATCTCATACTGAAATTTCTCAAAATCAGTATTTTAAGCTAAAGGATAGACTGAAAATAGAAGGTCAACAATTAGCTCAACTATGCATAGAGAATATCCTTGTCCTCAGGCTCAGCTTTAGAATATCAACTACTACAACTATGAATTTCTTTTCCATGTGTCTGATGGACATAGTAAAAGATTAGTGATTTCATTGCTGTCATTTGCTTGTAGCATGATAAATTATCTCAGTGGAATTCTGTGTCAGTCTTCTGCTTCCATACATTCTAATTGATTTTATTTGAAGTTAAATTATACCGAGGAACCAGTTCTCATTGCCTACCAGGGTGGAAACAAAGACAAAATTTTTCATGTGATCTTTCGAAGGAGCGCCAGCACCTACCATTTTTAGGACAAGCGTTACAATGGGGTGCTATGGCATGTTATCTTTAGCATTACTTTGGAAGCAAACTGCAACACAATTCAAGCAGCAGCATGTCCTGGTGATTCACCTTGTAAAAAAGGAGAAAAGCATTTGAGTGCTACTCACAGCAAGACACTGCTCTGCCCCTCCAGGCACTGAGGTTGCCCTCTTTTAAAAATATTCACTGAAACCCTCCATCTGCAAAGTGGATACAGCTCCACAGCAAAAGGGAGAGCTCAGATGCAGCACACTAATGCTCAGCCCTCAGTGACACAACCCAAGTAAAAGTAATCTCAGAAGGAGAAATTAGTTTTAATAGAAAAGCAACTGACAGGAGTAAAAATCACAGATATGACTAAGTACCCAGGATGCAATAAAGTACCATACCCATTAAAAAGTTCTTCATTAATAATCTACAACAACAAAGTAATACTATACAGCAAACCAAAATGATCAAATCAATTTATAAAACTTTAGTCTCTGCTTTTGTACTGGCTTACCATATGGAAGATACTCAAGGAACACGCAGAGCATCGAGGAAAGCTGTACACACAATTTGCTACCAATAACAGATGATGTACATCGTCAGAGTCAAATGTCAGGAAACTGAAAGACATTCACAAATCTTGCATATTTCTTCTAGAACATGGCAACCCTCCAGATAATCTGGTTTTTACCTGTAGTTATAATATATTAACTTGAAAATAGTTGCCCAACACCTGGAAGTGCTGAAATACCTAACAAGACACAAATTTCAAATCCTTATGTCTTTAACTTCCCAGTGGTGACTGTTTCAACTATTTTCTGAGATCATAAATTACACACAAGGAGGTGTGAATGCTTTTACATTAAAATGACCGATCCAGATCAAACAGAATGATATAATCATAGAATGGTTTGTGTTGCAGTGGACCTCAAAGACCACCTCATTCCAGCCTCTGTGGCATGGGCAGAGACACCTTACACTAGACCAGGTTGCTCCCAGCCCCACCCAGCCTGCCCTTGAACACTTCCAGGGATAGGGCATCTACAGCCTCTCTGGGCAACCTGTTCCAGTGCCTCAACCACCCTCTGAGTAAAGTGTTTCCTCCTAATATCTAACCCAAATCTACCCTTTTTTAGCTTAAAATAATTTTCCCTCCTACTGTCACTATCTGCCGATGTATAAAATTTCTCTCCATCTTTTTTACAACATATAGAACATGTATAGAAGTTTCAATTATATGTTGAGGTTATCACACATCCAGATTATTAAAGTCCAGCTTAAATGAGAGGACTGCTTAAAAAAAAAAAAAAGGAGAAAAAAAAAGGAAAGACAAAAAAAGGACAAAATAAAATTCTTCAAATAATTTTTATTTGAAATTTTAAAACTTCAAAACAATTCTTTATCTAAGTAGTAGTTTGAAGCAGGACATTTTAGGATTTTGGAAAATTTCTTTAATATTTTTTCCTTTTTTTCCAAAGTAAGAAATTCATCAATGATCAGATTCTGATTTGATTTTGTTTCTTTTAATTTTGATTTGCCTCTAAAATTTCAGAGGAAGCACAACAGCTGAAGAGAAATGCTCTAAATCTAAATCTTCTTGTGGAAAAAAACAGGACCCCATCAAATAACAATGAGTGGCCATTTAAATCTTAAATAATAAAGTACTCTTCACAGATCAGTAAAGATACAAGATACTGTAATTCAAAGTCATTATTCTCAAACTGGGAGATATTCTCAAGTGTCATAAGGATCGTAGAGAATGGTTTTCAATATAACCTACTTAAGGAAAATATGTGTGTTTGTGTGGGTGGAAGAAACAAGAAGTTATTTAACTTCTTTTTATTTACTTTTTTTCTCAATTCATAAAAGTGGAGAGGTAAATACAAAAAAAGGTTTTTTTATTTTTCATGGGATAGGCTTGTTGAACTGCAGTGTTTGAATGTTACCAACACTCTCTTTCCATTAAATTTTCTTTAAATTGTACTTTTAAGTCTGATGTTACCAGCAAAATATACTCTCTTGGTCAATGGTTAAAAAAAATCCCCTAAAGAAATTTTGATAGATCCAGACTACTGATGGAAGAGAGACAATTATGAATTAAATGTACACTGACACTATGTGCACTAAGAAAGTAGTTCATGTGCACTAGCTTTAAACAAATTGAGTAAAAACCATCAATATCCTCTTTTAAAAGGTTCTTACGTTGTCACGAACTGTTCTTTTCTTGGGTTCTTTCTCAAAAGATACTTCAACTTGTTGATCCTTTTAAGACTTCTCCCTTAAAGAGGGCTTTCTAAAAGCATATTTATATTACAAAACCTCATTGCAGATGAAACCTTGCAGTGTGCTGAATTCCAAAAGTGGAGATGAAAGTTTATTATTAAATGTGGATGCGCCTTCACGCAGTTGGAGATCCTGCCTGGTGTCCTGATTTAGGGCCACATGTCATGGACACCCTGAAGCACTTTGACAACACTGCACCAGGTCACGGCCAAAGAGTGGGAGCAGCTGGTGAGGGCCCAGAGAAGTTGGGCTACACTTTAGTGCAGTTACAGAGGTGAAGGGGGTGTTAACACACCCTTCTGTCACTTGCAGAAAATAAAAGGACATTTCCCTGCACAGTTTCATTTCCTGCACCCTCAAGCTCACCAGAGAGACATTTTGTTTTGAAATAATCTCTTAAGCAAAAACAAATATATTTTTTCCCCATATTTTGTCAATTTTCAACACTGAAGAAACTTGAGGATATCTTAAGACCACCAGTAGTAAAACTGCAGCTCTCTTTCCGTGCTCATTGTTTCAGTTGTGCAAACACTCCTTGGGGTCCCACAGAGGATCTTCACATCATGTCTTGGAACCAACTGTCCAGTTCCGTGCCCTGAGCCATTTTCAGCCCAGTCAACCATAGCATGACTGTGAGACAAGGTTTTGAGAACAAGTGATAAGTTCCTTGTCCTTGCAATCTACTGACCCAAATTAAGCAAGTTCCAAGAAAGGTGAATCCCAGCAGAATTGTGCCACTCTTCCCACTCAGAGAGAATTCAAATGTGAAATTGAACTCCTGGCTCTGGCCTTTTCTAAGCAAGCAAGACTGTGTAGGTGTCACATATGTCATGTGCATCTGGTTTGGGGGATTTCTCCACACAGTGACACTGAAACATCTGAGACCTGCCAGCCTGTGAGGCAGAAGGAGGTTAATCTGGCTACAAGCTCCCGGTAAGTGGAAACAGGCACAGCCCCTGCCATGCCCTGCTGCCTGCAGTGTCCACCAGGAGTTCTGCTGCTGCTGGAGTATCTCGAGGAGATAATTACTGGAGTTTTAATTAAACAAGTGTCTGCCTGTTCTGACTGAATACAGGAGAAACTGTCCAAAGCAGCTCATCCAGGATGTTTTCAAGCATTGTTACACTTGGTAAAATGGCAGACGCTCAGCATGCCCACAGGCTTTCATTGTTTCAATATTCCAATTTAACAAATAATTTGGCTTAGAACAGTTATTTGGAAGGAGCAAAGGGAATAGAGAGCAAGGATGGCTTTTGTATCACCTAAAAGAAAGATAAAGGAAAAAAGATCTATGTCAATAAAATCAGCTAACCTTTTGGTTCAGCTTTCATCTTCAGAAATACTTTGCACACATATTTACAGACGAAGGACCAGGCTGATTTCTCATGCATTTCAGCTGGAACCTATTCCTTTAACCATTTCCTTTTTGCAACAAAAACTACAACTTAAAGACTCTGTCATTTAACTAGAAACCAAAATTAATAAGGCATGCATATGAAGTCACAACAAAAATGCACCCCAACCTTTATTTACAATAAACCAATAAATTTTAAAGAAGATCATCAGTAATTCTTAGCTTCTTCATAAGCCACACAGAGGTCTTGGTCTCTTGCTGTCACCCCACAGTGCAGAAAGCCATCAAGCACCACACTGAACACAAAAAGGAGCACTACTGTATCAAAGAGATGGAAGATGATTTTCCAGGTTGAATTTGCACTTGGAAGTGCTCTCCTTAGCAACCCAAAAGTAGAATCCTGAAATCCAGGTCATGTTTCATAAAGATGTAGCCCCTGGTTATCCCCAGGCTTGTCAGAAATCAGAGCTTTTACACATGACTAAAACTGCCAGTAGTTTTCTGTTCTCCAGGTTCTATGAAAAAATACAAACAGATCAATTAGGAAGAAAACTCCTTTGGAATTTTAAACTTTTAGGACTAAAATCCTTTTCTAAAATTTGTGTCTCCCTCCTTTACCTGGTAGTAAATGTCACATTAGGGTTATTGGGACGTAAAGGACATACACACAATCAGAGAAGGCTGACATTCAGTCTCACTGAGCTTTAGATCCTGAGAAGGCAGGACAACTCCCACTCCCTCACAGTCACCACTTACCTGCTCCATGTCACCAGGTAAGTAGAGCATGAGCTGTGTACAGTTCTTCCCTTGTCACCATATTCTACTCTCTAGGAAGTAGAAGCACTTTTCTTCATGAGTGTTTGTACTTTGCATGTATTACAAGTTTAAAATTATTTGAGAGATGAACAACAAACAAAGACCTGTTTTTCTCCTCCACACCAACATACTCTCTCTTGCTTTTTCCACTGCACACGACTTTCATGTTTATTAACTATAAATATTTAATATTCACAGGGTGCTACAGAAAAATCTTTTCATGCAGTTGCTACCCATAACTTTAATGCCATTCTGAAACAACAGCTTGATTTAGAACTGTGCATTTTCTCAACAACTACCTTTTATGAACTTTCCCCACCAAACAGGATCTGCTTATTAAAAATTACGGTTCTCGCACAAGTTGTATTTTTCGTATAGTATTAAAGAACAGGGGTGGATATTGGCTTCCATTAGCTGACTGAAAAAGCAATGGTACTTAAAAGCCAACATATAAAACCTTAATGGAAAGTATCCTCAAGTCCCAGTATACCAGTGGTTTGAAGGCTTCAGCACTTTCCTTATCTCAGCCATAAAAACTTGGCTCAGTCTGGGGTAGAGCAGGGAACTGGAAGTCCAACATTAGTACTCAGCCCAGTGCCAGTGCTGGACTGGTTTCCCTCCTGCTAAAACATCTCAGGACAGCATACATAGCAGCAAAGGCACAAGCAAGACTCTCGCAGGCAGGATATTTAATGACTCAGACTGTCTGGCCTCCCTTCCACACCTCGCCAGCCACCAGGGCAGTGATGCCCAGGTGTGCAGAGGGTGAGTTCCTGATAAGCACAGGGCCAGGCTCTCATCCTCTTTACACAGCTTCTGAACATCTTTATTACTGCAGTTTTTATAGCCAGCTCCCATACTTGCATACTGGCAGAAGAATTGGGGAGGCCCTGTGGGAGGACTCATGCTTCATTGTTTGAAATGGCAGATTTTAAACATTTCTAATTTCCCTTCTCTGTGCCCTTGCTAGAAGACATCCTCTTCTTGTCCTCCAGCTGCAGACCCCTTCGAGCTATTTGAATTGTCAAATAGGGCAGGTACCTACAAAGGATACAGTGTATGAGAGGAGGGATATGGAAGAAGAGCCAAAGGTAAGATGAGCAGAAGCTAGTAGGGTTGGAGTTACAACAGCAGAGGTATCACAGGAGATAGGATGAGGAAGGAAGCACAGAGCTAGAGGACACGGGATGTGAACAGATTAGAAAAAGAGTGGAGCACAGACAAGAAAATCAAGGCCAGCAGGAAAAGGAAGGGAAGCAGCCTCTTTTTATTACATTTTTTTTTATGCATGAGTTTTCCCCCTTGATTCTTGCACTGAGCATCAAGCAACAGAACAGAAAACACAGTTCAACTGGTTAGTAGTTCTGGCTGTGACTGACTCCTTCTGTTATTATTCTGCTTTTCATCCCTTTCCTCCCCCAACGGGCTGTGTGACAAACAATCCTGCCAAGGCCAACTTCATCTTCACGTCAGCCTTCTGCTTCATTACCTCTTAGCCTACTTGTCCCTCAGACTATCACCTCACCAACTCTTGAAAGACTAAATTTCCCAAGGTGTCATCTTTCCTTTACTCAACTGACATTCAGTAAAAACCCCTCAAGTACTTACAGTTGATGCTTATTTGAAAAGAGATTAGAATGAAAATCCTATCATGGTCATAGAGGTTTCTTTGCTACAGTGACTGATGATCATTGCAGCTGCTTATCACTTGCAATGTTTGTGGGCTTCAGGCATTATGAAGTACACAGAAAACAGGCTGAGTTTGTTTCTCCTTTAGAAATGAGCACAGAGAGCTCAGAACACTTCCATACAGCATCACAGATGTTAATGGGAATTTTGCTGAAATGTGGGTTAAGTTTGGCCCTAACCCTTCTTAGTTACAAAATCTTTTAATATATTTTGTGACTCTTATGATGCACTATTAAAAATCTTCAGCCTGACCTGTATGGACAGCTGTGCTGGAGGTGCAGATGTATGTGTGGAAACTTAGAAGTTTAATCAAGGTCATCATTGCCCTTGTAAAACAAGAGCAAAAAGCTCCAGTAACAAAACTTTATGCTGTGGCCAATAGGGATTTTGAGATGTGCACCCTAGAAAGGAGTATTACTGATTTTAATATCTTGGGGTAGAGCAGAGAACAGTTTCATAGCAAAATTCAGAAATTTAATTTTGTTTCCTGAATTTATTTCTCCATTAAGACCAAGATAATTTTTTATGTACAGCTTTTAAAATGTACTTTTAAATATGAGAGAGATACTAGATAATGTTAAGCTTTTTTTCTAGAACAGTCCAGATGCACTTTCAGTGGTGATTTGCTGTAGTCGTCTGTTATTAAAATAATAACTTATGCTTAACCTTTAAATTTCATCAGGATGGATCAGTTTGTTACTGGAATATGCCATCATGATCCTTCCTCACTAAGTGTTATTGCTCCCCCTTTCCTTACCTGGTCATCAGTTTCAGCTATTTTTACTGCTAATGAGTCATTTTCCAAGAAAGATGGAACACTGCAGGCAAACCTCTTAGAACAAACCACCAGCTTGGTGGAATCATCAGTGAATCCTTCATGTGGCTTCCCACATGGCCCCGTTCTCTTTTGATAGAAGCAGTTGAGAAACTACAGTGGGATTTTCCATGAAAATTTTGCTAAAATTTTTGAGTAACAAAATACTTTTAAGAAAATAATATTCAGTAAGTGTTCCATCCCACCTACATATACCCCCTATTTCTTATTTCCATTTAAAATCTTTACCATCTTTTTAAAAGTTACTGTATGGCAAAACTATGAATAATTTTTCTGCTTTAAAAAGCAAAACAATAAAACCCAGGAAGATTAAAAAAACAAACAAACAAACTAACAAAAAACAAAACCCCCCAAAACCCCAAACAAAACCAAACCAAACACCAGCTCTAACATTACTGTTGGACTACTGGATCTCTTTCAACTTTCCTCAGTTGCCACCTTCTTTCTGGCTTCTCTGCAATTTGGAGAAGCAGTCCAGCCTTAGAGACCCAGGCAGCTGGGGTTTTAGTGTCCAAGGGTGCCAGAGTTTGCAGAGAAATAGGACCCTGAAGGTTTGCAAAAGCTGCTTCCTTCAAATCTGGTTCTGCATCATAATTTCTTCATGTGCGAGACAGAGACAATACTTAACCACCTCCCACATAAGTGAAGATGTTAAATGAAATGTGTTTGCATAGCTCCCTGAAGCAAAAGGTGAGAGACTGCATACAAATTAAAATATTAGATAGCAGTAATTTTTATTTATGTACTTTATCAATTCCTTTTATGCATATTTCAAAAGCATTCCATCAAAGCACACCAATATAATAAAAGAATTGCCACCTTATCCGGTCTCACAGTTTCTACATTCTGCTCTTCATTGCTATGAAGCTTTCTCCTTCCATTTTAGTGAGAATTTTTTTTTGTTTGGATATTTGCATTAAGTCAAGATGAAGCATTTGGCTGTGACTGCCACTTATTCCTCACTTGCTGCAATCCCTATTTCCCCCTTGTAATACAGAAACCAGTCACATTTTAATACAAGGATAGTGGAAGTGGTAAAAATAAGCAAAGGCAGACAAGCTCTCTACAGGAAAGAGACCACTCATCAGGAATGACAGATACAGACAGGGAATAGCCAACAGGCTGAAAATTCATTGACTTAAACACTGAGCAGCAGTGCTCAGCATCTTTTTGCTCTCACACATTGGGCACTCAAGTGTTTTTAGTGCCCACATCTAAGATCTTGCCACGTAGCCACCAGAAGGGACAAACTCTTTCCCAGCTCCAGATCCTTAGCGTATTTACAAACCATTTTTCATTTTTTTCTCTGCAGAGAGAAAAGAAAAAAATTTAAAAGGGATATGACAGTCTCCAGGAACTCTGATTTGCATTGCAGCAACCACAGCACATGTTCTGGTACCCATTTCTTGGGAAGTGGAGCCCTTGGAATCAATTGCCCTGTATTCAACAGGTACCCGCAGGGCACGTCTGGTGCCAGAACTACTCCAGGCCACCTTCAATAGTAACTGAAGTGGTTTGCCTTCTAACTCACAGTTCACCCTGTTCAGGACTTTCTGGCCTGACTGACAGACAGTTTGTCTAGTTTCAAGCTTCAATATCATGATAAGCTGGATCACCACCAAGGACAGAAATTGACTGTCATCAGTGGAAGATGTGCCTGGTTTAAACTGATGAAATACCCATTCTTTTCTCAGGAAGAGACATCTCAGGTTAGATGACCTGATGCTGTACACAGTTACCCTGGGTATCAGCTGGGACCCTGGCACAGAGCAGACCACTTGGTAATCCAAACCTTCACAAGCAGCAAAAGTAGCTCCTGCCCTGAGGTTGCACAGGCCATCAGTGAGAGGAACACAGATCCTGGAGCAGCCCTTTCCAGCACCCATCCATGTGCAATTTGGGAGTTACAAATTCTCAGACGTTGTTTTAGTCCTAAGGAGCATGTAACTAAACATTATCTTGACTGCAGCAAAAAGACTCCAGGTTAGGCGGCTGCCATTCCTAGATGGAATCAACAAGACATATGTGATTAAGAAAAGCTTTGACAAGTGAACACAGGCTGCTTTCTCTGCACTGCCTTCACTTTGTCACAGCTTCCCTTTCTTGGCCCTTCAAGTCTTCTAAACCTCCAGTCTCATCAACATTACTCCCTGTGGGAGCAGTACATCCATAAATTTAAATTGTTTTGAACAAAAGTGCCTTGTCCAAACATTAACACTTAACACAGCGACTCTCAGAATTCTACTAGGATCTGTACGGCTGAAGAGCATTTTTCATCTTCCAGTTTTTCATTCCCTTGGGAAAACAGCTCCAAAACCAGATGTAAGCATTTCATCAAGCCCTATTAAACAGCCTAAAGAAATCCCACATCAAGATTTCCGTCTGAACCACAAGTTTATAGTGTTTGTATTGCCATTTGGTAAAGCTTTATAGATAATGACTCTCACCCTGGTACTCAGCAGACCATCTCCACAGATGGGCCAACTCCATGCAAGCTCTTTGTGCTTGGAATACTATCAAGTTCATCTTGTAAATCCTGGCTGAGCACACGTGCGTGGTACACGTGTGCATGTGCCCTCCTGAAGGTCTGTCAGTCTGTGCATGTCAGGGAAGGGGCTGCTGTGCTGGGAAACAGCACAGGCTTCTGCTGTCTGTGCCCGTGATACAAAGCAAAGCACCACCACTGCCATCCCCTGGGCATGAACCCAGCCTGTTAAGAGGCAAGAGACAATGATGGCACGAGTCATGATGATTTCACCGACATTTAACTTGTAGTTCAGCTACTAACTGGATCTGACATGGAATTTTGGAAATCCAGTTGTGTTTTTTTGGTTTAGGTTTTGGCTTGGGTTGGAGTTTTTTACTGGATTTGATACTTTCTGGAGGAAGCTACACAGTTTTCAGTATAAGGTCTAATGAAAAAGTAACAAACAAAAAAATCCCCTTCTGAACTTGCAGATAGCATGTGTGTGAAACATATGCTAATGCTGCCTCAAGATCAGCCTTACTCACTATTTTTTAGACCTCATAATAAATTGAGGCATGAAGGGATTTCCAGTGTTTAGAAATATCCCAATTCTTTTTGGCCAAAATGAGGACAGAAAGGATGAAACAAAATGTCTAGCATGTGTAATAAGCCTTGACTTTGCCAAGATCCATTATTTGACAAGAGAATCCTGACAAGGAGATGAGCAAGACATAGATCAGACTTTCCTGAAGAAAGTTAATTGAGGTATTTGTTTACATCAGAACTGGGCACTGGAATTTGAAGATGAACTGGACCATTTCCAGAATGTGAGGAAACACACTGTTCCAGTGGTTGCTTCATTGCAGCAGATATGACTTGCTGTGAATCAGAAGCCAGAATCCAAACTTCAGTCTGCTTCCAATCAGTAATTTATTGAACCAGACTAATGGGATAGTTAGCATTCCCAGATTTATGGTGAGTTATGCCAATTGTCCTCACTGCTAGATACTGCTTTCTTCATTTAGTTACCTTGCCAGTAAACCTTAATGTAGCCTTGTAGTTCATCAAAATAATTTCTTTGTGGCCTAGTGTGCATAAATGCAAATCAAATCCAGGAATAAAGTAAAATACACGCATAGAAAAGACACATTTAACATTGTATCATGTTAAGTCGTTAGCAACATGACCAGCAATACTAGTGAGATAGGTAGGTAGATAGATAGATACAGATATAAGATAGATGTACATAGATCATTTTACACAAAGTGAGTAGCCAAATTATTGGGTAATATGTTTATATTTGGGCATCAGAAAAAATAGTACCATATCCAAAAATTTTAAGTTATCAATTAGTTTCTTTAATTGTAATCTCCAAAGGCTCTTGTTCTACAGGACAGTCACTCATCTCCACCCATCAAATCCCTTTGAAACACCCCAAAAGTATGTTCTTAGCATAGCTATTCTCCTCTAAAAGCTTTTGTCTTTTATCTTTACATGGCACCAAGCCAAAGCCTCTGCTTTTTTTCCCTTTAAGAACATTTTACCTAATCTCTCACAGTTTTCTTAAAATGACTAAAATCTTAATCCTATTTCTTCTACCTCACTATTTATTGTAAACATTTTTAACAACAAAGAGAGTGTATAAAATTATCCTGTTTATCTGGATTGCATCAATCATAGAATTATATAATGAATCAGCTTCAAATTTATGCCTAGAGGTCATCTAACTCTATCATATTGCTCAGTGTTTTGTCCAGCTTAGTTTTTAATTTATCATCATCATCATCTTGTGCCCCAACCCCTTAACCAGCTTATTGGCCCTTCATTAAGCTCTCTCAAGTTTGTGAATGTCTTTGTCATACTGTGGGGCCCAAAGCAACAGTCCAGATGCAGCTTTGCAAATGCTGGGATAAAGAGAATATCCCTTCATCTGGTGACTGTGCTGCCCACACCCTGATCCTGTTTTGTTACATCCTCTCTTTCTGGTCTCTCCCAATTGTTTGATACAATCACTCACGACTCAATGTTTTACAGGAAAAGCTTATTAAGTAAGGGGAAAAAAAACCAAACACAAAACCATTATACAACAAAAAGTATATATCTGGCCTGGGCCCCAAAGACAGGAAGAGAAGGATGCTAAAAATAAGAATACCATAGATTAGACAAAATAAGCAGACTTAACTGAAGTTAATGAAAGCAGATTAAATTAATACAGAAGTGCAGGTATATTTCCATTTAACTGTAGATTAGAGATCACCCTCCTATTAACAGGACAGGAATTACTATTACATTAATATTATTTATTACATTCTACTGAAACGTGGCAACAAAAAAAACCCAAACCATAAAGCAGGGGAGAATAAGACATTCAGTATACTTTTAGGCCTCTCAAGAGGGAGTCTGTGCCTGAAAAAATTAAATTTTCCTTCAGAACAACAAAGCATCTCTCGCCCTTCTATGACACTTCATGTGCCACCCAGATTCAACTGTTCTATAGATAAACATGTGGTGGGAAGGAGAAGGAAAACAAAGTGAATACAGAAACTTAAATTCCTCCTGAGACCTTTTGCTCAGTCACTAGCAGATCCATCATATAATAATTTTCCTAAAACAAGCTCATCAGACACAACAGCTCTCCCTCATAAGAAAGCTGATTAAGAGAAGAAATCCATATAGGACCATCAGTAACATTTATTATGTTACTATTGCTACCAGTAAGATTTATTATGTCAACTAAAGCCCAGTTCTATTAGGGCTCTTTGTTTTCACAGGAATATGAACCATTTTGTCCTGCTCATCTGTGCTTTGAAGGCTTCAGCCTTTGATGAGCTATCATCCTGCAGTGGCTTGTGCTGGAGAAAAAAATTCCTTTACTCCTTATAGCATCATAGGATAGTTTGGGTGAGAAGGGACCCTTAAATGCCATCTAGTCCAACCCCACTGCAAGGAGCAAGTACATCTTCAACCAGAGCAGGTTACTCTGAGCCCGATTCACAGATCTTGTGCATGTCACTTTTCTTTCTCTTACAGGATTTTAGGTCATCTAGCTCAGCCCAAGGCAAGCAAGGGAGATGGACAAGGAAAAATAGAAACCAAGTTGTCCAAGAAGGTACATTTCCTTTTAGCCACAAATAGCCATGGTATAGCCTCTAGAAAATTGGATCGCTTACCCATATTTTAACATTTACATATAGTAATGGAACAGAAATCCAGTGATGGTGTCAGGCAACTTCAGACTTGCACAGCAAGGAAAAGGAGATGTCTGCACTGGTTTGGAAATGACCATGCCCCTGATTTAAATGCACAACTAACCCTCTTGACTTATTAACTGCTTGTGTGAGAAAAGCAAGGAAGGTCAGGAACAAAGAGCAGACATCTCTCCAGATGCTTCCTGAGCAAAGTTTTATTTTTATTACTGATATTAATTTCCTAAGTCCTATTAAGTGGCATTTAAAAAATAGTGCAGACAGTTTTAAGTTGTTAAAATAAGTATGTTCGACTGTTACTTATTTATGCACCTTCTTCAGCCAGTACTAAAATAGTGGAGAAATTGGTACACTAATTTATCACTTGTTCTGAAATTTTTTATAGTCAGGGCATTTATTTATTTTGGTCACTAACCACAAGTATTTCTTGTGTCTTGTGGTTGTTCAATTGGGAACAAGAAGCTTCTAGAAATCTGCAGAACTGTGAGGCAGAGGTCCCTGTTAACCCATTCTGACTAAAATAATATTAATCTCTTAAAAGCAGAGTTCAATAAAATGCTAAAAATTAGCATTACACATGAGGTGCTTTACCCCCAATAGGATGTACCTGTGTACATTCAGAGATAACACATGAACACAGGAAGCCTTGCCCAACTTTCTTTTCTGTAGTGACTGTAGGATCATATTTACAATCTGGGCTAAGGACAGAAAGGTTTTAAGTTTTCATAGTGAGCAGAGAAATTGAATGGGACTAACACCCCAAGTGCCAATATGGGAGATAGGCTAAGTGTAATTGCATGATTTTTCCTAAACATAGGGGCTTGGCACATTATTGTCTTCTCAGTTTGTTCTAGTTTTCAAAAGGGAAGACAATTTCTTAGCCAAATGCTTTCCAGGGTAAATTTACAACATGCAACTATTTGCCCAAGAAATTTTTATTTGTGAGATCCAGGCTTTCCTGAAGTTATGTTCTTTCCTGCACAGTGGAACTTTTATAAACAGAACTTCCAGCAAGGTCAAATTGTTTTTCATAAGTACTGTTCATATGTGAAAGAAATAATCCACTTTATACACCTCATCCCTGCATGTTAAAGATATGCTCCAACACCCCACCAAGGGCAGTTTCCTCATTTGCTATTCTATGCAAGAAGTCAAGAACAAAAAGTCTGCATCCTGTAACCCTACACTTTTCCCCATAACCAAAGGTCAGAGCTGATGTGCCTTCCACTCACACAGGAGTCATTGCATTATACCTTTGGGATCCATTTGCCATTACTCCTCTGATATATATCAAATCTGATGCTCTCTGCTAACATAGTGATATTCCCAATACAGTGGTTTGAATAAATAAGACAACAAATTAACTGTAAAGAACCTAAGGAGATCCATTTATACCAATCAACCCTTTTTTTTTTCCTGTTCTCTAGAGCATTTTCAAACTAGTTTGTCCTTTGGTGTATATCCCCCTTGGCCAAGGCCCATTTGCAACAGCATTGGGAAAATGTGTTCTCTTTCACACTGACAAAATTAAAAGCTTGTGTGTTTTCTCTTATTTATATGGCAAATGGATTTCCATATTGCTTCCAGAAAACAAGTCACTTTCCTAATAGAAATAAGCAAAGATTTGTTTGCATTTTGAATAAATTTGAGAAGAGTTCATTATATACATGTTTTTAGACAAAAGTTAATGAAAGTAAAATTCCTTTGCTATTTCATTCTGTACCAGGTTTCATGCTTTGGAGCATAAGGTGGACAGTTTGAAATCTTTTCTAGTTGACCTCTATGAGCTAAACCTTCGTGTTCCTCAAAGCCTTCTGTTCAGTAACTAAAGTGAAGCTTTGCAGTAGATCTTCATATCTGATAAAACAATTCCTATTACTTTAGATGCAAGCAGTGAGAGACTGTGAGTTGCAAATCAGTCCATATGCCACCTATTCTCATCAAGTCAGCAACAATAATGCCCATTTCCTAGTTTTGCCTGCAAGTGTCAAGTATTCCCACTGCATCCAGAGAGATCATCCTCAGATGCTTCACAGGAATTAATGCTTCACAGAGAACTTTCTACATTTTTTGGCATAAACTGAGCTTGTTTTGCCAATAACATTGGTCACATACTGCAAAGATAGCCTTAATCTCCAAGTATCTACAGGCTGTTCTCCTTCCCCTCTCTTTCCTCCAGCCTTTCAGAGTTTAGTGTATGTGACAGCCTACACAAGTAACTGTTATCTGATAGCAAGAGCGAGTTAAGGTTTTAAAGTCAACCAAACCACCACAACTCTCATACTCTGTACTCCTCCTACATTGTTGGAGAAATCAGGGTAAGAAGGTCGGTAAGCAGATGTGGAAAGGTGATGCAGAGTAAACCCTGTTAAACCAAACACTGTATTTTATGCTTGACCTGTGAGAACTCCAAAACCTGCTGATATTACAAAAAAATTGCCTGTTTATTATCTGTTGTGGTTTAGGAATGGTACTCCCCAATTTAGTACTCCCATTGAGACTCTACAAACCAATCTGTTGCTCACTCACTCATGCCCCCTTCTGCAGTGGGTTGGAGAGTAGAATTGGAGGCACAAAAAGTGAAGATCGTGGTTTGAGATAAGAACAATTTATTGGAAACAGCAATGAGATGAGAAAATGCAGCAACGGACAAACACACACACAAGTTTGGGGCACGGAATATTTACAACTAACAACAACAACAACCTTATTAACAGAAGGCTTCTTTTATACTTTTTCTTATCTGTCCACGCATACACATGTCACACACAAGCACTTCTGTCCACGAGTCTTAGACCATCTTCTGATAGGTAGTTCACATCTCTCCTCATGCTGGTAAGACTCAAAACATATCTTGTTTTTCTCAGTTGTTTTTCTTCTTTCTTCTACTTTCCCATGCCGCTGCAAGGCCATAGGCATCTTCTTCTCTGCTTTCCCATGCTCATAGCTGCACCCTTTCAAGGCCAAAGCTGTCTTCGGCGCAGAAGTCTTCAACAAGAAAACAAACTAACAGCAACAATATTAATAACAAAAGCAAACGAAAGAGAAAGTGATTCACATGTTAAGTGCTCACCATGTAGTTCAACCTGACCCCCNGTACTCCCCAATTTAGTACTCCCATTGAGACTCTACAAACCAATCTGTTGCTCACTCACTCATGCCCCCTTCTGCAGTGGGTTGGAGAGTAGAATTGGAGGCACAAAAAGTGAAGATCGTGGTTTGAGATAAGAACAATTTATTGGAAACAGCAATGAGATGAGAAAATGCAGCAACGGACAAACACACACACAAGTTTGGGGCACGGAATATTTACAACTAACAACAACAACAACCTTATTAACAGAAGGCTTCTTTTATACTTTTTCTTATCTGTCCACGCATACACATGTCACACACAAGCACTTCTGTCCACGAGTCTTAGACCATCTTCTGATAGGTAGTTCACATCTCTCCTCATGCTGGTAAGACTCAAAACATATCTTGTTTTTCTCAGTTGTTTTTCTTCTTTCTTCTACTTTCCCATGCCGCTGCAAGGCCATAGGCATCTTCTTCTCTGCTTTCCCATGCTCATAGCTGCACCCTTTCAAGGCCAAAGCTGTCTTCGGCGCAGAAGTCTTCAACAAGAAAACAAACTAACAGCAACAATATTAATAACAAAAGCAAACGAAAGAGAAAGTGATTCACATGTTAAGTGCTCACCATGTAGTTCAACCTGACCCCCACTGCAGCCACACCACCCTGACCACTCCTTCCAGCTTGGAATTGGCATTACCTAACTGCTCCCTCCAGCTCAGAACCAGGGACACCCCACCACTCCCTCTGCCATACTCACTCGACTGGAAGGAACTCTTCCTATTGGAAGAGACTCCCTTTCCCTTCCCCCACGTCCTGGCCATGACCTGAGGTGTTACAGAATAACCTACAGGTCCTGGCCATACCCACTCTTGGCTACTGCAAAGATTAACTCTGGCCTGGCTGAAAGCAGGACACATCACATAAATACACAGTGCACTTCCACTTCTGTTCAATTCACTTTAAAACAGAAATGAAAGAAAAAAAGGGGAAAAGAAGGCAACTAAAAAATCCAACAAAAAAACCCCAAAGTCAAACCAAGCAACCAACCAAAAGACAAAAAACAACCACCACTCAGTCAATATGTTGAAAGTATTTACACTGTAGTCCTGGGATATATACAATTTACTTGCAGTATATACCCAAGAATAAAAGAAAAAATACAGTCCTTTTAGACTTTAAAAGCAATTCTCAGTCCAAAGTAAAATTTCAAAAAGAAGACAAGTAAATGTTGTTTGAGGGTATGAGCTATTTGGATGTCAGGTCATCCTAACTTCTTAAAGCAAGGTTCTGCACAGCATTGAACACAACTACTTTTTCTGTTTCGCTCAAAAGCAAAGCCAAGCACAGTGATGGCAATTATCCAGTCTTCAACTTTAAACAACTGACATAGCCTTGAGTTCTGGTTATGATCTAGCATATGCAGTTGTCACATTTTTGCTTCCACTGCTCTACAAACAGAAGGTTTATCTGAAGGTTTGATTGCAGACTAAATGAAACTTTAATTTACAAATTCTTCCACTGTAGATCACTGCATTTCAATTACTTATTATCCAGTTATATACTATTCTAAATTTATTGGCTTGAAACATGGAGGATAAACTTAACATACATTAAGCCATACATTTACTTCTTGATTTCCAGATCAGGCCTTTTCCTTACATATAGACTGCAATAGGAGTATTTTGCTAAGTGTCATGTACTACCACAGCAGTTCCAAAAATTCATGGGTTTAAGGCCATTTTAACGATCTGTCTCATTTTTGTCACAAAAATTGGCCAGATCAAATCACATTTTCACACACAAGTTGTGAAACTAAAAGTCCTACGTTGAGAGGAGGTGGCTAAAAGACTCACACTGTCTAGTGGTCAACTTGGTACACAGGGTACTTCAGGCAGTACATCATATGGATTTTAACTTGCGGTATGGAAATAAGTCCGGACCAAACTGTGTTCTCTCAGGTTACATCATCCAGGGTTGCCTGCAAAAAATCTAAACAAAGAAAAAGGGACATTGTAAGAACCTATTTCCTTCATCTACCTGAATGAGACACTTGCTGAGACATCAGTGATTCAGCACAGTTTCTTCAAATTTGTGTAGATCACACCACCATTCACTTTTAATGTGTTACTTGTTTAAATGAAAGCAGCACCTAAAGCAGTTTGGATTACTTGACAAAAGAATCTCACTGTGAAATCTTTTTTTATGTGGCAAACATCATCCTCTCACAAGTAACCCCACCGACTTTGTTTGAGACTGCCAACACAAATAAGTTTCCACAACAAGGCCTTGGTCTGCAATCACCAACAGACCATCACTTCAGCAGCATCTTCCTGGATTGTGTGACCAAATGGACCAGCAGCTCTAGCCCAGCTTCCTTCCTTCCTTCCAGTAGCTGTATATTCTCATCCTACTTAATTCATATTTCTGCTTTCCCTGAATGAATGTCAAATTACTGAGCTTACTAGCACAACTAATCTGAACTGAGCAGTGCAGTAAGTAGTGCCTTTCCTAAGAGGAAGAAGTTTGTGTAGAATTTGTGTACCTAAGGGACAGATGTATTGCTTTAAAAGACAGAGGTGACACATGCTAATGCTTCCAGTAGTAATGTTGGAGTTGAGGGGATTTTTTTGAGAGCTGCTCTCTCCTCATTGCAGTTTCTTTTGTCCCCTTAGTGTTATATGAATAGCATGGGAAATGGAGACTGAGACAATGCTCCTAGGAACCTGAGCTCACACAAGCTTGGAAGAACCCAGTCAGTGCAGGTGGTCCATGGCCCGGGACAACATTCCCCTCTTCTCTCCAGCACCAGTGTTGTTTGCATGCTCTCCCACCCCACGTGGCACACAACAGGAGATCAAGCCCTGCCTTTGAATGGGAGCAATTGCTGTGACAGTGTGTGAAAATGCTTTGGCTGCCACTGTAAGAGCCAATACACTCTTCAGTGAACTACGCAGGGTGCATGTTCCTTAGTGACCAAACTGCTGCAACGAAGAGGACACTAGTAGGCCTTGGGCTTCCAGCAGAAAATCCTTCTTTTGCACAATGTGTCAGAGAATAGCTGAACAGCAAAACTAAAGATTAGAAAACAATATTTATGTCTGCGAGTCAAACCACCAGTTACATATTTCTTTGCATTACGATCATACTGTATTTATCTGCTAAAGAGCAAATCAACGGTCTATTGTGAAAATAAACTTGTGAACAGGTCTCATCAACTAATGAACCCTCCTTCAAACACCCTATTGGCTGAGGTTCAAGTGTTGCATAAGGGAGCAGAGGAATAAAATAATCAAGACTTATGAAATGCATCATTTTATCAATATTTACAATGTCTGAAAACTAGACAAGTACTGTTCTTTCAGGTAAAATACAATATTAATTCATTTCCTCTCCTTCCCAATTAAGTCAGCATCAATAATATAAGCCAGATCCATCTTTCTAGAAGGAAATGTTCTAATAAGTTTTTATTTAAGTTTTATTTATTTTATTTATACAGGGAATTAACACTAGACAAGAATTTAAGAATATGCTTTGTTTGAAGTCTGAGATCAGTTTCCCCAGTGTGTTTTGGTTCCCTTATTCTCTTCACAAGAGAGAGCAGAGAAATAGCCTTGTAGCAGATCTTCACACACGCATACACAATCTAATTCTCGCTCTGTATGTAAACAAACGTGGAGTTCTACTATATGACCATGTGATTTCAACTGTTATTTACAGGAACTTTAAACACAAGTCCAGAAAGAGAGAGACACACAAGAATAGCTTTTAAATTACTCACTTGTGATAGAAGTCTGAGTCAAGAAAGCACGTCTGAGTCAGAACTCCTACATGCAGATTCTTAAACCATAGTTACAAATACTAGGTAACAAGCATCCTTGAGTAATCCTGGGTTAGAGGAAATTTTGGATTTATTTGATAAATCTGTTATGAACTAGTTCCACTTAATGCTTCTAACAAGTGATCTAGTACGACAGAACCAAAAGAGAATTTAAAAAATCCATTAAAAAAAAGAGAAAAAAAAATAGAAAAAATATAAACAAACAAGGAAAATCACGCCTACTTTCCAACACACTCAAATTTCCCAATCTCACAGACTTTCCTCTCATGTCTTGCATTCTGAAACCCGTTTCAAGAAAGACAGTGCTCCCACCTTCCTCACTACCTTGCACTCATAACCTCCCAAATTCGTTGAGCGGTGTACAGTCTAGCTCCACATCTTGAAAGTAAACAGAACAGAAGTGGAATTTATGACTACTTAAGCCTGAATATCTTCTTGCCCAATACTTTGTACATCTCCAGTCCTTGAGCTCTGTGGTGTGGGAATTGTGTTAGTCCCAATTCATATTGGATCAATCACGCAGGTGCCCTGCTCATGACCCTCTCTTTGGCAGTTCTGTGATTAATGAGGTTGTTTTCCCACAAAGTAGTGTGATACACATACTAGACAAGCAGTCATTTCAGATTTAAGAAGGACAAAGGCTCCTCAGAGCTGCCTGTAATATCAAATTAGCTCAGTCCTGAAGGGATGGTATCTGAAGAAATAAAGTACAGAGGCTCAACATAATTTAAGCAGCTGTTTAATCTGACACTTGGCAACAAGTATTTGCTTCATTTAGTCCAAGTCCCTTGGTTTTGCCTTCTACTGCACTGATTGCAAATTAGCTCGCTCAATTATTTGGAACCAAAACCACCGCTACAACTTATCATTCCCCAAAGGAAACTCCTGGCCAGCTCTATCGGAGCACTTTGTTTCCTCCCCACGTACAGCTTCGTTTGTGCTGAGCACCTCTGACACTCACTGCAGTTCTCATTTTGACTCTGTTTCAACCTACCATCTCAGAAAATCTTCTGATCAAGGTCAGCTTTTTTTTTTTTTTAATAATCTACCAACTGTTCTTGTAATGTCAAGGCTCCTCAAGCTGAAGAAAGTAACATGCTTGTTTCAGTAGCTGATTTTTTAAGAGCTTGGGCCCCAGAAGAACACTGATACAAGTATCCCTCAATGTGTTTCTTTCTTTGGCCAGAAATTTCTCTCGAAGCCGTTTCTTCCAAACCCCCAGCCTTCTGTGAACAAATGTTTGTTTCCAGTATTACTTCCCCTTAAATATAACCTAGTAAATAGTGATGCAAATGGTAATGACCGTTTCCCTTGACTGAAAAAACCCATGTCAAGGCTCCATGGCAAAGGCTCCAAGATCCACTCCTTTTAGCCATATGCTAGCTGATCCTGTCAGATGGTGTCATGACCACAAAAACAGTTTCATGCTATGGAAATTGAGTATAGCTTCCTTCCCTCCTTAATTTATTTTAAGCCACATGTTTGTGAGCACTGGATAAAACAGTATGTCTCTCGGCAAATCCTAATTTAACCTCTAGCTCATTAAAAATGGCATTTTGGATGAACTCCAAGCATGTAGAGGCAACTGACGAGATACTTACTGTGTGAGCACCGAACAGGTCCATGTTTGGGACTTTCCCTGTTCAACTCACTTTCAGTTTATTCTACAATTAGCTACATATTTGCAAATAATTGATCATCTTAATCTTCCATGTCATTATACTGACTAAGGAATTCAACAGCCTGTTTGAGAACACTGAAGAAAGATAATTACCTTTCTGAAAAAAAGCTGAAAATAATAATAATAATAATAATAATTATTATATATAAATATAATTTTTTTCAGGCAGTCCTCACTTCCACTTGCAGTTAGGAGAATCAGTAGGAACCTCAGCTATCCCTGCACAACAGCATTCACTCCAGCATTCAGAACTGCTCCTTCTAGCAATCTACAAGGGACTACTACTACAAGTTAAGGCTTGGGAGGCCTTAAAGTTACCATTATGATTCCATTAGGACAATATATGCAGGCCTCAGAAAACCTTTCTGAACTCCCAACCACCACACATTGTTTGAAGCAGACACTCAATTCACAGGTGCAATGAAACTCTTCCTTTATATCCCACTCTACTGGTGAAGCAAATACAAGTGTGTTCACCATACAAGGAAATTTCAAACCATTACAAGCTATCAGTTTCTTTTACTGCCATGATATTATTTCCTACACTTATTGCTCTATAATTTGAAACATCTCCCCCTCCATCCCTTAGTCAGACATCAGGACGTTGTCCTCTTGCAAAACTGTTCAGTCTGTAAGGACCTATTCACCTGCCTTCCTCCACCCAGTTATTCTCAACAACTGCTGGCTTAATGATTGTGCCTTCAATCTGTTTCAGGAGAGGAATTCGACTTCCCTCTCCCTCTTCCCCTTAACAATAGAACAACAAAAGTCCAATACACTATGTAAAAATTTAATCACTGATTTCCAGTACTAGGTCTTACATTCAAGTAAATCTGAAGGAAAATTAAGTAGCTAGCTAGTCTAATTTAACTCATTTTGTTCTGGTTAACTGCAATTGTATTTCACAGTTGCTTTGTGCGCTCTGTTAACCTCTATTTTCAGTCCTGTATCTCTGCTCAGTATGATGAGAATTTCACTTCACTGACTTCCATTAGAAGCAACTCTCTTTCCCTCCTAGGCATAATACTATTCACTGCCCCTTCAAATTTGACTAGTTCAACAGCAATCATCTTTCTTGCTTACCCCCAAGTAATACTAACCTCTTGTCTTTTGCCCATTGCAGTATTTTCAACTGCACTTGTAATGTGATAGGACAACTGAAGCTTCCCTTGTGTAACAGCTAGTTATCACACATGGAGAAAAACAGGCAAAGAGAGTCAGGAATTTACCCTCACACTTCACCTGGCTCTCCCTGGGCACAGAAACTGTCCAGTGACTTCTCTCTTCGGAGGGAACTGAGCATAAGAATCAGCACAGTACAGCGAGCAGCCAAACTTACAGCCTTTCTGGTTAAAATAACCTTATGACATTACCCTTTCTGAATTCTAAGGGTCCATTCAGGAGCCCTGTTAAGGATCTTGGGGTCTTGGCATTAGGAACAATTAGGTAGATACAGAATCTTAAAGCAACAGTGCAATTACATGTTAATGAGTATTTAATAGCCATAGTTACAAGGTATTAAATAGGTTAACACTGACTATTTGGCTTGACCCTATGTTTAATAAGAGTCACTGTCCTAGTTCAGCAGGTGGGACCAGTTATCACTGTGTGGGGGTGATCCAAGCTATGTATTCTACCCCCTCTATTCATTTCCCAAGAACAATGGAGCATTTGCAGCAGCTGCCCAGGGAGTCATTAGCACCTTCACACCCAGCCTGAGGGGGCCTGGCTGCTAATGGGCCATCAGCGGTTCAACAATGCCCCATGACTCACAGAGTGTGTGAGTCCCCGCCCTGGGGGAGGGACTGGGTGCTCCCTGAAGGTACATAAGCCGGGGTAAAAAGACCTTGGGGGTACTCTTGTTGGATCCAGAGGAGCAGCAGGACCTTGACAGGAGGAAACCACTGTTCTCAACCAGACTGCGACCATCACTCCTGACTAGGCCACAGCCATCATCTGCACCAACAGCTTCTCCGCTTCCTTTTGCTTTAGACTTGGGGGAACCACGCGGGTCTCAGCACAAGGGCTAACAAACCCCTTTGGGCTTGTGCCTGGGGACTCTGGGTTATACTGCTGGGTTTTTGGTGAGTTGAAAGCAGTTTTTCTCTTTGTGTCATTGTATTTAGTGTAATACCTTTCATTAAATTGTAACTCTGATTTATAATCTCTCTCGTGGTGGGTCCATTTCTCCTGCTGGTTTACCCTTAAACCAGCACAGTCACCCTAGTCTGGATAAAATTAATAGGCTCTTTCACAAAGCCACTGTCCTCATTTGACACAAACTCAGATTTCTGCTTTCACCATTGTAGAGACACTGTCATCTTTAATGAAAGTAACTCAGTCCCTTTGTCCACTGGAAAACCAGCAAAGCCATCTGAAAGTAATTTAAATAAAGGCTACAAAAGGAGCTCTAGATTAGCTGTGAATGATCAACACAGGTCCCATGGGCTGGCACAAAATGCAGCTCAGCTTGCCTCCAGGAGCGTAAAAGTGGAAGTTTGGTGTTTAGTCTTCTCTGCATAGATGGAAGCAGAGAAGTTGGGGTAACTGCAGACAATTAGCTGTATGAAGTCTCCTGACTGTACCATAGATTTGGCTTTTGACTAACAAGGAAATGATCCTGCAGAATGGGGAATTTTGCCAGAGAATTAGGTAAATATGATCCCAAAGAACTTGCTAGCAAGTTTCAGACATCTTCCAAATCCAGCATCATATCAGCTAAGTGGTTTGTGTTTAGTTTTGTGCTTTGGGTGGGCATGCCTAGTAAATTAATGTTTTGTCCACTCTTTGTAGACATGGGATTCATTAAAGCTCTGAGATTTATGAAGAAATAAGAAATATCTGTGATAGAAAGAAAATTTAATGCATTTTTTATTGTTCTGTTCCTATTTGTATTCTTCCTCACTTCTTAATTTCTCACCTAACTTTTAACCTTGAAAATAAGAAAGATTTTAGTATTAACTCTCTAACTATTCTTCCTTGTTTTCTACAAGAAACAACAGATGTGTAAGACTACCAAAAAACCAAATATGATGATGGCAAGATAAAGCAATTTAGTTGGATATGTAAATTTATTGTCTTACCCAGCTTAGGGTTATTACCCTCCCACCAGATGTTCTTCTTAAAAACACCCTTTTATCCATCTAGTAGTATCAATTTAAGAGTGAATGTGCCTCAGTCATATTTTGTCAAGTGTCTAGGTTGGGAACATATGAAAACATCTACAGAAAGCCTACCAGGTGAGTCTCTGCAATAACACCATCCTTGTCCCCTTGCCTTGACAATCTCAGTTGTCTCTCCTTGAGCACATTGCAGTAATGTTCACTTCCTCCACTTCAGAACAGTTCCAGATCAAATAATTGTCAGCTGAAACCAAGTATGTGAATCTTCATTCTCTTACCATGGGAGGACTACTCACCAACACAACAAATTTTGGGTTTGGTACTTCTACAATATATATCCAAAATACCTGTGTAATTCTATCACCTCACAATTGTTTTAGATCATGTTAAGTTGCTCTTTCTTCTCAGTATTTATGCCTTTTGGATAAATTGCCTAGAACTATATTATATTTGGCTGCTGTATAGATAAACTCTCCAGCTGGTATTTCTTCCTGACTAGTAAGTCTCTCCACACCTCACATCTCTTTACCAGGATTTCCTGTAACTTTATTCACAGACCCAAGCACACTGGTCACAGTGCAGTGAGGCATCATTCCTCTCTGACCTGACATACTGGCAGATGGGGGCAGTGGGAGAAATCAAATGAAAACTGCTGTGAAGGAGATGCATAGCAGATGCTCTAGTTTTATGTGAGGCCAATTAGCTATAACAACAGATCAGCAGCTTTGCCTTTTCATTTCTGTTTTAAATCTGGTTCCTGTGACTGGCATGGACAACTCAAATTCTGAGGCTTGCATCTTTGCCTCATGATTCCTTTCACCGTCCTCATTCCTGCAGTCTTGAAAGATAAGGCAGTAGCACAAAAGGAGTGTGTGAGGAAAGTAAAGGTAATAAGAATTGCTGTTCCAACGCTACACCTGCTACTGAGCAATTCTGTATCTTCAATTTATTCATTACCTTCCACCAAGTTTCTAGGAGCTGAAATCCTACTTTTCCAATGCGTAATCAGAGGTGGTCTGCCTTGAAAACCAGCAAATTTCTTTGAAACAGTATTTAGTGATGAGTAGAAACATCTAACTTATCTGATCAGAATTGCAATAGAAATAAAATACACAACTCTTCAGCTCTGATTTCAGGATGTAAAAAGCGCTTTGAGCTCTTATGTTTCCTGGTTCCTGCATAGGATGCTCCTGCATCAACCAGCTCAGACTGCTTGATATCCAAGGAGTTCAGATTTTCATCCACTTTTTTTGCTGAGGTACACTGGATTACCTCTGTGGGGAAAGTCCCTCACTTGAAAAAACAAAACACATTTCTACAAGTCCCAAAACTACTGCCTTAAGAGTAGAAAAGAGAAAGAGAACATTTTCCCTCCCTGCTTTTGCTAGTAACCTATGGCCTTGAGATTCTCATTGTAATTTAAGGCCCCCCTTTCCCAGCATCCAGGTGAAGCTTGTGTAGCCATTGAAATGAGAAATAACAGGCTGCATTATTAAACAACTTTCAGCTCATGTAGCTCATTTTGACCTCTCTGAAAGCAATTTGCTCATTCCCTAGGTTTACTTCTTCAAGAAGTGTCTAAGCAATATTATGAAGGGATCAGGAATCTGGTTTATATGCTGGCTCTTAGCTCTTAGACATTCCATCAACACAATTTCACTGCCTATGAAGCAGCACACAGGTTCAAGAATTCACAGTGTGGCTCTCATTTTAATTACCTCTTTTGCAGTTCTTATGTTGCTGCTTTGTTTTGGGGGTTTGTTTTTGGTGAGATGAGGGGGAGGTGGTTTTTTTGTTTGGTTGCGGGGAGTGGTGTTTTGTTTGTGTGTTTTTAATTTGCACAGATTTTTGTCTCAACTGTACAAGTATCTTGGGCTCCAGGCAGCTCAGCAAACTAATGAAGATAAGAAGCCTAAATAAGGAAATGTGTGTAGTTCACTAATATGACCACAAACAAATCCAATGTGGAGGAAAAAAGTAAGAAAAATCAGCTGGCCTGTTTATGCTCCATAAACTGAGTAGGGGATTCCACTTCCCCCTTCCCTAAGGGCCCTGCATGACTCATCCTGAGCAACTTATCATGCATTAGGCTGACATTTTGTGTCACTGTAGGTTAACTTTTTCTGCAGATCTAAAATTTCTCTGCTGCTTTGCATGTATAAGGATAGCTTTGCCTTTCCTTGGTGTGATTATCTCTTTCTGCCTTGGTATCCTCAACTTTAAAGCCACTGTGGTACTTACTTTGCCAAGACTTATTTGAAAGAGCTCCTGCACTAAATGTATAATACTGATAAATTAATTCATTTGACTTAGGACCTACTAGCATGCTCTACTTACAGTAGCCAGTTCTGACTGCTGTGTAAGGCAGTGAGAAGAGGAAAGACATCCCCAATGGAGGCAGAGTCAATTCCAGTGTAAAATGGGCATACTCATGGGCTAGCATCCTCTCTCCACAGAGGCCATGTATCTGCAGCAGCGTATCCTCACACAGAAATAGTACTATGAAATACAACTCTCACAGTCTGAATTAAATCTAATGGCTACATCTCTTCTGTTTGTCTTCAGGCTTTTCACTTCTGAAGTTAAAAGTCATATAATCTGTCTCTAGAGGAGCTAAAAACCCTTTTTCCATAAGAGATTCCAGGTTTGTATGTATTTTCTTCTTATTTCTGGACCTGAGGCTTTCAGGAAAACATTATAAATCATGAAACTAGGGCTAGAGTTGTCATCACCACAGCAGCTATAACTGTGTCACATTCCTTCCTCTATCCCAGCTCAATTCCATCTACATGCTACCTTGGAAAACTGCTCTACATCCTTCCAGTCTTTAAATTTGCAAGAGAATAGAAAAGGCTAACTCATCTTACATTAAAACTGCTTTTATAGAGGCGTTTGTACTAAGTGCACAAGCAATGGGTTGGAGACACTGAGTGTCCCAGGTGCTGTGGCACTTACCTGTCCCTCAGGAATAAGACACTGCCACAGTTACATTATAAAGAAAACTGCTGAGTGACTGAAGCTTGTTGACCTCCATCCCAAGGGGGGAAGTGAAAAGAATTTGCTAGAAGGCAGGCAGCACTACCAGCTGCTAAAACAGAACACAAGTCTGCTCTCAGTTAGAGACTTCAGAGTGTGTGTCTTATTTCTCAACTGATGATGAAATCTTGTCAAGAAAAACTCAATGACCAGGATGACAGAGTGGACCCAGACTGAAAACAGCAAAACCAAGGTTAATATCAATACTAGAAAAAAGAGCTTCTTTTTAAATATGCCATCAGGTGGATTTATAAATTGATATTTATAAAAAATATTGATACATATTTTAGCATGTGTAAGACTCTTGCCTCCAGACTCAACTGGAAAATAGAAGTAATCTGGAAGTGTCAATAAAAGTGCTGGTTTAGTCCCTTTGGATTTTTGGGGAAGTTTAAAGCGGGTTTGGTTTTCTTTCCTCTCGCTGAAACAGAACCTGTGGAAGACTGTGGGAGTCTGCCACAAGAATGCATAATAAAATTTATAACATCTATATGAAGTATTTTTTTCAAGGTTTCAATATTACTTTTTGATACAAATTCCTCTCAGTTGCTCTTCCCTCCCTTCTGCCAGCAACTAAACCAGACTGAAGAGGAACCTCAGCAAGTGGCTTGCATTTTGCAGCTGTGCAATTCCAGCTCCTCTAGAGACAGCACCTACAGTAAAGAGATGTACATTGACAGCAGAAGCAGTACTCACATCAAGTGCAGCAAGAAGAGCCCTATGGGGAAAGGCAAAGCAAACAAAAAACCCCACAGAACCTACATTAGGTTAAAAGGAGGTGATACTGAGAAATGGATCTTTTCTGTGCACCACATATGAGTTAAAAATTGCCTTCTCTGAAAAGTACTAAGAACTGCCTGTAAACAGGGAGAAAACTGAAGCTGTGAAAACTGTGGCAAGAGAGCACTCATTAGTTTAAATGCAGTCCTCACCTCTTCCCTTCTCCTTGGTTTGCTAAGCAGTTTCATCAAGGTCTTGCCTTAAGAGAGGCATCAGTCAGTTGAAGACAAGGCCAGGAAGGCAAGGCAGCCGTTCACAGCCCCAGACATCACCTTCAGCTGGCACTGGCATAACCTTTGCACGGCCTCAGCACAGTCACCGCTGTCCCAAGAACGTGATCACATTCAGTTGCTACTACTTTGATTTATTGAATGAGAAGATAACTACTGCTGCATCTCTTTAGCTTTAAATGTTCACATCCTTTTTATTGTACCTAGATAATTTCTACTTTTACCTGTATCAACTATCTACTGACATTTCAAATAATATTCAGCTGTAAGCCATGTTACAGATGTCTTTTATAGACTTGGGCAAATTTCATGATTGGAGTTTTGTTTCTCTTCCTTGTAAAATGCAACCAGTAAGATTTTTCTGCCAACCTATTTATGTGAATTTTAAGTCCTCTGAACATGGGGGATGAAAAATGCATATTCTTATAATAAAACTCCTTTAGATTCTACTGTCCCTCAGTGTTAACACTGTGTGAAATTCAGCAGTGTGAAGTAGGAATATTATCACAAGTCTTACTTCTGATAAGTGAAACAGTGTCTTAAACTCATCTTTTTTCTATAGCGGTCACTATTCTATGCATTAGAAATTCAGGACAAGCTTCAGTGCCTGCCTGCAGGCTAGGACATTTCATTACTATACACTGACAGCATGTCTCTGAGAAATATTTACATTAGTATTTTTAATGATATCCAGGTGTGTGACCCAATATGCACTTCCATCTGTGACTTAGTGCTAAACACACAAACGTTGTTTCAGTCTTGAAGGAGCTAATTGTGTCCCCTTATCAAATCTACCTTTTGTTTACCCTAAGATACACAAGTAATAATTTCTGAGATAAATGTTTTGGTAGAAGTGAGAGCCTCAGAGTTTTAGCTTGAGAAACAACAGCTGTGGAACACAATTTATTGCTTTGGCTTGTTCCAGTTTGTAACTACTTACATGGAGGTTGAATAGAAGAGGCAAAACAATGAAAATCAAGACCCCGACATGTCTGAATAGCACAAAACACAAGAAAGAAGCATAAGCATTATTGTAGATTTCATCTGAGATTAGATTTAATGAAGAACACATCACTGGATTACATTTCAGCCTGCATTATAGGGAGATGACCACCCTTTGGCTCCCCTTAATCCGTTGGATTTTCTTCAGTGCAATATCTCCTTCCCACCCCAGTTTTTTCCCACATGAGGTGCTGTCAGGTATATACACTTATATATGTCAGGTATATACTGCTGTTGAAGCGCATGGTGCAAATTTCAGGTGAGGCCCAAGTGTTAAACACACATATCTTTAAAAAATATTCCCCAAAACAATGGGACATGAAAGAATTTACTGGATGTTTGATAATCATGTTTTCTTCTTTGAGACCCTAAACTGCCTTTTGTGATGGGAGAGAGGCAGAGAGAATCAATAAAAAGCCCCTTTCCTACCAGCACAGGACCTTTGGTGAATTTAAAAATCTACTTCATCAGAGCTCTCTCAACAGACCCATCAGTGCTTTACTAACATTCAGTTCCTCACCTGGAACCAGGAAAAATCATGCTACTTCTGCCAAGAACATACAACAGAAACTCAGCTAAAATTGTCCAAAATGTCCATGCATCACATAGAAGCTGTTCAACACCTGGAAGGTTGATCCTGTTAGTGTCAATTTTTTTACAACTGGCACAACTGGCATTTGGAATTGTATAAGAAGTCATTACGTGTTTTCCTTTCAGTATCCTCATCAGTGGGTGATAGATCGTTGTTGTCTGACTTTAAAACTGGAAGAACAAAAGTTGAAGGAACAGCTGACCACAGCTGACACAGACCAGAACAACTCGCCATGAGCTGGAGCTATCTTCCATCCTTGATATTATAGTTCACTCAGCTCTAAGAACCCTTATTTAGGAGTAATTAGTTGTGTTTTTCAGGTAAAATACATTCAGTAATGTCAGAACCATTTTGTCTTGCAAGTCCTTAACTTATTTTTTTATTAAATCACTCTTTTCCATCTAGTTGCACAGTGAATATTTACTGTTAATAACATAAATTAAAATAACAGAAAAATAAAGCAGCTGATGCAATATAACTGGACACTCCAATGAGCACTACTTATCTCTCATATCTACACTTTTCAAAGTAGTTAAGGATGAATCTTAGATTGAGTGAAATTCAATGTTTATTTAAATGTTAATTTAGAGCATAATATAAACACATTTCCATTCCTGTTAATATGGACAAAATAAAACCCAAGTTGCATTGCTGAAAAAAAAAATGAAAAGAAATTCTGAAATACTATTTTGATAAGACCTAGGCTTAAAATGGACATAAAACCAAAAGGTCTTATCATCTTGTTATCCTAAATTCAAAGGATACACAGAAAAATATCTTCAAAACACTAAATTAAAATTGAATAGTAAGAGTTGAGGTGAAACACCCTACTCAATATTTACCACAATAATTTTGAATCAAAGCAAATTAGAGTTTTCTCAAAATCTTGTTTAAAATACCAATTCAAGTTACTTTGAATATGGCCATCCTGATGCTTCTCTGATATTACAGCCTTGATGATTTATACCCATTATTATCTTTCCCCCAAATATTTTGCAATAATAATTTATATCACTACACTTTTCCTTAGTTAGATTATGTGCATGACTGATTTGTATCCTTCTGGCTATAAGCAACAAGCAAAGGGATAATTAGGGAAAATTAACAAGGTTACCAGATCAGCATTCTGCCCGTGCTGCACAGACACATGAGCTGCTCAGTTACCAGCTGCTCGGCCACGTTGCCACACAAAACCATCACTGACTTTGTGTTGCTGAGCCTCTGGAGCTGCTGTGAGCTGCAGCATTTCCAGCTGTGACTGACAAGCAGCTCTGATATCCCCATGGGATGGGCAGGACAAAGCTGATGCACAATATGTTCCTAACTCTAACTGATCTACTTCTCAGTCAGAGACTTCAGATGAAAAATGCCAGATTTTTCTTTTCCTTAACCCCATCTTTGATTAAATAAGACCTATTTCGACTCCCTGTTGAATATTTTCTCTTTGCAATTGTATAATTTTAAAATAGAAGCCAGGAATAATTATCTAATTGTCCATATACAAAACAAAATATTTCCAGTGGGAGAAGATCTCATTAATTAAAAACAAAACAAAACAAAAATTAAATAGCAATAGCATTCTAATTAACACTTGTTTTCACTTTGAAATTTGCAAACTCATTCTGAGGTAAGTTTGAAGAGCTGCCTCTACCAAAAGACAAGGAGAAGCTCTGAGTGCAACTCACTGTTTGTGAGAGGCAAAGACGGTTGTGGTTCTTTGCTCCTGCAGAAGCTGGTTAGAAAGCCAATCCCTTGCATTCAGGACTTGACCTTTTGGTGACTAATTGCTTGATGAGGCAAGGATACCAGCTCCTGTTGCCTGCAAGCCTCAACTTTCCATTATCTCAGAACATCAGTACTGAATCAATGTTTAGAGGTAGCTGAAAACATTTATACACATACATAAGTGGTGCTAATGCTCTCCTTGGAAATCAAGGGGAGGTTATGTCATCTGTATAAACATGAGCAATATAAATGAAAACAAAACAAATCCCTTGCAGTCCTTCTCACTCAAACATTCGTCTTCATCCACCTCTGACCCCCAACTCCAGAAAATTACAAGGAAGCCAGCAATGTCACTACTCAGAGAAAGCTGTGGCAAACGCCCCCACCTCGTAGCTCAGACCTACTGAAACCACACAACTCAGTGAAGACACACACATGCAAACCAGGAATGCAGATGCAGTTGCCTTCTTAGAATGACTCAGCAGTTTGTCAGCAGCAGCTTTTGAACCCGTTTAAGCATCTTTGTTCGGCTGAGAGCTGGGTTAGCAAGTGCAGATTCAGCTTCACTCTCTGCGGATTTGTCACCAGACCAAATCAGGAGCAGAAATATTACTTTCCAAGCAGACTTAGAGGCTGAAGTTTGATCTCATTCCTGAAGATTTTTGGGATAATTTTCTAAATTTTGTGTTTCAAGTGCAAATTGGAGAAGACAGAAGCAAGATCAGATTAATGGTACAAGCAAAGCATTAGGAGGAAAGGAATCGCTGTGCATACATTCCTAACTGTAAAATAAGAAAGTCACTACTTTTATCTAATCTTCACAGAAGACTGCAGAGATGTTTCTGCTTATAAAGATATGTAAATGAACACATACACGTATATATGCACATCTGCAAATGTGAACATACACTTGCTTGTTTTTAAGTACATTCAGAAGTACACACACCGGTAAACTATGATTTAGATATTTCAACAATTTACACACAGTAGCAACATAGAGGTTTAGACTATCAAATGTTCAGAGTAATACCTGCCGTTATAAAAAGTAGTTCTTGTAATTTGAGAGCCAATACTCTTGTGAGTTGAATAAATTCAATCTGGGCTTGCTCCAAAGCAGCTTTTACAGATTATCTTTGTGTTGTTGTTTAATGCTGTTGTCCAAACCATCAGAAAAGCATTAAGGCAAACTCATGGGCTACCTGACAGCTTTTTGCAACAGGAGGTTCAGCAGCAGCATGTTCAGCACTGGTTACCAGTAAGCCGACTGCCTTGTTTCAATGTCTCATAGGCAGCAATCGCAGAGCTTTTACAGGCCTAACCTACACTTGTAGTAATCTGTCCTTCCATCCCTCCAAGACATTTTCAATAAACTAAACAGACCTTGCTGACTGGGAAGGGCAGGCAGTTCATGTTGCCCTAATCTCTAGCACAGAGGCAGCCAAGGGGATGGCAAATACTGTTTGAATGGTTCAGGTGAGGGAGAGGGAATTAAAATAATGTATCCATGTATGTTTTGCATGGCCCTTTAACCAGACCAGTTCTCAAAAAAAAAAAATTCAGTCAGACTTGCTACAAACAGCTGTTCCTGAACAACAGAAGGCAGCACTATCTGGTTCAGGACCAGCAGTAAGCATGAGGAGGTTAGGACAGGACTAGCTGATGAGCAGTAAGTGGCAGGATGTCAAACCTCTGCCTTGGGGCAGATATGTCCCAGCCAGCCAGGTCCAGGGTCTGTTCATCATGAGGCTTGGAATAGGATACAGTTTCACATAATTAGAGAATAAATTGGGTTGGAAGGGACCTTTGAATATCATCTAGTCCAACACACCTCACGTCCCCACACCCCTGTGGTTCCTTCCTTGGTAAGCGATTTTGCTCTAAAATCGGTTTTGTTCCCAGAATGTGTGGGATCCCAGGCATCAAATAATAATCTGAAAGACCTAAAATTTCATTATCTTCCTTAACACATGATAATATAGAACAGGGCACTTTAGATCTTCATATTCCTTAATAAAAAAACAAAAAGGAGAGCAGTTAAAGGAAGTTATTATAGACTGGATAATTCAATCAATCTCCAAACACCATTCACTGTAACGCTCACTGTTATTTCTCTGTCTTTCTTTTACCTAGTATCTTCTACCTGAGCACAAGCCAATGAAGTGAGAAGGATAGGTTTGCGTACACTGATACAAGAAAAATAAATAAAGTTGATCTTATTTTACCTTAATATCTTATATTGTCTGGGTCAGCTTAGATGGAGATTGCTGTATTGATATATCTCTGCCTTCAGGACTATTTTGATTGTTATAAATCATTCAGCCTCAGAAGTGTGAACCAGTTTAACACTGACACCAACAGACACCAAGAGAACTTCTTTTTCTTTTATTCAGGAGGAACTTGGTAGATTTCAAGTATCCCACACATACTGTGCAATTTGTGTAAGAGTGGTTTAGTGGCCTAGGTTCAAGTTATTTATGCTCTTATTTGTAAGAAGAACTGACTGCTTATCACTTTCAAATTCACCATAGCCTTACCATGGAGAGTCTACAAATTATTGTGAAGATCTAGAACAGATGATGTAGTGCAAGCCACCTAGGGGAAGGAGGAAGCCAAGATGATTGTGTAAATTCATTCAGTCCTACCTACTGAACTATCATGACCATCCTAAAATAACTTCTTCTCACGAGACTCAAAAAACATCTGTGTGACAGTGAGAAAGGCACACTTTTCAGTCTTACGTGAACGGTACAGGCAGAGCAAAGAGCATGAGCACCATGCTCAGCCTTATTTGTGTTCAGTTAAAAATATATTATGCCAGTGCTTTCTTTCAAACACCAGATTGCTGGGGTAGTGAGGGAGAGGATGGAGACATCCTTCTGAAGAACCCATATATTGACCTGCATTTTATATTTAACAAAACAGATGTCATTTTTCAGGCATTATTTGTTTGCCAGTAATTAGCATCCAAAAGTTATTTTGGTAAGATAACTGTGCCAGAACTGAACTTATTACTACAATGATCTTCATTGGAAATTCAGCCACCTCTTTGAACATCTCAATCATAGCAGATGTCTATCTGAAATATGAATGTTTCAGGCCAGTTGGCTGAAGCCTACAGCAAATGTATACTAGTAAGCTTGCTTTCTGTCCCTTATTAATCATTCCCCAAAGGTAACTGGGCAAGCAATTGGCAGTTACTGCATATTCAGTAGATCTTTCTTTGCCATTGCCAAAAGGTGCAAGGCCAAGCCTACAGCTTCTCTGTCACAACTCTTTACATGTTTAGGAGGCATCTCTAAAGTAATTCACCACTTTTTAGCAGTGTTAAATTCACTACCTTCTTCTTAACTCTAGTACCATCCAGAATGTTACAATAAGGACAAAAGAAACAAGAGAAAATACAAAGAGCAAGAGAATTAATGAACGTCTTGTAGGACCTACAGTAGATTCAGACAAGTGTCCAGATTATCATGCAGTGCTTTAGCTACAAAAAGGCCTTCTTTGGTGGGGTATTGTCCCTTTCACTTGAACAGGAATGCTGTGGTCACAGGAAACAAAGGAGGAGCAAAGCTGTTTCCCCCATGTTTGGGGCAGGTCCATGCACTTGAGAACCTCCTGAGACATGAGTAACATCTGCTGGGCATTCCCAGCTCAGGATGAGCGTTCTCAGCCAATCTGCCCTGGAGATCATCAGTGCCTGGCAGGAACAGACAGTCTCAGTTTCTGAAGTTTGCCATGGTTGCTGAAGTGACTTGGGTATCCTAAAGTTCAAATGAATGTAGAGAGAAGATCGTAATGCTATTGAAATAGGAATCTTAGGAAGCAAACTACTGTGCATTCTATTTTCAGGGCAATCTCCCCTGCTGTTTAGTTCCACATGCTTGCACAGCAGAAGCCATAGAAGCTATCAGCAATACATCATCAAGTCCTGTTTTGAAAGGTAAATGCATGATGATAACCATTGTGGGGTAAAAAACACTGAGAGATCACAGATTACACAGCAGTGGGTGCAACTTAAGAAAACCCTACTATCCCAAATGATACTACTGGTTTCCTTTAACAGTGCTCTGCCAAAAGCAATGTCACCTCTTAAAGCTGATTTTTAATTGATTTGGTAGTTTATTTTTCTGCAGGGATTACCACATCCTTGAAGAATATGAATAGTTGCTTGAAAAAAGTAAGATATCTAATTTTAATAGAAAGTATTCCCTATTTCTTACATAAATTATAAAAAATACATCAGGACAAATGACATCAGTGTTCTAAGAAAGAACGGCAACACTTTAAAACATTACTTCTACAGGCTTTCCTTACCCTTACTAAAATGCTGACAATCTATTTTACATCCATCAATCAAATCCAGGTCCTTTCCATGACTTACAGAAGGGCTTCCAAACGCCCCCATGTACACTGTCATCTAAATGCTTGTGTTTCGCTCAATAGCTGGTACAACAGGGTATATTTTATCTTTGCCTTACAGAGAAGTCACTGTGAAAGATGACAATGTTTATCTAGTTACAGAAGATGCTCATATTTTAACGATACTGAAAGATGCTTGAAAAAGAGTGTATTGCGGCCCTAGCAATTGTCAGACCACATCTCTCAGTCACAGCTTCAGCCCAGCTGGAACAGACAGGAGCTAAAGTGGGAAATGCAGTATCTCAGAATAGACTTATTTTCTACTTGAAAGAGGATGCTGAAGAATTCACTTACAATGTCATTTAGTTTCTCTATTTTAATAGAAATACTGGAGTTTTTAATTTTTTTTAATTTTTTTAAGCAACTCAAAAAATGAAACACATTTTATTACCACTGCCCTTAATTCCAGCATTATAAGATATCAAAGACATAGCATTCTAGGATCAGCTCAAAATATTTAAAAGATGGTTTTGATATTAGGTCAAGTAGCCTACATCCTATTTGTTGTTATAAAGGTGAAAATTAGTCAAATGCCTTTGAATTGTCATGTCAGGGAACTGGAAGGGACCTTCAGAGGCCACCTAGAAAATCCTCTTTCCTCAGAGCCAATCAGACAGAGCTGGTTCTAAACAATCAAAAGCTTCCTATGAAAAACATACCAGTGTTTCACTCCCTTTATGACTTGAAGAATTTTTCTCATGTTCCTCCTGGATATTCCTCGCTGCAATTTACATTCATGATTTATTGATAGCCTAAAACTGGGAGGATCTTTGATGTCAGACTTCTCTTTCTAAAACTGAAGAGCTCAAATTCCTTCAGTTTTTCTCTATTGGCCATTTTTTTCCAGACCTCTGATAGCTGGCCTTCGATCAGAGCACCCAAAACTTGACACTACTCTGCTTCAAGTTTTAACACTGCCTGAATAATGATTCTTCTGTACATCTTGCTAGATGGTTTCCTTAATAGCCGCTGGCTAGATGAGAATAATTGTCTGAGCATCCATAGTTTCCTCTTCTTTACCCTTGCTGAGATAAGAATGTGGTTTGTGATTCAGTTTTAATAAGGTGCCTTTCTTCCAATGTACTGAGAGATCCTTCTCTGTTCTGCCTTGTCTTTTTGTCCTTTTTTGAGTATGTGCCTTTGTAACAGGATGTCCTGCCTAAGTGGGGGTAAACCAGCTGGAACTATACAACATTTGCAAAAGTTATTTGTTGGATGAAGGGGGATCATGTTGCTTTTGAACTGAAGAATGCTGAGCTCAGCATGTCTCATCAATCCCAAAGTTAAAAGCCTTGAGGAAAGAATGTTTCTTGACAGAAACTGACACCAGTGAGCGTGTGGCAGAAAAAGTTCCTGATCAAACAACCAACAAGTGGTAATGTTGATAACATATACAGCTACTGAGCTGACACAAATGGCCTGGAGACATAAGACTGATAGGCACTTCGTACCTAAAAAGCCCAGTCCCACTTTTTAATGGTAGGATCTTCTAACATATCACCCCTTGGAGTGTGTGTGGAGATTCCCCCTTGAGTGATTACTCCTTGAGGTTGAGCAAAAGACATTTGCTCTTGGTCATTGGTCACTGGTTATTGGTCATTTGGTCAATGGTCATGGTAGGGTGAGTAACATAAGTCTCTACTTAATAATTGTTTTGCTGGTTTGATAACATTTCTTCAGTATTGCCTCAAGAAATAGTGCACTATATTAGTAGCTATAGCTATCTATAATCTGAAGTAAATAATACTGATTAAGATTTTTTTACTCTAATCATTGTCATGTCATCATCCATTTAAATAAATAATTTTATGCACATAAATATATTTGGTCAGCTGTCCTTAATCCTGCAGGACAAATTCATGTAAAGGTTCAGTTAGGTCTATATAATCCTTTAGACATAAACTGTTGACTAAGTTTGGGGCTAAGGTTGGATCATTGGAATTATTCTGATTTAGACTCATGAAGAAAAAAGTATGACTACAGCAAAACTTCCCTGATACAGTATAGAAGGTCTTGGTTTTTTCCCACCCCTTTAGTTAATTAGCACATCCACACACAATTCACTCACAAGAGAAACAAGACTGTCTCAGTATCGCACACTCATCAACAGACCCAGTATTCTCACTGGTTTCAGTAAAAGCTGTTTTACTGGATCTTTTACAAGGCTACTGTGGAAATCATTAGGAAGTATTCAGTTTCTACCTTTATTTGATAGAATTATCCAAACACTGAAACAGGGACTCAATAAACCCATGGATGCCTAAAGAAATTAATGGAAATAGGGAAACTAAATACTCTGAGCAAAGGCTGAGCTGGAGACAACACCATGCAGGGCTGAAGAGAAATAAAACTAGAGAGGAGGTTGAATAAGAACTGCAACTTGGGTAAAATCAGAGTAATGCAGAGAAACTGCAATATTTAGTGATAAAAAGTTGAGGGAGGTACTATGTACTATACTTTAGACATGCACAGACACACAGAGATAGAGACACACTACATAATCTAGGATTCATCATGAGGCACTCGAGTTACTTGTAAAAAGCATATAACAGAAGTGAAACATCACAGACACTTCCCATAGATAAAATATTTTTAGAGTCTCTACATTTGGACAGAGAAGGTCTGAGTAGTTTCTCTTGGTCTTCTATAGATTTGTTGAGCAGGTTATTAAAACTCTCAATTATCATAGAGTTGGGGTGATACTGCTGCCTTTGCATGAAGACTATGAAACTTAAAGGGCAGAAATGTGTTTTTAAGTATGTTGTATTTCTAAGAAAAATCCCATTCTCCCCAGAGATACCATGTGTCATTCCACTCACTGCTGTAGTAGTAGTTACATGCTGTATTCCTCTATCCGCTTGCCAACACATCCCTTCTGAGCTACTGAAGGGTAGCTCTGAAGTCACCCTACTATCAAACAAAATAAAAAGGAATAGTCCCCTATTCTGCCCCCACACAACTGTAAGGCAAAACAGGGAAGGTGTATCCGTATTAGCACACAGCAGGACCAACCAGACAGAGAGTGCAGCCAGCTCACTTATTCCTTCTCATACATTTCATACCACAGTCAAAAGGCCTCAAAGTATGAGCTCTGCAAACATCTTAAGAGCAAACAACATTACAATAACTCAAGCAGCTTTTGTTCCAGTGAGACTTGTGAAGGGAAAATATACGGAGGTAAACTCATCTTCTTATCCTTCTCCTTCAAACTATAAACAAAGTTTGTTTTGCAGTCTTTCTACAGTGTAGTTGCCATTTTCTTGCAAGTTTAAGTTTGTATGTATTTTTCTCATTACAAGTGATTACAAAGGTGATAAATAATACTTGTTTCATTAAATAAGGGAGGAACGATCAGAAGGAAAATGAATAATTGCATCAACCTGCTGGTTATACTCTTACTAACTGACTAGTGTACTGCAAGACTTCATTGTTTAAAGGACACACTGCTGGTTCGTGTTCAACCTGCTGCTCACTAGACCCTCCAGATCTTTTTCTGCCGGGCTGTTACCTGCTCAGCCCATCTACAGCCTGCACTGAGGCTCTGGGCTGTTTGACTCAGATGCAGGATGCAGCTCTTGTCTTTGTTAAATTGAACACGTTTCCTATCAGCCAGCTCCTCCGACCTTTTGAGGTCTCTCTGCCCTTCAGTTATCAGTGCCCTGTCCCTCCACCCCCTTCCCCACCTTGGAGTCATACTCAAGTTTGGGAGGCACTCTTCTCCATTGTTCAGGTTGCTGATGAATGCATTAAACAGTGGTGGGACAGTGCTCATAGCTGGTTGCCAGGTAGATGTTGAGCTACTGTCCACTAACTTCTGAGCCCAATGGCCCACCCAATGGCCCATTTCATGTACTCTGTAGCCCACTCAACTAGTCTGTATCTCCCCAGTTCAGTTATAAAAAACAGTTCATAGAATTAGGACAAACACTCTGATAAAATCAAGGTAAACAATGTCCACTACTTTCTCTTGCCTACCCGGCCAGCTGCCATTTCATCAGAGAAGGAAATCCAGATCATTAGGAAATACAAGGAAATCCAGGCATTATTTGCCCTTGGTGTGTCTGTGCTGTCTATTCCCAACCATTTTGTTATTCCTGTGTTTGGAAACAACTGAACTTCCTCCACAGTATTCCCAGGACTAAAGTAAAGCTAATCAGCGTGCAATTTCTTAGATCCTGTCTTTCCCTTTGGTTCTTCTGCTATAGCAAACATGGACTGTCCACCCAATACGCATTTAGATATAAGCATTAAAAAGAATATTAAATCAATAAGCAATTTAAATCTTTTCTTGTGGCCTCACATAAAATCAAGGTGGAAAAGAACAAATGCTATCCTTAATTTTCCTGGTCTAGTCATGTTGGAAACCAGTCAAAAAGGAAATAGACAATACATGATGTACTGTTTGACTTTGGGCAAGTCAGGTCTTGGCTGTTGTGAAATCCAGGCCACGGTTAGACTGGAGAAGAGCAGCAAAATGGTATAAAGGTGCATTTGCTTATTTTATCCTGTTCCTACAATCTCTTTAATCTTATTACTTCTCTGTTTCTTTCAGAATTCTTCTTTGCTGTCCTATCTGTTTTTAGTAGCTACCACTCGGTGCAGAAAAATACCCATAAGCAACTATTTGGTTCCTGTATCCAAGTAATTGTCCCCAATAAATAAATGAACAAATAGACAATATGGTATTATAGTAAGGAGTCGGGGCACATATTTTGTACAGTTGTTTGTAAATAATATTTTAAAAATCACTTTTTGAATACACTTTCAGGACAGAAGACTATAATATCTTGTTTCAGTCAAATGTGAAGGATATGGTCCTACTCCATTGGTTACTCTTAAGTCAGCGTAGCCCTGGAGGGAGTTGAAACAGCAATAGTAAGGTTGGAATGAAATAAGTATAAATGCAAATATATGTTTGTGAATGGAGCAAAAGGAACAACAAAACAAGGATTAAACATGGCATGCAAGAATACACAGGGAAAAATGGACACCTGTAAAACTGCTAAACACTGAAGAATGCACTGCTCGTACCAGGATCGCAGCAGGGATGACTCACTAGCTGTAGGCGTGTCTTCTGGGATCATGGGGAATTGGAGTCAACAGGTTTATAGCTTGGTGCCATTTCTCTTCCTGTTATTCAAACAAGAATCTCTCTGTAGCCAGAAGGTGTCCAAAACAAGAACACATAGCAGGTAAACACCTCACCTAAGATTTCTGAAAAGTAAAACAAACAGAACTCCAAGATGAGGGATAATTCCACAATAACTGCTGACTGTTACAGGTATAAAAAGACATGTTCAAAAACCAGATTATCATTGTCAGTCAGAAGGGACCTGTATGATGCATCAAAGGCTCAGTAGCAAGAATTCATCATCTTCAAAGTTCTACACAAGTAGTCCTTATCAGACTACTTGAACAAAAGTATCTAGGAGTTTATGAATATAAAATGAAGGAGTCACCTTAAACAGAAATAACAGTAACCTCTCCCTTCTCTGGTCTCACATTGGTTTTTTGCAATCCAGTGACCTTGTGTCCCTTTCCCTACCCTTTACTTGGGGTTACTCCTTTTTAGGATTTAGTTTCTCTGATCAGTGAGTCTTTGTCTTCCTTATCTTTATGAAGATAATTTTGATTTTGCTAAATTATGGTGGACACATCTGTTTAATTTTCATTGCATATACTAACACAGAAAAGATATAAACCATTTGCTTCTTTGTTTCCTGTATACATTGCCTGGCTCAGCTTGTGGTTCAAGCCCTTGAGCCACTCATTACCACGTTACTGCCAAAAGCAAACTTCCCTTTCACTTCTTTTGGCTCAAGAAGTCAAAGGTTTTGTTTTTCACACTGGATTTCAGCACTAATCAGTAATCAACATACTTGCAGGAAAACACCTTTGAATCTATTTCAAAATACTCTACTATGCAAACTGCTTAGAAAGTTTTAAAAGTCAGACCCTTCTCTTTCCCTATAATTCGTGGTTTGTACTAACACTTGGTAGGTGTTTGGATAAACCCAATGCAAACAGCACACAGCACCTCATGGGAAGAAGCATAGGGGAGAATCCCGACAGCACATTTGGTTTTGTAATTTCTCTCCATGCAGAAAACAATATCTCCTTTTGAAAAAGGAAGTTGACAGGGTTTACAGTTACCCTTTTTCTGATGAGAGGTACCATGCTTTTTAAAATAATACTGAAATAAAAATGTAAGTAGTTCACACTCATAAAAGACTGAAGAAACACATTCAGAGGCTAACGCTGATGGCTCCTGGGTGTAGTCAGTTTGTCTGGAACTGTAGTAGATCTTAAAATTTCAGCCTGAGACTCTGTCATTTAAATGCAACTCATAAGAGGCAACAGGAGCTGTGTCCTTTCATCGCCTGATGGATCAGTGTGTGACACTACAAAGAATTTTAGTAGATTGTATTGATCAGCATTACAGTGTCCCCTTGTCACCAAAACAATGCCATAAGAACACAATGGTACATATGTGCTGGTGAGAGCTAAACAAAAACCATCAGAATAAATGTACCTGTAGAAAGTTGCAAAACCAAGCTACTGGCTATTTTAAGGTGTACACTACAAACACATCTACTGCCTTCAAAATGCAGATAAACTTGTGTTAGAATATTTTTACCCAAACCTTAATTTCCCTTGACTTCAGCATGTATGGACCTAAACGTCTATAGAGACTGCCTTGAGCATCTGCATTATCTTACTAGGCTGCAGTTCACCAAATCTGGGAAGTCAGTAAAGTTTTCATATAAACAATACAAGACCCAAACAAAAAGAGAATGTATTGTTCCCTGAGGTATATGGCTGCTTTTGACTGAAAATCCATTAGCTATTTAAAATAAAAATAATAAGTAATATATAAACCAACCAATCACCACGGCATCCCAACTGCAATCAGAGCAGTCTTTGTTTTGACCAATTTTCACAGAAAACATGGGTTGAGTCTGTGCAGAAAATACTCCACACTGCCATTGAGGTGTATGAGAACAAGACTTTTTCATCCATCCATCCATCCATCCATCCATCCATCCATCCATCCATCCATCCATCCATCCATCCATCCATCACCACCCACAGGGAAAGCAGGCTACAAAGAATCATGGGGGACACAGCTCTCTTATTCTTCCCTTACCAAATTGCCAAATTCTGACAGTCCCTACTGTGCTGCACTACTTCACTGCTACCCTTTCTGCTAGTAAAGGGCAAATGGCAGAGCTGGCCTCATGTTTGGGCACTCTCAATACTGCTATTACCCCAGCCATTCTCACAGACACGATACTCATCAGCTATCTTAAATGGTTATTCCTGCACTTCATACTCCTCCACCAATGACACTGTGATTCCTGTGTTTGCATTATGTCTCTTTTAGTAGAACTTAATGGACTAGCACAAAATACTTAAAACACTGAACTGGTAAAATTTTCCCTGAGGAGCTCAGGAAGAGAACAGCATGCACTGACCATTTTAACAAAGCCCAGTGCAACTGAGGAGACACATGGAGAATAAAAGACTCCTTAATCTCTAGCTGAAAGTGAAAATTGTGTTGAATTACAACAGTTAATTTGGGCATGTTCAATCCAAAGGATATTTTAGAAATAGCACATTTGCTTAGCTTGTACAACACAACTTCGACTCTGGCAGGGTTGGATATAGACAGTATATATATCCTTTACAAAGTTCTCTCAGGATACAGATGAAGTAATGAATTAGCACTTCCATTAAGAATGAAAAAGAGTCAGATTTTAATGTGAAGAAGCAGCAAGTTTCCTTCCTGAATGGGGGAACTTAATTTTAGGTACATCTGTAACATTGTTTACAGAATTTCAGAATTGTGAAGATAGGTGTACAATGTAGTATTTCAGTTTGGGGTTTTTTGTTTGTTTGTTTGTTTGTTTTTGGTTTGGTTTGGTTTGGTTTTGTTTTAGGTGTTTTTTAATCTTTTTCCTTGTACTAAGTGGTGCAATTAATCCCACCTAATGTCTACAAAGGAAAGAAGGAAAAACATTTGACACAAAACAGCAGGAAAGGAATAACCTAAACCATAACACCCTATGGCACTGTACGTCAGAGCCAATCCCATTCATTAATACGCAGTGGCACCCTTGGGAGAAGCTTGGTGAGATAGAACTGTTTGGCAAGGAGAAAGGAGAAGCAATTCTGATGCTGATTGTTTGTAAATTTGATAAAGAGCTAGAGAGTTACCAGTCAGTAGCAAATAAATGCCTGGCACTACCGTCAGGACAAATGTACATAACATTAGACTGCCAGCTGATTGTGAAGACAATCACTCCTCCTTGGAGATGCAGCCAAACTGTGATTAATGCTAGAGAAAAAGCAGGGTCAAGTGTTGCAATCACATAATATTCCCTCCAATACTTCTGAATGTACAGATAAAAATCACTATTTCTGCATCTTACAGATGGGTATTTCATCCCAACAGCACATGTCCTGATACAGCTTGAACAGACCTATCAAGGATACAGAAAATCAGGGTTCTTTGCTTTCTCTGTTCATTCTACTGTAACTTCCTTCATCTCATCCAGCACAAATTCAACTACCAGCTACTCATATGAGGATAGTTTTACTGCTAAAAGAGCACCACAGCATTCATTGCTCCCTCTGGTTTTCTGTATAGGCTTGCAAAGGTGTAGCTTGAGATCCACATGACTTCTTCCAAAGATGAATGCTTGCACAGAACTGAAGAAGTTTGGTTCTGACTGTGTACCTCTACAATACCATGCATAGGGATTCAGTTTTCAAACTGAAAACTGAGTTTTCCCCTGGTAAATAAGCATCAAATATTTCCATCAGCTTTGTCTTTGCTCCTCTGTTGAATCTCCAGTCAACCTTTGTCTCCTTAGAGGTCTTTAAGAACTAAATCCTTTGTAGTTCAGAACTGAACCCTTCGGTAGTTCATACACCTTCTAGACCCTGATTAACTCAGCCCCTCCTTAGAGTAAGAGAAAGAAAGTACTAAAATTCTTAAATTGTAGAAAGGAAAGAATGTGTCTTTACAAATTAGTGAAAAGAGGTTTTAAAATAAATGCAACACATTTGGCATTGAATGGTCAGAAACACAGAGAAGACAAAGAAGCTCTTCTCATTCTAGAAAAATGTAACTGACCAAAACGGATGATTGCTTAAACCAGAACAAATGCCAGGCAGATAAGGCTCAGTGATGTTCCAAAACCTGCAAAACTGATAGTAAAACTGTCCAGATATAATTTATTTAGGAGGATCAGATTAGTTCAGGGCAATAAGAAGGAAATTAATCAGCATCTTATTTAGAGAAAGTACCCAAGTATCTTCAGTCACTGATTTTAATCAGTGAGTTTTGGTAAAACACTGAGTTCGTAGGGGAAGTAGATACACAGACTCAGCTGAAAGAAAAGCTTCGTCTAGGAGACTGGTCAGCATGTACTTACATACAGAGGGACTTTAAGAGCTGCACTTCGAGTGTAGCTTTTTTCCCTTCCGTGGTCAGCAGTGCATGTCACCTGTTCACAAGGGGACTCCTGCTCATACATCAACAACTCAAAGTTTTAAGTCCCTGACAAAAAGCCAAGGACTGCTGCTTTCTTCCAAATCTGGAATGCAAACTCAGCCATAACTTTCCACTAGGGCAGAAAAGAGCAAAACACACTTGGAAAAGGTCAGTAATCAATAAAATCACACAGTAAGATTTTTCTCTTCCACAAAATGCTGTCCTGAACAACTATCCAGGCAACCAATTCTCCCCTTATATTTACCCTTTACTCCCTGTTTATTGTCTTGGGTTGAGAGAGTCCAATATTCAGATACATTCTCTTTCAGTTTCCAAGACAAATGCTGACTGAGGAAAAATGCTCTCCTGCAGCCCAGTTCAGAGCATATGCCCAGTGGAAGCGAGGTCAGGTGACAGGTGAATCAGAGATGCTGCTTGCCACGGTAGTGAGAAAATTCATGCAGCTAAAGCTTAATTGGAGTTGAAGCTGGCCAGAAGTGTGGGGGACGATAAAAACGGTTTTCAAATATATAATAGAAATATAATAGAAACAACAGCAGCCTGTTACAGGATGAGGATGGTCACCTCACAAACAGGGACAGAGACAAGGCAGACATGTTTTATTCACTTTACCTCTGTCTTCAGTGCAGATGAAGGACTGAGGGGAACTCAGTGCCCTGAGCTGGAGGACCATGGCTGCAAGAATGATCAACTCCCAGCTGTCCCTCAGCTTGTGCAGGATCTGCTGCTCCAGCTGGATCCCTACAGATCCATGGGGCCTGATGGAATTCATACCATAAACTTCAAAGACCTAGCTGATGTCATTACAAAATATCTCTCAATGATGTTTGAGCAGTCTTGGGAATCCAGAGACATCCCAGCTGACTGGAAGCTTGTGAATATTGTCCCCATTTCCAAGAAGACCAAGAAGGAGGACCCCAGAAACTACAGTCCTGTCAGTCTCACTGCAGTGCTCAGTAAAATCATGGAAAATGTTATTCTGGGAAGCACTGAAAAACACCTGGAGGACATTGCAGTCATTGGTCACAGCCAGCACTGCTTCATGAGGGGAAAGTCCTTCTTGTAGAACCTGATTTCCTTCTACAACAGGGTAACCCAGTTAGCTGATCTAGGAAAGCCAGTAGATGTAATTTTTCTGGTCTTCAGCAAAGCTTTTGATACTGTCACTTACAGTATCCTCTGGACAAAATGTCCAGCTCACAGCTGGATAACTGTGTATTGTGATGGGTGAGCAACTGGCTCACAGGTCAAGCACAAAGAATTATAGTGAATGTGATAACATCAGGATAGCGTTCAGTGACTAGTGGGGTTCCTCAGGGCTCCATTCCCTGCCCGGTTGTCTTCAACATCTTCATTCATGACTTGGACACAGGATTTGAAAGGATGTTTGATGAGGACACTAAATTGGGAGCGGTCATTGACTCACTTGAGGGCAGAGGGCCCCTGCAGAGAGATCTTGACAAAATAGAGGGCTGGGCAATCATCAGCCATATGAAGTTCAACATGGGAAAGTGCTGGATTCTGCACCTGGGATGGGGCAACCCTGGTTGTGTCTATAGACTGGGAAGGACAGGGTGGAGAGAAGCGCTGCAGAAAGGGACCTGGGGGTCCTGGTCAATGACAAGTTGAATCTGAGTCAGCAGTGCCCTGGCAGCCAGGAGGACCAATTATGTCGGGGTGGGGGGGACACTAGGCAAAGCATCACCAGCCAGGTGAGGGAGGGGATTGTCCTGCTCTGCTCTGCACTGGGACAGTCTCTACTTGAATATTCTGTGCAGTTTTGGGCACTGCAATAGAATGAAGACATTAAGCCGTTAAAGAGTATCCAAAGGAGGGCAACAAAGATAGTGAAGAGCCTTGAGGGGAAGCCGTGTGAGGAGGGGCTGAGGGCACTTGGTCTGTTCAGCCTGGAGAAGAGGAAACTGAGGGGAGACCTCACTGCAATTACAACTTCCTTGTGAGGGGAAGAGGAGGGGTAGACACTGATCTCTTTACTCTCGTGACCAGTGACAGGGCTCGTGGAAATGGCAAGAAGATGAGTCAGGGAAAATTTAGGTTAGATATCAGGAAACGGTTCTTCACCCAGAGGGTGGTTGGGCACTGGAACAGGCTCCCCAGGAAAGTGGTCACAGCCACACAGAGTTCAAGAAGTATTTGGATGATACTCTCAGGCCCATGGTGTGACTCCTGGGTGTTCTGCACAGGNAATAGAATGAAGACATTAAGCCGTTAAAGAGTATCCAAAGGAGGGCAACAAAGATAGTGAAGAGCCTTGAGGGGAAGCCGTGTGAGGAGGGGCTGAGGGCACTTGGTCTGTTCAGCCTGGAGAAGAGGAAACTGAGGGGAGACCTCACTGCAATTACAACTTCCTTGTGAGGGGAAGAGGAGGGGTAGACACTGATCTCTTTACTCTCGTGACCAGTGACAGGGCTCGTGGAAATGGCAAGAAGATGAGTCAGGGAAAATTTAGGTTAGATATCAGGAAACGGTTCTTCACCCAGAGGGTGGTTGGGCACTGGAACAGGCTCCCCAGGAAAGTGGTCACAGCCACACAGAGTTCAAGAAGTATTTGGATGATACTCTCAGGCCCATGGTGTGACTCCTGGGTGTTCTGCACAGGGCAGGAATTGGACTTGATGATCCTTGTGGGTCTCTTCCAGCTCTGGTTATTCTATGGTTCTGTGGAAGCTTACACAGTTACAAGTAATGTCTTTCAGCAGTGTCATCTTACATCTGTCAAGACAAGAATTTTTTCCAAAGCCAGGAAATGATGGGGGGATGGAAGAGTAAATTTCTCTCATTCACTTGAGTCTGAGCTTTTCCAGCTTTATGCGAACATCCCATTTTTTGTCTCTTGGATACTTTAATTTGAAGTGAATATTGACTGGAATATTACAAATTGTCAGGTAACTGAACTGTGCATGAAGTCTGGTTCCTGTGTTTGTCACCTCGCTCACATCCTTGAAGCACTAATTGCTCTTGCTTGCAGAGCTTTGACTCTCTAAAGCTTTTAAGATTACTGTATGCATTTATTTCACCATTCAGCAAGTCTCCATAGTAGACTGGCTGCTGGCAACACCTTCCTCAGCCTCCTGAAAAGGCTTTAGAGTGCTCCTCATCTGCTCTTCCAGAAGTTATCCGCATTCCTCGGGGCAGCTGAGTAGACCTGGCTACAGCTGGGGTTTTTTTACATCACTACAAATGAGCCAGCAGAGTCCCTTCTATGAACACATAAAATGTGTCTTAAAATCAAAGCAGAATTTTGCAAAATTATGTTAATGCTTAATGCTAAATCCATGACCAACCAAACAAGCAAAATCTAGAGATAGTCCTAAAATGTTTATTCAGGTACAGAAGGAGTTAAAAAAAGAACTGAAAGAAAAACGCAGAATGAAGATCTTTGAGATTATGAGTATCAAGATTGCACAATCAAATTGGAACTGGTACAGAGAAAGCAGGGACAGACCAGGGGAAGGTACTGCAGATAGTAGAGCATGACTCAACTAGTCGCAGTAAAGAAAGAAAATGTTCCAAGCAGATATTATGACAGATTCAGAGAACGAAAACAACTGAAAAGCAAAGCAACGATTCCTGTTGGAATACACACCAAGTGAGTGTATTGCACTAGAACTGTAAATGATGAACTAGTGGAGAGTGGAAGCTAAATATTTTCCCTGGTGGATGCCACCAGTCACAGTACAGACTGGCATTTTTCATTAATCATTTACTTGCAGAATTGGAATTTTGTGGCAAACTAAGAGAGTGGACCGTTCTTTTCTCTGTTCACTTCTCCTCTGAATGAACATGTGTCCTTTGTGAGGAATTCTGCAACCATGGTTGCCATTTCAGATTTCAGTTAAATTGCATAAGTATTAGAGGAAAACAGCTATGCCTCTAACAAACAATCTAAAATTAGTCTCTCTTAACTATCTGAAATCCAGAATAAAACTCAATGTTGTAAGAAAAAGGCTCTGCTCCACTCTTTGGCTGTAATTCTGATTCATATAGAGATTTCATCCATAAACCTGCAGAAACTTTGGTCCAATTTAAATCTTTAAGCCGTATTTGGATTCTGTACTAGTTCTCAGGAGATCAAGTAGTCAGCAATTTTGGGTGAGGAGGAGCAGTGTCTTGCAGAAATACAAACAGTGAATTTTTTCCCATGGGAAAAAAGGTATCTTAGACTGTAGATGAGATAGTTGATGTTTTCTGTTTTAGAGATCCAAGTCCTCCAGAAAGCTGACTTGTTTAGCTCTTGATTGTGTCTAACACCAGTAAAACAAAAAATGCACATGCCAACATCAGGATAAGAAGTGTGTGTTTGTGCGTACATGCTCATGCACAATTCTGGAAGCTGTTGTGCAAACACATGACTATTTTATACACATACTGGGGCACACCAGTATTTTAGCTGTATTTGTGTTGTTTATCATCCTTACTAAAATATCAGTGGTCTCATACTGGGTACAGTAGATGAACATGGCTTTTAAAATACAGTATGGGAGAAAAATCCAGGAATATGATGTCACCAATAGAGGGATGAGTCTACTATGTTCAGGGAGGGGCAGTAAAACCAGAAGTTAGACTCATTCATACTACAGAAGGAGCTTGGCTGTTCCCAGAGACGTGTTGCACTTCACTCTTTTGTATCTGCTTAGTAGTGAGTTTGCAGTCAAGGTATGTTTTTCCACTTCTCTTTCATATGAAAAGTTCTTATTATTTAAAATCAGTGTGGCTTGTTGCTTCTTGAAAACCCCTAATTGAATTCTTAATGTGTTTCTGGTTCAGTGGCAGAACAGCTGATGTTATTATTGTTCCAGGAACACAGAGGAGAAAATAATTATTGCTAATGTGATTTTGTAAGTTATCAGGTTTTGCATAGCTGTCGAGTTTACAGAAAAATACTTTATTTCAAAGTACCCAATGTATCAAAAATGCAGGGTGCTTCACCTGCCACAGATACTATCCAGTGTACGGGCTACTGAAGAGGTAGGATTTCTCCTGTCCAGAAGAGATTTCATGTCTGTAATCAAACCATAGGCAAAGTTTCTTTCATCACACAAAAATAACTAGAAAGTACAAGCAGTTAACTTTGTTTTCAGCTGAGAAATTACCTACAAAATAGTAGGGAGAAACCAGGGGCAATTCTTTTCTCTACATGCCAATAATTTTCTCTCTGTTTATTATTTTGATTGTAAACTTTGTTGGGCAGGATGTGAGAGTGTGTGTGGATGTGTACCTTATGCTGCTAACCTGTCTCTGCTCTGATTGCCTGGCAAAGGCCAAATCTTTAAATCTTATATTATAAAGAAGAAAAATTTTGGATGACCTTTAAGCTACACTATCAGGTTATTTTTAACATCCATATCCAAATAAAAAAAAAATGCAGTAGGAACATTACTTATAAGATGCCCATAAAAATAAAGCAAATCTTAGAACTGGGATTGCAAAAAGAATCATATAACAAAAAGTGCAAAGGTTGAAATATATGTTATGCTTTTAGCTATTCATTTTCCATTACTCAGTATCTTAAGCAGCTGTTTTAGCATAACAGTAATAAATAGCCATAAAGCCAAAACTGTTCAAGTAGTTTGGCATTAGAATGTTTGTTTTATATGCTGAGTGTGATCTTACATATGCCATCTCATAAGACAGAAGTATGCTTTTATCTTAAACAACTGTACATACTTTCTTAAGAAGCTAGAAGACAGCTAAGAAAAAAACCCTCTGTTTTTACATCTGAGTCTCTAGTATAGAAGTGTCAGCATATTGAGCAATGTCAGTCATATGGTTTTTATCTTGTCAGCTGGTCTCTGAGAGTGTGAAATCACCAAGAAAAAAAATTAAGAGAACCATCTTTGCACTTCAGGGTCATTGATAGACTTCCAAACATACTTGTCTTGTTTTCAGTGTGAATAGTGAAAACACAAAGAAAAGGGATAAATACACCCAATTTAATAAAGACTTTGAAATAGCCAGAGCACAGACACCTCCAGGAAATCTTTGTCAGGTTTTCCACTGGGGCCCTGAGTACATGCTAGAACAAGATCAGTTGAGTTACTCAAGTTACATGAACATTTTGTACAATCTAGCAAAAGAACAGCCTTTCCTACTGAGTGAGAACTTCCTGAAATTAACATCTCATCCTTGCAAGGGAAAACATCTTTAAAAATTCTCATAGCTATGTAATATTCTAAGTACTTTCTCAGGCAGAAAACAAAGTAACTTTAGGAGAATTTTACCACATTCATTATGAGGACCCTAAAATTTATTGTTTAAGAATAACCAGTGTTTGATAGTCTGTTTTTCATGGAAAGGAGGGAGTAAAAAATCTATTAGATGGCTAAATTCTACTGTTTTCAAAGTTACAGGGGAAAAAAAAAAAAAAGAAAAAAGAAAAGGCCTATTTCAAGTCCAGGAAATCTTATCAGTAATTTGAGCTTTGTTTTCAAAACAAATTCCCTCTCAGTAACCAAATCAACAGCAAAAGTACACCCCAACTTATTTGCAATGCTAATCAACATGAAGTTAAAATTAAAACAGACAAACAAAAAGCACCCCAAAACCTGAGAAAAATGCCGTTTAGGTAAAACCTCCACTTTTCTTTAAAATTACAAATAAGCCTTGCTCTCTTCTCACTCATGGTTTTTTAAAACTCCCTCTCAGCGTTCCATGCAGCTGAGTTTCCCCTACCCTATCTAAAGGTTTATCTTCTTTCCTTGCATTCAGCATACTTCAGGCATTGAGCTGAGAAGTTACTCCTCTGCCTGGCTGATACACAGCTGTAAAGAAACAGGGCGCTTTGAAGTGGAGACAAAAGCTGCCCTTTGCCAGCCTTCTGTAGCTGCAGTGACTCTGGGTGAATGGGTGGCTACTAAAGAATCATGCCCTGCAGCACAGTCCTTGGGTGCTGACTCACAAACCCAGTGGGTGGCAGGCAGATGGCTCAACCAGCTTGTCCCCTCGGCTTCGTGGGCCTGAGCAGGGACAGAGGGAGGAAAGGGCATCCCAGTGCTGTGACAGCCCTGAGGTAGGTAGGCTCAGCCGCAGTGGGAAAGCAGAGGATGAGAGCACCACAGCAACACTGAATTTGTGCTCTGCAGGTTGTATTCATACAGATAAAGTTGTAACTGCCAGTGATCACCACAGTGGTGACACCTCATTTACTTAGAAGTAAAGCTAGTGAACTGCACTGAGGGATCCTGTCATGGTCCAACACCCCACTGAGGAGTTAAATATTGGAAAACTGGGACAAATGGGAGACCAGAGAAATACAAGGAGCTAAATTGCCTGCTGAAAGCATGTATCTTCAGTCTGATGACAAGCAAGTCCAAAGCATTCAAAGATTGTGGCAAATCTGCTATATAAAGCTTCACCAAAATACTTAAGGACTCTTGACGTTCTATGAAAGGGTGGATTTGAGTTACTTTTGCTGCTGTGCTATATTTAACTCCCCAACCTGATTCAGCAAGGTTGGGCTGGTTTGTGTGATACCTGCAAACAAATCTGATCATCCAGGTTTGCAGATTCATTAGTACTGAGCTTTGCACAGTAAGGTGTGCTAGAGTGGTGATACTGTTGCAGACAAAGACACACTTCAAACTATGGCTAATTTGCAGAGAATGTAGCTGTCAAAATGCAGAAATCCATTTTTCCCACTTGTTAAGTGAGATTACAGTTAAACTCCACCAAAAAATGCGAGTGAATTATGATCAGAGGTTCAGGTCTTTTTAACATTAACAGGATTTTCACATGCATGCCCAGAGGCAGAACTGACCATAGGTTCTTTTCCTCCTGCAGTGTTCCTGCTTTGGCAGAAGGGAGTACACTGCAGGTAAGATCTTTGGGACCCATAACCCAGTGTCTGGAGGTGGTCTTTGCCTTTGCCATGGCTGTAAGATATCCTGTCAGCTGTCTTACTGACTGAAGGGCTGCTGCTCTGAAGTGTCATGGGTTATGAAAAAAGGACAGTAGATTCTCTTCCAGAAGGGTGATGTAGTCCCCCTACCCAAACACACGGAGCACAGCAATAACCCAAGTCACTTTCCTGATGCAAACTGCCTGCAGATAGTGGGCAGGCCAGTAAAGACGAAGTGTTCAATTTTTACCAAAGCAGCTGTTATGTCTTCATAATTCAAAGGTGGGCCCTGATCCTTAAATAAGTAAGTAGGAAGAAAGTAAGACAGAAATATTGTAGTACATGTTGGTAGGTTTTCACTCAGCTCTGTGTGCACCTCTCACCTCCTTCTCCAGCAGTCTTTCCCTATAATAAGCTATATTCTACACTCTGTTATATCTGGCTTCTGTTTAGGTTACAAGCTCCTTGAGGCACAGCCTGTCCCTGTGCTTGCAAGACTTTTGCACGCTGATTATCCCCAAAGCCTCTGGCCATCAGTATAACACAGAGAGTGTATGGCAATGTCTGCAGAGCAGTGCTCCTGGTCCACCTGCTAGACTGCAGCAAACAACACACCAGGCAAACAACCAGCTGAAGGGCATGAAGAAATGGTACAACTAACCACGCAGGCTAGAGGCTCAGCTGGACTGAATGCTCCCAGTGCCATCCAAATCAGCATCAGCTGATCTGAGTCATCTAAAACCAACCCTCCAGACACTGTTTGTACTCTGGGGAGCCCTCTCACATGCTCTTTGTGCAGGATCCTGTTTTACCTGCTCAAGACGGGCTCACAGATGGCTATTCTCCTTGGCATCACCTAGAAAGGTTTGCTGTGCCTGGTCCTTCTAGTGCTGGGAGTTCACACAAGCCCCATTCTCCCAGAGTACACAGCAAAAGATCAGGCAAATGGTTTGAGGCACTAAGGGTGAACAGGAAATAATTGCTTTGTGGAGGTTCTCTCTCCTCTCTCTCTATACACACACGGTTGTATATATAGACACATAGATATATACACACCTATATAGACAAACATATATATTGATTTACTAACCTCTTGTCAGAGACATAAAATATATGTCCCTTTGCATAATGATATTATCCATGATGCTCTGTCCTACCCATTATCAGGGGAGCATCCTACATGGAGCCTTTACCACTTTCCTCCCAGATTTTTCACATTTTACAAAACAATGAACAAATATTTTCATCAGAGGTTTCTGATGTGTCTATCCATTAGGATCAAGACAATTCCATTTAAAAAATTTATTTCTCTTTGCCTGGGCAAGGATATTTTGTTTTATTTTTTTGTTCCAATAAATGCCATTTCCAAGTTGTGAGGATCTGGGACTATCTCTTATGGACAGTTAAAAAAACAAAGCAGTTTTCTGCTTACAAGCCTTCAATTTGTGTGGAGATTTACAGTAAATAGCAAACTCAAATAAGACGGTGAATTTAGAATAGCCATTTACAAGAACAAAGACACCGGTTTAAGACTTAAGAGCTTTCTCAACAGCTGTATTCTTTTTTTTTGTTTTCCTTCTCTGTGAGTTGCAAGATCATTTTCAAAGCAATACTATTCCAACCTGGTTGAAGTAGTCATAATGAATTAGACATGAATGCAACTCATGAATGACTGGGATATTGGTCAGAAAAGTTTTAATTTATTACATGTGCTTTTTTTAAAAAAAAAAACAAACCAGCATGTGTAGGCAGGTCGCATAAGACAACTGTGTGCTCTCACCTTCTGCTTGTATCATTCTTCTGAGAAACTTTTTTCTTTTTCATTGAAAGAAAGAGTCACCTTATAGCCCAGAAATTCCAGTCAGCTGGCTCAGCAAAAGGGACATTTCCCAGAAGTATAAGGAAGTAGAAGTAATAAAATTAATTCAGTTTTGTGTAGGTGTTTCCTGCAACATTTTAGAAACAGTCTTTTTTGGAAATGTAAGACGCCAGCAATTTGTTTTCTTCTACAATACGTTTAGCTTTCAAATTGGCATTTGAATCATACCACAGTTTATAAATAAACAGCATGAGACATCTGGAGTTTCATTCTGCTACACTTTGCATCATGTAGTGCTACAGACAGGTTAAGTAGTTTCCACTGCACGTTTGTCAATGGTTTTAAAAAAGGGTTAGATGGAATATATTAATAGGGTTTGCCTTAGAATAAATGGACTCAGGTCAAATAACTCTAAAAAATCAAAGAGAATTTTGACTTCAAACACAAGAATCAAACAATTTCAAATTTTGGATTATTTTGAAACTGGGTAAAATAAGAACACAAACTGTGTAAACAGTCTAAGTTTTATAATGCATTAAATGAAAATCCCAGATAAAGCTCTCATAACCTTGCATTTACCTGACTCAGGCAGGAATCCTTACTTGTTTTTTTGGTTTTGAACACTTTTCTCTCCTGGGAAATTAAACCCTTCTTTTCCCTTCTTTCCTTCCTTCCTCCCCAAGATCAGCACTTATCCTTCTTCATCCTTCCTTTCTTCCCAGCAGCAGTGTTTCTCCTGTTTCCTTAGCAGCATTATGCTCCCTTCCAGAACTCACATTGGCTCTTTTCCCCTTCACTTGTTCCTGCGCTGATATCCTGCCATGAGCCTTTGCTGCCTGCTGCAGAAAGCTGTCACATGCAATTCTACACAGTGCTTTATGTTCTACAGTAGTGGCAAAAGTGATGTTACACAAGTTCAAAGGTGACATGATTAACTTAAATCAGAACATTTTTCAAAATTAACAAAGTTGGTCATAAGACAAAATTCTTATTTCAGAGAAAAACTAGTAAAGGGTCTTGACATTTTTAACAAAAGCAAGAAAACAAAATGCAGAACAAATGTGCACACAGAAGATAAATCTGCCTGGGAATGGGGAACACAGATAAGGGATTTTGAAGAGGCATCCTCCTTCTTAAGCAAGTGCCTGGGGGATAAACTGTAGTGAATTGGGCTCTTTCATTCTCTCTTTTTTTTTTTATTTTTTTAACTGCTCCATTTTGTAAAGATATTAAAATCTTTGGCCAAAGAAAGCAAGAATGGATCTGGGTCTCTTCTTAAACTGTGAGCAGTCAGTACACCTCTTTGCTGAAAATCAGAAATGACATCTTTAAAATATTTTTGTTAAATTGCCCAAATATTTTTTGAAACATCCTTCTTTTAAAATCAGTTTCTTCAGAAAATTTCTTTTTCAATAGCCATTTTAATAGGAAAATAAAATTTCCCTCCTCCAACATTTAAAAAAATACCTCCTCCATAGCTGTAGCAATATGTGTGAGGTACCAGACAGCATGATCCATTTACTGTGGCAGAGTAGAGGGGCAGAATCACCTCCCTCAACCTGCTGGCCACTCCTCTTCTGATGTAGCCCAGAGCATGGTTGGATTTCTGGGCTGCAGGTGGCATTGTCAGCTCATATCCATCCTCTCATGCACCAGCACCCATGAGTCTTTCACAGCAGGGCTGCTCTCGATCTGTTCACCCCCAGTCTGTATTGATACCAGGGAATGCCCTTAACCAAGCACAGGACCTTGCACTTGACCTTGTTGAACCTCATGAGGTTCACACAAGCCAACCTCATGTGTGTCAAGGTCCCTCTGGGTGGCATCCTTTCCCTCCAGATGGCATCCCTTCTCTCTGGGTAGAATCCCTTCGCTCCACTGTGTCAACCACATCACACAGCTTAGTGTCATTGGCAAACTTGCTGAGTGGGCACTTGCTCTCAGTGTCTATGTCAACAACAAAGATGTTAAACCTTTTCTTAGCTTTGCATGTGATAGCTCTTTGAAGGAGCTGTGGCATAAACTAAAGGAATCTGTCTCTCTAAATAAATTGTTACCCTCTATTCTTTTGTTGGGTCTGACGTTCTGGAAAGAGCAGATAGACATATTGTCTTTGTGAACATCAGTGCTCAAAACCTATATATACAGAATGAAAAACAAACCACGTTCCAGCAGGGCTCTGGCATCTCCTGTTGTTAACAAAGGGATAACAATAAATTAATAGACAGTTTAATTTCTCACACTGGCAAAGTTTGAAAAGGCAAAAATAAAACTGTAATCCAAACACTGACTGTTTTAAATCCGCACTGTAAATCACACTACTTTTCAGCTGGAGGAATGTCCTGAACTTTCCAGACCTCTCAATGTTGAAAGCCACATCTGTGTTTGTGTAGTTTAATCATAAAATCCTGATCAGCACATATTTGAATACTTAGTTCTTCTGGTAGAGATAGGGTGTGTTCCCAGTTAAGAGCCATTGTCATTAGAGTACCCCTGAGTTTTCAGCAGAAAAACAGACTCCATTCGGATGTATATGCAATTTTAGTTGCTGTTACTACCAAGGTAATTGCAATACAGTTTGAAATTCACTATAGTTACTCACGCACACCATTTCCAACATGTACATCTGGTTTTGAGCTTTTCTTTATGATATACAGAATGCAGCGATTTCTAACCATGCTAACTGAAAACTAACCTCTTTCCAATTGCAAATGCTTCATGCACTGGCTAAGTGAGGAGAAAATACATGAAAATAATATGAAATGACTGTCCCAGCTGCTCAAGAAATAGTGTAGCAGGATGTGTTTGACCTAGGAAGGGCAAGGCAAAATGGCTTTCTGATGTTTATTGTTTAAGAAGTGAAGCACGTTACAGACTAGGCTTCGCTTTGAGAAGGGAACTCACCATTGCTTGCAATGCCACTCTCTGCTTTTAGTTCTTAAAAGAATATGAAATTTAAAACAAACAAACAAAACCTTCCAATTTTTTAAGTAAAGACAACCTGCCATTTAGACAATGAGTATCATGTCATGCCTATATTGCCTTCCATGACACAAATCAGTGATGCTGAGAATCATTCTCTGAGGTGGTCCATAAGAAAAGCTATTCAAGAAGTTGAAATCTAAGTTTATACTTTAGCTGTTGTCAGAGGTTCTAAATTAAGCTAGGACCTTCTCAGAAGCCCATGCATTAGAGGTGCTAATTTGAACAACGCGGTTAAATATCACCTCCTCTGAATTCCACCTGCTTGAAATTAAAGCTGTAATTTCACTTAAACATTATATAGTTAATCATACTTTCTATGTCGGAGCCCAGTGTGCTGTTTGAAAATTGCACCATTACTCAGTGAAGCCATCCTTATGTCCCTTTTATGAAAGACATTAAAAGAACACAAGGCATCATTACTAATTTACAGGGAGGGCAGATTCTGCCTGTCATGCCTTCTGTGTTAAGGATTCTTCTGCTTGCAGAGAGCCACTGGTATGTGGCTCAGCAATAGAAACATTTCTAGCTGCTGGCAGGAATGACTTTGTAGTTGCAAATGTGTTTTTCAGACATAAAATGACAGGTGAGAACATCTTTTATGTTTTTGCAAAACACAGCAGAGTAAAATACTCAGTTACCTGTGTGATAAGAAACGACAGCAGTAGCTGTTAGAGAAATAGATATTAGATTTTGGGACAACAACCAGTCAGCCACACGTTCTATGAGCTTCTGATCTTTGTTATTGGAGACAGTTGGACTTTTCTCAAAGACTTACTTGTGAAAGCCAGGAGTGAAAAATTGCAGGAAATGCTGCATTATTGCAAGTACCTGACAACAGTATAAACATTATAGTGATTAGGCACATAGGAGATGGTAAATCTCTGTGTTTTTTTTCATAAAGGGCTGCCAAAATGTTCTCAAGGTGCTAGAAGCAAAGTGCTTTCAGGGCACAGAGCCAGTTTATCTGAAAGGCAAATCGCTCCATTAAGTATTTAATGCTCAAAGGGACCACTAGTGACAAATACTATTTGGCTAATAGACCTTCACATTTTACCTAGTCATGAGAACCTAATGTTGCTACCCAGGGAAAAGAGCAGTATTTCAATTGCTAAGAGAAAGGAGTGGCTAAACTGAGCTGAAGAGGTCTGGTGGGAGCAATACAGCAATCAGCAAAGCTTTAGAGGATGTCCACGTGCCTGTCAGTGAGGGAGCCTTAAGTGGAGGTTTGTGCACTGCTGAAAAGATCTTTTGTGCCTCCACTACAGCAAGGCAAATAAAGGAGCATTAGTTACTACATTTTCTAGGGGAACGAATATGCTTCAGGCTTTACAGCTTTTTCCTCTTATTATTCCATTCCCGATACTCTACTGATATCACCCATTTCTTTCCACAGAGTATTCCCATTGTTGTCTGTAATTAAGATATCAAGCAATTTATGCCACTGGCACATCACATCGGTGCTCTCCTGTCTTTCATACTGAGATCAAGCCTGTAACTACTTAACGAGTTGAACCCCAAGACCAGTTCTGAGAACCTACCCTGGGAACAGCTCCTCCAACCCAATAAGCCTAGCAAAAACTGTAATCAAGCCGGTAGAAAATTCACCTTTTTCTTCTCCAGCTTATCTGTTTTTGGCCCAGTACTGGCAATAGTTTTGATCTATCTGGGTTTCAGAAAAGGTTGTTTTCTAAAGCAGGAAATTCTTACTTTCGCAAAGAAATATAATCTAGCTGCACAAGCTACTCTTGATAAAATCACAAGCATTTTATTTCTTTATCACTGGATACAGGTTACCTTAGCTATTCACTGGGCTTAGGGTATTGTCTGCCAATTGAGAGGCACATTGTACTGTTTGATACCATCAGACCTGCCATTCCACATGGTATCAGAGTCCTACAAAGGATATTAAATTGGTCTTACAATGCTAGTGTTAAGCTCTGAATTTTGTAGTGGTGATGGGGTACAGCAATCCCTTGTCTAGAACAGAGAATTCCTATGGTGCCTGCAGTGCTCAGGGGAATGTATATAACCTCCTCTGACTATATTCCAACTCAGTAAATCTACATGTCATATCATAAATTTCAGGAAGTTTATAGTCTCTCATTTGTCTTTGTATTTCAGTTAAACTGTGCAAGTTGTGATCATTCAGCTTTGTAGTCAGACACCATGAGTGCAGCAAGGTTAAGGGACATGCAAGATTTTAGCCCCAGAACAAGACTTAGGCTTTCCCAGTGGTCACTGCCACCCAACAGGGAGCCCTGTGTGATTCCTGGGGCCAAGCCATGTTATTTGAACTGCAAACAGGGTTTTTGCTGCTTCTCTTCCCATACAAATGTGCAGTTTGGCTGATTTTCATCCACCATTATTTGTAAGACAGTGCAACGGGGGGAGATATTATCAAACTAGGCAGTGAACCAGCTAGAAACAGGAATAAATTATATTAATAGATGATCATCTTCTCAGCAACAGATCCAATGTTGAGCACAAACTCTGCAAAGATGTGAGCAATACAAAATCTGATCATGGCCGCTGTTGGCAGGAGGCCTTTCAGTTCATGTTGGAAACCAGTGAGTTTTGTCAGTCTGAGCAAATAAGACCAGGTTTTGGATTTATTTCACCCACAGTACAAACCAAGTGTATTGTTGTTCTATACTTATTTCTACCTAGAGATAATTAGGGCCCCAGACAATACTATCTCCATCAAGCACATTTCCCTTCCCTTCCACCTATGCTACTTGCAAATTTGCAAGGGCCCATGACTTGTATCTGCCATCCTCATGTCCCCATTTATCTCTGCATCTCCTCTGTCTGTGTCTTTGAGAATGTGAGCCACTAAGTCTGAAGGGTGGACTGAATAAGAATCTTAAACCAGTGCATTCAGGGATGAGCCGTACACTGGCATTATTTTAAAAGCCTGCTTAGTGAAGTAGCAGCATTCCTGCTTATATTATTGCTGTAAGCTAGTTCTTGTCCACAAAAGCACCAAAGACCTTGAGAAAAGGAAGTGAAAAACTTGATGCCACTTGCAAAGTTTAACCCCGTACCCCTTACCTTACCAAGATGAAATATAAACCATCATTTTGGACCAAATAGGAAAATCAAGTAAAAAAAATCCAAAAGAACATAGGTCAGACATAGGAGCAAATAGGCACATAGCTCAGTGTTATGCTCAGAGCTTTCTGAGAGGAAATGCTGTCAACAAAGCCCAGGATATCAATGTGCAAAAGCAGAATGACCCAGTATTGTATACATGGGAAAACACTAGAGGACTGATAAGGCTCAGTGGCAGAAGTGTGACCCTATCTCTGAAAGAGCAGACACAACCTATGAGTGCCCTAGCCCAAACCTGAATCCTAGGCACGGGCTGAATCTTGCACCACTCCATGGTTTACATGAAAAAATTCTCAAGGAAGAATTCTTGAGGTTGACTGTTCTTCACTTCTGCAGTGCTTTTGCAGTCCCACTCCTACTGCAGCTCCAAAATTTCTTGCTCTCCTGAAAGTAAAAGGTTAGTTATTGGCTGAGCTTTGGACAATGAGCACTTATGGATAACCTTACCTGTTCTCATAGGGGAAATGCCAAAGAGAACAAAATACCCTACCAGCCTTGCAGAGTGAGCTTGTGGTCAGTTTTCTCCTGTTTGAATATTTTCCTTCTCAGTTGTCAAAACATTCTGAGCAAACACACTACAATACACACAGAAGTGTAGATCCAGCTGTGACTTGAGTGTGCTATGCAAGAGTACTGTGCTTTGCTGTAAGAGAGTCAGAAAATTATCATCTTGGTTAGGGACACACAAAGATTCAGGCACTCGTGACACTGGTTATGGAGCAGAGTCGCATTAAGTCAAAGGGGACAGGAGTGGGGCAGGTCTGTGAAGGTTAAACTTCTGAACAATTAAAACCTTGAGAAGAACAGCAAGCAATTCCATATTCAGAAAGAGAGGGAGAAGGAGTGAGATTGACATAAACCTTGCAATTCATGGTATTTTCCAAAGAAATACTTTCAATCAACATTATTCAATAAGCTTGTGGCCTCAATATACAAGCATGTGAATCACCTGAGTTCCAGATTTTATTCCAAATTAAACAGAATAGAGTCTTGGAAATAGATCTTTCATCTGCCCAATAGCTACAAAGAGAGGAACAAACTGGCTTATGTTTGTTAACACTGAAATTTAAGATCTTCATATCCTTCATTTCTTTGTACCCGTACATTGACTTGAGAAAGCTGGAGATAGGGGAAAAAATAACTCTGCAAAACAGAACAGCTTAAACTTTCTGAGCTGTTTGAACAGCAGAAATTGAAGTGTGTGCTGGAAGGGGGTGAAAGGCAGTGATAATCTGTTTTCAGAGTAGTTTGATGGTTTTTGAATTAAGCTTCTCTGCTTATGAACTACAATAATAAAAGTTGCTGAGAAGTACAGGAAGTTTTAATGTTTATACTAATCTGTCCTGCACAAAAAGACAAAGCTGCACAGCATTAAAATAATAGAAATGTTCAGGAAAACAAAATGCAAAACTAGTTATTTGGGTCTAAATTTAACTTAGGGAATAGTTGCTGTGAATACATCACTATGTACAGGCTTCGTATGTATCACATTTTCAGTTCTTGATGGCCCCAAAGTTGCAGACCTCATTTCATTTTACTGATAAACTCTTTCTAATATTAGCAGAAGGTTTATTGTAGGGGAAAAAAAACCCCACAGCTGAGGTATTTACCTTCATATTGTATTCATTCAACCAAACTGCACCTTGCTATGATATGCCTCAAAACAACCCTAGAACAGTGTTCAAGGGATTTAGCATTTTCTATTCTTTATTTGTTTATACCCTTCTCTTTTTAATTTAATGATGCTTTGATGCAACTTTTCACTGCAAAAGGAATGTTCTCGCTCGGTGTATTATCAACAACAATGTTTTGATGGGATACTTTCAGAAGTCCAGGATCTGTGAAAGGTTTCCATACAAGAGGAGTTACACAGCTCCAAAGAATCACTAAGTGAGCTAACATATGCAAAAAAACCTGCAACTAAATCCTTATGGCAAGGGCACTCCATCTAGCCCTTGTGCTCACCACTAACTGGAAGTGCTCATGTAGACTCATAACAGATCATCTGAGAAATTTGCACAGAGAAAAGATTTCTGAGAGATTGAATCCACTCACACTTGTAAAGTACTCTTAATAAAATTACTGCTTACTTATTACAATAGCACATGGCATTTATAAATAATAGAATAGGAAGGTTAGATGACCAGAGCTATATGACAGCACATTTCTGATTAAAAGTGTGTTTTCTGTTCTCCATAACTGTGAGAAGGAAGAGGAAATATTTCTTCAAGGAAAGTGGTTAATTTAAAAAGTTATTTCTTGCTGAACATTTTTAGCATATGTTGCCCTTGAGATAGTTATGAAAAGCTAAAATATGGATGGGCTTGAAGTCAACTTTGAGCCCTGAAAACTGGGGTTGTTTTAAAGGACTAATTCCCAGGAGACTCTTTTCCATATCTTCTTCTGCTAATTCTGCATTTTATTTTACAGTCATAATGATTTATTTTATAGTCCCTATAGTGTTCTATTAAGCCTAAAGATTTGCTTTTTTCACAGTAGAGTTACACCTCCCACCTTCTAATGTTAGTTACATCAAGTGGTAAAGGAGCCTCAGCAAGGTCTGGGGGTGCTTCAGAAAGTCTAGGGTATCTTGCTTGTCTTCAGAAGGCATCTCAGAGGTCCTGTGTCATATACCAAAGCCATACAGACATCCCAGATAGCCTGTGCTTTCCAAAATACCCATTTCCAAGCACCTGAATTACCTTCCAAATACCTGGCTGTTGCTCTCCCTCAAAACCACCACATTTTTCAATTTCCTCTACTCACATTGAATACAACTTCTCAAGCCTTCTGTGAAAAGAGACACAAAACTTTCCATTATTATGACAGAACAAGTTGCCAACAAATGCTGATTTCTATTTTAATTTCCTGTGCATCCCTCCTGTTTCACTGCCTGAATGTCTCTGCTTAAGTATTCCTGATCTTTTTCTCTCTCTGGCATTTTTTTTCTTTTTTAACCACTTAACTGAAGCAATGTAAAGACTAGAAAGGTAAACAGAACAGTAGATACATGTTGAAAGTTGGCTCCATCAGCCCAGTGTGGCACATGGTATTCCTGATGCAGAAGACTAACTTGGCATTTTCCTGTCTCCAATATTCACCCCTCAACATCTGGCTGCTAGGGTCTGCTTTCCTGGCACCCAGGTCACCTTCTGCCCTCCACTGAAAAAGCTTATTAATAGAAGAAAAATTTTTTTCTGGTTCCTTCTGTGACTTAGATGGGCCAGTTGGCCTTTTTTCCACAAATTAAAAATAATTAAAAACACCCAAAACTTAAGTTAAGGCCAGTTCCCGTAGTGCTCTCAACAAAACCTCTATGGCTTCATAAGGAAACTTGTTGAACAAGGGCACCTCGGTGAGCTAGGAAAATCCAACAAGTTAGGGAACTTACTGCTGGAATTCAGCTCTAAGAAACCAGTAACCTGGTCTAGTGGAAGGTTCCCTGCTCATGGCAGGGGGAGTGGAACTAGATGATCCAAGCCTTTCTGTGATTTTTATTTGATGGCCTTAATCCTACTGGAATTTTCATTCATTAGTACAGGAAATACAAATCAAGGAATTTAGGATAATTCAGGTTGGAAGGGACCTTGAAAGATCTATAGTCCAACCTCTTGCTCAAAGCTGGGTCAGCTACAAAATCAGACTATGTTACTCTGGGCTCTATGCAGCTGAGTCTTTACAACTTCTCAGGACGGCAAGGCTGAAATTTAATAATTTAGTGGCTGAAGAAATGTGAAGATCCTGTGTTTTGTTCCTGAAACAGCCTCTAAGGTCAAAACTATTATTTTTTGGTTCAGGTTAAATAGAATTATTGTACTGAAACTGCTCTTTCAGAATGAGAACTACATCCAGTTTTGGTGACATTTGCAACATTTTGGAGGGCATTTTCAGTGGAAAAGTTTCTAAAATATTCATGGCATCAAGTTGGAGATCAAACATGGATTGTGACTCAAACACCACCACCAAATCTGAACTAAATTAAAACCTTGCTCGTAATGAGACCAGCTCTTTTCTATGTACAAATGTCCTCTTTATATTCAGTACCTCTCTGAACCAGTTCATGTTTTCCTTCTCCTTCCAAGTCTCAGCACAGTCCAGCCACTGTTCTTCTCCATCTCAGTTATAACTATTTTCCACAGAGATAATACCTTTTGTTAGAATCATCCCACTTATTGAATGGGATGTATAAAAAGCATTGAAAAATAACATACCAGGTTATTTAGGTCTAAATGGGATTTTTTAGGAAATTATAACCCTGGAGAGTCTAAAGTAAGAACATTCAAGATTTCCACTTAGAAAAAAATATGCTATACAAAGTGCTTCATTGCACTTGATTGGGCTTGTGTTCTCTCCACACCTTTCTTTAGTTGATTACAATAGAGCATATTGGAATTGAGTGGCTTCTTCTCCCACGCAGGGGGAAAAAGTAGCCTCTTCTCACCTTAGTCTCATTGTTATTGAAATAACTACTTTAACAGAACAACTTTTTTCTCCCATTTTTCCTAACACAATTCATGTAGATGCCCTTAATGATAACTGCAGAGCAAGAGCTTCTTTCCATTGTGTGCTCCAAATTTACACACCAAAGAATATCTCAAAATTACACTTTTGAGAGGTAACTCCTTTGTATGTTCTCTTAATTTTCTGTGCTTGATTTGTGTTAAAAATAACCTTTTCTTTTGCACGGTTATTTTTGCCCCAGTCCAGATCTGAATCTGGGGTTCAGCATGAAGCTTCATGAACTGTGAGGGCAGCTGTAAAGTGAAAGGGACCGTGAAAGGGTGAATGAAGAGCAGGAAACATTTCAGTTAACATTGCCACAACAGTGTCCGCTGATCTACAACCTCAAATGCGCTAAACCCCATTAGAGATTCGTTATACAAAAATTGGAAATTAAAAATTAAAGTCATGGGGTCAGTAAAAGCAGAACATTTTAGGAATGGTTCTGACACTTCCTTTATCTCTCAAAATTAATTAATGCCTCCACAATAAAACAGAATTAAAAGGGCATTTGAAGAATGCTTCAGAACCCATTTCAGAGATGCCACAAGAGTGCTATAATGTCACCTGTTCATACTCAGCCAGACAAAGATACAAATCAAACCCACCCTAAGGACAAAGAGAGGGGTACAGCAGTCCTGTTGGGCTTGGATTAGATGGAAACAAGAGTCTCTGTGAACTGGGGATAGATGACAAAGGTCATTTTTTTCAAGAGTAAAAGTTGCAAGAAGAGAAGGTTGAAATAGAAACTTTGAAAATGCATAAAGAGGATGTCTTGTCCATATTTTTGTTGATACTTAGCTCTGACTGTAGCAGTCCATCACAGAAGCTGACCTCCATCTTCCAGCACACTTTTGGGTTCTTGGTGAGCAATGCCTTTGCTTGTGCTACCCCATCACATGTGCTTCAGGCCTGATAGACCTGTAGGTGTGAAGCTAAAGGGGAAATTATGCATTGAGATTCTCTTGTTATAATCTCTTACTAAATAAAACTGAGTCTGCCAGGTTTACAGCCCAAGCTCCTGAGAGTAGCAGTGGAACGTACCCAGCCAGCAGGACACAGGCTTCCTTGCATGCACCACACTGCAAAGGGCTGCCTTTACCTACAGCAGCTTTTAAACTCCTGATATTTACCGTATCTGTCACTGCAGATCTGTCAGGCAGATACCTTTTTTACTTCTTATAGTTCTGACACTTCCTCTGGTAAATTTACTGTAGCTTTTACACTAGCATGAAGAAGCAAGGCTGCCAGGCTAATGGGCACCACCAGGAGACACCTGGCTGCCCAAGCTGGACTCAGAGAGGTTCGGGAAGACAAACCCTTACAAAAAAATGCAGTGTCAAAGCAGGCTTGGCTCTGCACAGAAACAGAGAATGGCAGCTCTTGAGTGTTTTGCTCACCCTTTCTGTAGCTGAGCTGTCTTCTAAAAAAGCACCATGTCAGAAGACAGCCAGTGCTCCTCTCAGTTTACAGCTACTCACTCAAAACCATGTTTGTCCTCCCAGCTTTTCCACTCCTCTGTACCACTGACATCCAGCTGTATATGGAGCTGTATGGCAAGCTGTATATGGAGCTGTATATGGCAAGCCAGTTGTGTGGATCTGAAAACACACTTGGCCACTGACAGCATTTAAACAAACCAGGTAATTGTAAAATTCTGCTAAGTATGATACAGTCTGGATGCCATACCTATCCTTCACAAGGTCTTGATAAGAAAGCTCCAAAATAAATGGAAAACAGCTGATCTCTAGGCAAACATCATCATGAATGATTGGCTATCACAGAATTCTCTCATTTGGAGAAGGGAGACCTTTGGTCCACTTTTTCCTTTGTCCTTGCAAATTGGACTAGGCAGGAAAACACCAGGACTGTGTACCTATGCTTTTTTAATATTCCCTCTTTGGCTTCAGGAAACCACATTATAGCAGTTAACACCATAACAGCATTTATCTGTTTTAAGCTCCACCTCTTTGCCCTGAGGACTAAATTAGCAAGGTTAATATTATGACAATCTCAGAATATACTCATTACAAATTTCACACCTGGTTTCTGCAAAACATAATCAGCAAAGTCACAACAGCTTTAAAAAGCATTACAAAGTCCTTCCCTTACTCCTACGCAATAGATTACTGCACGTACATTGCAATAACCTGAATATTTATTACACATTTCAGATCTTGTCCTTGCATAGCACATTACTGAGAACATCATAAGACTTTAAGGTATTCACTGCATCTTAGCTCACAGCAAATGTTTAGCACTGTACAAGGAAAGTTTAATACCAGTGGCCAGAAGTCCCATGTCATGGACTTGGTCACATCCTAACTAGTCCCTACACATTGTTCCTAGACTACAATAATATAACTATTTTTTTTTAATTATTCCAGGCCTTTCCCTTCTAAACCCAAAATCTAAAAGAGATTAATTGTAGGGAAAATATGGATAAATCAATGCATAGTTTTGGAGCTGCGATTTGCTGTGAATTAATTCCTGTGTATTGTTTTTTATTAGACATGTATTAGGCAAAATCATAGAAAAAGCCCACATAGCCTTTATGACCACTGTCTGAATTACTAATGAGCATCTTATTAAATATGTACATAAATCCGACCTCAAAGCATAATTTTTTTTTCTGATGGTTCATAACCTGCTACCAGCAGAAGAAACAGCTTCTGCTAATTGCATCACCCAACAGAACTTCTCTGTTCTCAGATGACCTTTTGTTGATCGCCCATTAGTATTTCACTGCAGTGAAAAGTGCCAGTGTATGTAGAAAGGGAGACTTGAAACTTCTAATTGCAATTTGTTTGTGCATCTCTCCCAGCCACAAAAGTTGGGCTTTGATACATTTAAGTGTTGGTCAATAACAGCACCTTGATGCCAGGCTTTGCTATAAGGAGATTAATTAGATAAAAGTATGGTTATGTGAGGTATAATTTAAGATCTCAGAACATCAAAGATATCAAAAACATCAGGATAAAAATGACTTGCAGTTAATAGGAGACATACGAGGTAACATAAAATATTTCTATGAATACATCAAAAGTAAAAAGATAAAGAAGGAAAGTCTAGGCCTGTTTCCAGCAGGAAAAGGGAAGAATTAACTCAGAGAATGATGCAAACTTCAGTGACAGTTCAGTGTTAGTCCTCTCAGAAATGGAAATTCTGATCTGGTATTTAAGGTGATTGATTTGAACAATTGAATGTATATCAACTGGGAAGGAATAATTTAAAGAGTATGTGGGCTTATGCAAAGTGGCAGGATTGTATATAACCCACACTGGTGTGGTTCATAAATTAAGAGAAGAAATCTTGGCTATTATGCTGTGAAACTGAAAAGAATGGAGATATCTTGGTACTCTAGAGAGGACAAAACACACTACCTATATTTATAAAAGGCACAGGTAGCAGGACCCAGGGATTATATTATGTATAATAATACCTGGAATTACATACCTGGAAAGCCAACAGCAGAATATTAAATAATTAGTATATCCATATATGGAGGATAATGAAAAAGAACCAACTATTAATGAATTATCAATATAAACTTGTCAAGAATGATATTACCTTGGACTAATTCAATCTGTCTTAATGGATAAAGCAAAAACAATAGATCAAGCCGATATGAGTTTCAGAGGGGCTTTTGGTATTATCCTATACTCATTCTACTGAAACTAATGCAGTCACAGAAAAGTGTACTATAGGTGCACGTGCTCTGCTATGCATGCGAAGGCACAAACAAAAATAAATTTTCTAACCAAAACATTTACAACCTGCACTAGTTGCTTATATCTGGAAGAAGAAAAGAGGACATAAATCAGAATACTGAAAATTATGCATAGCATGCATCATCGATGGCATTTACTTTCAGTATAGAACAAATAACTCCATATTTACTAGACTTTGAAGCTCCAGTTAATCAGTGTCAGTAAAAGCAGAGGTCACTGGTCATGTATCTACAGAACATAACACTGTGTAATAAAGATGTTCCACCAACCCTTTCTCCAGATGCTGGTTGAAAATGATCGGAAATCAAGAGGATACACATGTCCTGAGGCTGAGGTGGTTCTACCAGTGACAAGGCTAATAAATACAATGGACATATGTTCCTGTACTTAGATACGGGCCTGAAATGCTGGGGTTTTGGGAGGATGAATCTGGAGAATGAGAATATGTTGTTATGCAGCTTAATGCAAATACTGTCCTTTGGTCAAGTTATGAAGGATTGGACAGGTGTGTTGCTGATATTTTGTCCTTATCAATCCAATTTAGGTTGTCTTGTATTTCAAGGTTCTCTGTCCCACTTGCCTACTTTTTTCAGTTGACCAGTCCTACCTGACAGCCCTGTTAAGAATTCTACATTGCAGAGATATTTTCCATTGTTACTGCCTTTATTGCAATTACTAAGACATGGTCTTCATATTTGCTTTAGGTTTCAAGCACTACAATGTTTTAGTAAGACAAAGGACACAAAATATGACCACCATTTTTCAGTAATTCTGTAACCAACAGCCAAATGTCTATATGCATATTAAGCACAGATATTTACCGCGTAATCAGAACAAAAATGAGAACCCCACCCTTTCAGAAATTACAAATGTGTCCCTTTTAACTGCCAACTTACCAGCTGTATAGGACGTGTCTTAATTAAAAATACATTTGAAAAGCTTCCAATCAAACCATAATATAAATGGTGGTACTTTAAAGACCTGGAAAAGACAAACAGTATTTCTGTCAACCAGTCCAGAGAGTTATATGGACAGATCTGAGAAGCCAGTTTTGCATTTGGATAATATCTCAGCATTCATTACCTAGGAGCACAACAACAAAACACACATTTTATCAATACTAAGTGATGCTGCCATGCTCAAGCTTTGTTTGGTTTTGGCAACATTTAAAAACCCTTCTGACATCTATGCCAGTAAATAGCTCCCTGTAAGAGCCCAAGCTGTTCTGACCTGTAGAATATTTGCAGTACAGCACCTGTTTTTCACACTGTACTGTTGCACCCAAGCTGGCTGCCTGCAGCCTGACTGCAGACAGGTCTTGGCTTACGTGACGGCCACTGTCTCTGCCAAACTGACAAACCACCCACTGCACACCTATTAAAACTGAGTTCCCTCATGAAGGTTGTACCATTTATCTCTCCTGTGACTTGGTTGTATAGAGAGACTGTAACACAGAAACACACAGACAGTTCTAGTGAGAAGCTGAGAAAGGCACACTGCTGGCAAACACTGGTCCTTGCTCCTGCACCTTTCACGATGCAAACTGTAGCTGCAAACCCAATGTCTGTTGCATCATTCATAACATTTGAGAAAATATACAGTGTTCATTGGGGAGGAAGCACCACTGTATTCCACTCAACTCTTGCTCTGCAGAAGGGGGTGTAAAATGTTGAGGGATAAGACACAGAACTAGCAGCTTAACAATGAGCCATGCGAGACACAAGGGACATCTGTCCTTCAGGAGACTATGGCTATCGATACACAGAGATAAGAAGACAATGTGATGATGAACCTACTCAAAGAGTTAACAAATGCTTTCTGCAGCTTGGTTCTGGTAAATAAAGGCTGGTAAATGTTCTCTTCAGTTAATCTGCTCGTAACAATGTCTGTTGTTGCTTCATCCCCTCTGTTCACTCACCTAAAATTGGTCCACACAGTCTATAGCAGTGCAATCTGTGAAACTGTCTGCAAACATGCCTGGTGTCTATGAAAAAGCAACACAGGGAATTGTAAGGCTGCTCAGAAGCCAAGCTTTTAGGGCATTAGGAAAAGCAGAGACAGGTTTTCTTATTGTGTCTTTTGCGGCAATGAGCTAGATATAGCAGTTTCATGTCACCTGTTTTTCTCTGTACAGAGATGGTTTCCATCACAACTGAAAATGTTACGCAACTGTACAACATGACCACCCAGGAGCTCACAGTCAGTCCGACAAATTTCTGCAATAATTCAGGAGTGGATCAGACAAATCCATATGAATGTTTTAATGAAGATGTACAGAAATGGCTAGAAGATTTTCAGCCTGGATTCTTCTGGTTTATATTTATTCTGGGAGCAATAGAAAATTCATTTGTCCTCAGTGTCCTGTGTTTCCACAAGAGTAGCTGCACAGTGGCTGAAATTTACCTAGCAAATATGGCACTTGCTGATTTACTGTTTGTCTGTGTTTTACCTTTCTGGGCCATTAATGTTTCTAATAATTTTCACTGGCCTTTTGGCCTGTTTCTCTGTAAAGCTGTCAACAGTATGAGTTACATGAACTTTTATTCTAGCATTTATTTTCTGACACTAGTGAGCATTGACCGCTACCTGGCCTTGGTGAAAACCATGTCCCTCGGACGGATGCGACGAACTGTCTGTGCCAAAAGGAATAGCTTTGTAATCTGGATATGTGCGTTGCTCATATGTTCACCTACAATGGTGTTTCGAAATTTACGTTATTTTGAAGAATACAACATCACAGCCTGTGCCCTTATTTACCCAACCAGCTACTGGGAGCCCACAAACAACTGCTTGCTGAATATTGTGGGGTTTGTGATCCCATTCTGTGTAATTACCTTTTGCACAACACAAATCATCAAAGCCTTACGCAGCAGTGAGCTGCAAAAAATGAAGGTAGTCCAGACAGAGAGGAGAGCCACCATGCTGGTCCTTACTGTTCTCTTGCTGTTCATCATTTGCTGGCTTCCATTCCAGATCAGCACATTCATTGACACAATCCGCTACTTTGCACCTACATTCAAATGCTTGGAAAACATCAATGAAATACTTACGCAGATAGCTGTTTGCTGTGCCTTTAGCAACAGCTGCCTGAACCCAGTCCTGTATGTAATTGTTGGGAAGCACTTCCAGAAGAAGGCTGTGGAATTCTACACAGGTTTGCTCCCAAAGAAGTGCAGAAAATCACAGTCTGTGCAGATGGAAAGCTCCATGGACACTTTAAGAACTTCTGTTTCAAGTGAATACCCAAGGAAAAAGTCTGTTTTGCCATTACCCCAATAGCACAATTTTAGGAAATCTTTACAGGAAGGAAGTTTTCTAAACATATCAGTCTCTACTAATGTACATCTGCTACTGGTCCACAGAATAAACAGGCAGTAGTGTTCATCATGTGTGGGAAGTCAATGGTTTGATCTTAATGGAAACTCCACACCTGATTTTAATGTCATTGGAAATTTTTCATTATTGAATCTTATTTGGTAGCCTGCTTACATTTTCATGGTGGAATAATATTTGGTGCATATATAATTTGGAATGTTTGCATTTCTAAGGTGTATACAGTTCTCTGAACAGTCCCAGTGTAGAAGCTGTTGTCAAGATTGTGCAGCTACTTATGGTACTCATACAGTGTGCTAGATTGATCTGGAAGGGGCTTCTACTTGAGTAAGTTCTGGTAAGTGAATCCTGTAGGATCATTATTCACACGGATTTTTAGGTGTGTTCATCTTCTGGGCCATTAATTTCTCTCTTCAGTCATCCAGAACTATTTGATCATTTGATTGAGAAGAGATGCCTTTTTGCAACTGCTCCTGTTATTTGCAGGTTTACATGAGCACGTAGGTATGGAAAGTAGCTCAAAAAAAGATAAAGCAGAAGTGAAAGAAAAGCTGTAGCCAGCTGCATGAAGTTAGATGCATTTTCTTTGGAGCAGGAGATTCTTTATCCCTTCTACTTTGTGGTGAAAGCATTCATTTACTCCTTTTGAACGAGTGAATGCTATTTACATTCATACTTATGCTTCACCTCAGAGACTTAGTTTTTTCATATTCAAAAAGCATAATTAATATTTTAATGTTATTTAATGGAAATATAAAAGCTCAGCACAACTGGTATAATGTCACAAGCAGAAGAAACTGAGAATATGAAGGAGAGCATTACTTAACTACATTAGAAATCTAACTGAAGGTAACAGGACTCTTGAAAGTTCAGAGTATTCAAGAATGGTCTTTTCAGACGAACAATACTTTGTCTGTAGAGTTAATCTGTGTAATTTTAATACAAGATAGTTTTTACCCAGTTGGACTGGATTTTTGATCTGAATTTCACAGAATCACAGAATATGCTGAGTTGGAAGAGAACCACAAGGATCACTGAGTTCAACCCTTAACCCTGAACAGGACCATCCTCAAGGGTCTCACCATGTGTCTGAGAGTATCATCCAAACACTTCTTGAACTCTGAACAGTGGTGCTGTGACCACTGCCCTGGGGAGCCTGTTCCAGTGCCCAACCACCTTCTGGGTGAAGAAACTTTTTAATATTCAGCCTAAACCTCCCCTGACACAAATTCAGGCCATTCCTTCAGGTCCTGTCACTGGTCACCACAGAGAAGAGATCAGTGCCTGCCCCTTCTCTTCCCCTCACAAGGGAGTTGTAACTGCAGTGAGGTCTCCCCTCAGTCTCCTCTTCTCCAGGCTGAACAGACCAAGTGCCCTTAGCCACTCCTCACATGGCTTCCCCTCGAGGCCCTTCACCATATTTGTTGTCCTCCTTTGGACACTCTCTAATGGCTTTATATCTTTCCTATATTGTGGTGCCCAAAACTGCCCACAATATTCCAGGTGAGGCCGCCCCAGTGCAGAGCAGAGCAGGACAATCCCCTCCCTTGACTGGCTGGCGATGCTGTGCCTGATGCCCCCCAGGACAAAGTTGGTCCTCCTGGCTGCCAGGGCACTGCTGACTCACATTCAATTTGCCACCGGCCAGGACCGCCAGCTACCTTTCCACGGCACTGCTTTCCAGCATCTCATTCCTGAGTCTGTTCATACATCCAGGGTTGCTCCATCTCAGATTCACAGACCAGCACTTTCCCCTGTTGAACCTCACATGGCTGCTGATTGCCCAGTCCTCTAATTTGTCAAGGTCTCTCTGCAGGGCCTCCCTGCCTTCGAGGGAGTCAACAGCCCCTCCAAGTTTTGTGTCATCTGCAAAGTTGCTTTGTATCCCTTCCAGTCCTGCATCCAAGTCATTTATGAAGATGTTGAAGAGCACAGGGCCCAAGTTGGAGCCTTGGTGGGACCCCACTAGTGACAGGTTGGCAATCTGGTGTTACCCCATTCACTATTACTTTCTGTGCTCAACTCATGAGCCAGTTGTTCACCCACCACATGAATCACAGAATTAATTAAGTTGGAAAAGACCTCTGAGATCATTGAGTCCAACCTTTGACCCAGCACCACCTTGTCTACTAGAGCACAGCACTAAGTGCCATATTCAGTCTCTTCTTGAATATCTAATGATGTGTTTATCCAGCTGTGTGCTGGACATTTTGTCCAGAAGGATCCTGGGAGAGACAATATTGAAAGCTTTGCTGAAATCCAAACAGGTTGCATCGACTGGCTTTGCTTGATCAGCTATGTGGGTTACCTTGTCATAAATGGAAATCAGGTTGGATAAGTACACAGAAGATAAACTCTTAGTGTATTGAATTGTCTATATGCACTTTTACCTCTAGAAACCTTTAATGAAACTGAGTTGAAGGTGATCTAATATCTTCTGAATCTAACTTTGTCCTTTTCAAAGTACTTAAGGCTACAGCCTTTAAAGCCACCATGGTAAAAGGTGGAATAAGTAAACTAAGACTACAACTATGTGGTCTTTACTCATCAGAGCCATTTAAGATGGGAAATCTGCATTAAACCTTCAAATAACTAAATAAAAAAATACTCTAGAAGTGTCCAGATGTGATATAAAGACTATGGGATTTAAATCACTATAGATGATTTAGAAGCAATTTCCATAGTTTTTCTTTAATAATCCAGTATAACCCTATATCATAAATACTTCTATTGCTCATTCTTTATGTTGTCCAAGGCAAGTGGAAACAACTATGATTAAACACTGCAAGGCTTTCTGTTATCTCCAGTTTATCGTACTGTCTCATTCATTAGCATGCTGTTCATGCAACCATTACATAAAAGAAACTCCATACAGAGGTTATTGAGGCAATGGAAAATATTTCTGAGTATTTGGTACTAAGAAGTTAAATATAAGAATGTTATTATATTAATATGTTAATTTAAATAATGTAAATACATTGACACATTATTTTGCTATGCAGCAAGCATGTACAACAGAAAATAAACTACTTTAAGAAATGAGATTTCCTGGCATTTTCTTCTCTATCTTGTATACCTTTACTAAGGAATGATTTCTCAGAAATCCAACTGTTGCAGCTACTTTCTTTCACTTCCCATTATATCAAAGGAAGTGAGCTGAAACAAAACAATTTTAGCAAATTTGAAATCTTTGGGTCAGCTTTCTTTTCAGGGCTCACTTGTGAGCGGTGCTGACCATCCTCTGTCCCATTGGAAGTTAAAATCTGAAATAGGGAAGCTAAGGGTACTGAAATATTTTCAGTAGCTTTTCTCTACCCACTGGTAGCTCAAGCTCCCATGAAAAGCAGATATTACCTTTCTTTGTGAGGACCTGGGATACACAAGGACCTAGGTGCTGTTCGCAGGATAGACCCTCTCCCTAAAGCCTTGCTCTTCACTCAAAACATGCAGACACCAGCAGCAATGGAAAGCCTCTGCACACCACAGAACACACGATGTCATCTCACAGATGGTTTAATTCATATTTTGCCCACTTTTGAGTGTGATGCCACATTGTGCAGTATTCACATGCACCATTTATACAGGCAACAAAAAACCCCCAAAGAATAAAGTGCAACATCCAAGCTACGTCTTAGACACTGTCAGTTTACAGTCACACTCAGATAGTTGGCTCAGTTCAATTCTCACAGAAACATGACAAAATATGAGAAATGTTCTTGGCAAAATTAAGTCAGGCTTTGTCCTGAGAATCTCAGAGCTGGAGATGCCAAACTAATTACATCACCTTTTCATTCCTCTTTATCCTGTCCCACTCCTTCAGCTGCTCCCATCTTCCCTGGGATGAGGCTGCCACAACTGTTACTGAGACTTTGGCCATGCAAAGGGCTGACCCCCCCAGTCAGCCTGGCATAGATGGTAGGGGGGTGGCTGAGGACCATCAGCAGAGGAATGGTGAGGATATCAATAGCCAGTTGGTATTTCTGGCCTGAAGTAGGCATAGTCAGGAATAATTCTCATCTTTCCAATCTCTGTTTTTGTCAGCTTGGTTATTGGCTTCACTTGAAATGCAAAAGACTAAAGGCTGTTACACAAACAGCTGATGCTTGCTGCTGACAGGACAAAGTTGCTCTTTTTCAGACAGGGTTTCAGTGGAGAAGTCAGGATCTCAGTTCAGGTCTCCCAGATCCCCAGGCAGTTTTCAGCCATCGAATTGTCCTTTCACTCCAATTGTTCCATCAGTACTTTTCAGGCTATATTGGCCCCTTCCATATTTTGTTGTTTCAGTCTCTGTAAACTGTATTTAGTAAGGCTTGATTATTATCACACTGTGATAGTATGAGGATCATTCATTAGGAATCATAAATAACTGCACCAGAGTTTAAGCTCTCCTGTTCCAGAAAAGATGACCAGTTACAGCAGATAACTGTTGATTTGAAAACCACTTAAAAAAAATCAATTTGTTAAGTCATGCTTTTTTAAAAAGATGATTTATTCCAATCATTAAAGGCTCCAGATATGTTAAGAAGAAGATTTTTAGTGGTTAAACTTCTGAACCAAGAGTCAGAAGTCTGGAAACCTTTTGGAATTCTGCTATTTGTCTACTTTGTTATGTGTGTAATAATCAAGCAGTCTTACTTCTAACTTTAATCTTTCTGATCAGAGAGGCTCAGTAAGCATTTGTAAATTCCTATGCAGCTTTAGAGAATGTGTACTTCCTGCAGGAAAGTCTGCATAGACAGGGTGACTGAAAGTCATATAATCATATAAGCTAAAAGCATAAACTAATATTCTGTGAGCTCGAAGTGCTGGTAGACCAATATGTCTTTACAGTAAAACACCTTAACTGTTGACTCTTATAGATGTTTTTTAACTAATCCTTCACATTCCTCTAATCCATGGTCCATTACACCTATGTGAACTGTAAAATGTTACCAGGTCATTATATACTTTCTACTGGTTGAAATGAAGAGCAAAGTTGCAAAGAAATAATAAATTAAATTTTGTATAAAATTACAGCTTTTTATATAGACTTGTTCTAAACTGTTTAAATGCTGGAGCTACAGCAGTGCCTATTCATTTCACTATTTCCACTGAAAGCACAGACTTCCAATTTTGAATCTCTCTCCACTACCAAAAAAAGTTCCAAATGTGACAACCTCAGAAAATAAGAAACTAGATTTGCAAAGAGGAGTCAGTTTTGTAAAACAATATTTTCATCCTATTTTCACATGATGAGTTTTGTAAGACTATGACATTTGTCATATGCATTTTATACACAGCTGCAGTTTTCTATCCAGTCTGTGAGTAAATGTGGAACTTGGCAGCTCCCAGAGACTCTTGTCCAAGCAAGGACAAATTCCAAACTTCTTGTCATTGCTCAGATGTTCTTCTTTACGGAAAAAAATAAATTAAACACAGAAACGCACTAGCGTAAGCAAAGAGGAAGCTTTAGAAAGTTTGTGACGAAGATCTGCTGTTGCATTGCACTTACCTTTATGAGTCAGTGTGAGAGGGGTTTTTTTGAGACTGTCCTCCTGTAAGCTGTTATGATTCCTTACGTAACTTAAATTTTACATAATTTTAAAAAATGTTGTTTCAGGTCTTCACCACAGTAAATGTTTTGAAGAAGATACTGAAAAAAGTCATTTTGAGAGAAGTGAAGTATATAGCTTCATTTGAGATGTATTTTTATACTGTTTCATTTATTCAATAAGTAAATTTTTAAACAGGATGGCGTTTAAATAAAATAAATGCTTACATATTTCAAATCTTCAAATTAAATCTTGGGCCATTTTGGAGCATTCTTCATTGTGATGATGATAACTGGAACAACTTTTTAAATTTATCAATTTTACCAGTGTTTGCATAACTCTAACTCATTATATTTTAAGGAATAAAAGGTTGGAATAATTTACCATTATAGGGAAGTTCATAATAAGCTATCACTATTCAGCCTGCCATGGTTTTTCATTTTAACTCTTAACACTTATCAAACAAGGATGGACACAGTTGACTAAGAATTGGGAGAGATGGTGCCTGTGTTGGTTAGGCAGCCAACGGCAAAAAAGTTTTCCTGTAAGTAAGAAGCATTCCAGTCTCACTGCTTTTTAAAAAAAGTCAAAAGCCTGTATGGTTTACACAGATATACTTAAGAGAGGTTTGTATTTAAAATCTGAGATGCAAAAGATATTATCTTTCTTAAATTTTGCTCCGATCAGACAACAATCAGAATGAAAAACATGAAAATAGCTTATAAACAACCAGTCTAAGGCCACAAGGTCCCAGCAGGTAATCAAGAAACAACACACAAAAAAAAAAAAGGCACCGTATTTATGAGTGTAAGCATGAGAAAATACAGCAGTCATCATGCAGAAGTAATATTCACAGAGACTCATGCAGGGGACACCTATAGTGGGGCAAAAGACAAAGCTTTTCAAGAGCAGTGGAAATGGGGTTTAGCAGGTCTATGTTTCAGCAGCTGTTCCCACACACCTGTACTGCTTTACCCCCAGTTCCTTGGCATGGTTTCCCACTCAGGCTAGCAGGGGAAGGAGCTCCCACCACAACAAAACCCTAGTTCTAAGTTGGTCCTTGTGTGCATTGGCACTGAGAGGACAGTTCAGAGTTGTTGATGAAATCGTTATGGTTACTGACATAATTATTCACACAAAGGAACTTTTAATTGCCAAGAACCTGTACTTGAGAGCTTTATCTAGTAGTCACAGGACAAGAATCATGATATATGGCTTGCACTATTTCACAATGAGAATGAAGTATTTCACATGCCTTGGAAATTACTACAGCTGACATTTGAAGAAGTTAGGAAAAAAAAAATCCTGGGGCTTTCTTCCAAAATGTAACATCACACACACTGTGCATGGCCAACAAAACACTCAGACAGCTCTCAGTTATTCAGTCTTGCCTCAGGATGCATCTTTGAGTTCTCTCAGTAACCTCTGTGCTTCTGCTTTCCAACTGTTTCTGGATTTGAAACTTTGCCAGAATTGCCAGGAAGAACAAAGAGTAGGTATGTCTATCTTTTTCTCATGTCTTATTTTTATTAAAATAATTTCTATATTTTATCTAAAAAACAGTCTTTTATGCTCTCAGTTCTGACCTGTGCAATCTAGTAAGACTTTCCCTTTCTGTTCCACTGTTACAGTAACTCTGAAGATCAGTATTAATTTATGTGTAAAATTTTACCTACCTATCCTAACTGGGTAATGAGTATTAATAGTAAAAACACTGATAGATTCACTGTACATGGAACTTCATCAGAAATCGGTTCGACATAAGAAAATTTTGCTATTATTTGTATAGAAGATTACTGGAATGTGTTAAATATATACTCTGAAATACATTTATGTGGTTAATTGTCCATTAGCACTCAATATTTTAAAATATTTACAGAAGAAAATTGTCTTTGAAGAAGAAATAATATTAAGCAGCTGAAAATAAATTGCATAGTCTGTCAAGAGGACATCTGGAGCTTTAAATTTTTAGAAGGCTTGCTGTAGCACTCGAACACTGACTGGTAGACTCTGAAGAACTTTTTGCAATTACAACTCTGCAGAATCTTCAGGTACAATTGTTAGATGAACAATAATTCAGATTTAGCTGTTACTAAAATCTAAGCTGCAATGGAAAAGAAATGTTCTGGATGTTTTTAGTTTAGCCCACCATGAATTAATTCGTGGCTTGAGCTCCAAGATCACATCTGAAGTGACTGGTAAAAGCTGATAGCAAGGAGTTGCCAGAAAATGGGCAAGCATGGACAAAAAAATCTTATTTTTCATCTATATTTAGAAGAAATAATTCTGTTTATGTTTTACTGCTATCTTTCTTTTACATTATTTTTGACATTTAATGTTACAGATTTTCTACCATTGCTCTCATGCCTTAGCCAGCCTCTGGTTAGATTCCTGCTATCTCACAAAAAGCCTCAGCCTTTTCAGCTCTTCAGCCATTTATTTGCTAAATATATCTCATCTGTAGTTTAAGATCCTCTCAGATTAACTTAGTTTGCATGAGACTGTCTGTGAACTAGGCAACATTCAGGCTGTTTTGAGGGAAAATATTCAAATCCAGAGAGCTGTGTTAACTCAGGTTGTAGCTCAGTTCCCTGTCAAGACTGCCAGCTTGAGTGAGTTTATGAACTCAGATACATCTTTGCTGCTCACTTAATTCTGCTATGATGAAAAATGTTCTTTGCATTACTACCAAATAATATGATGTGGAATATTAGCACTTAACTAGTTCCTCAAGGTGTCACAGAGATAAGTATTGCAAGCTGCTCACATACAGACATCACTGAGTCTGTACATGTACTTGAAAGATGAACGATGGTCCTAATTGCTCTCTTCAGAAACTCCATCCTTATCTGTCTCCTTGGTGTAAAAATACAGGAAGTGAAAGAGAAGAGTTATAGAGATGCAGCAGAAAGTTAACATTCACAATGACTGATTGCAAAATACTGATTTTTTTTTCAAATGCATTCTTGTTTATGATTGACACACTTTACTTGCATATGAAACATTGAAGCGCCAGATGTCACCACAGGCTCAGTAATATCTTGCCTGCCATAATGATTCTGAGACTGAATGCCTGGAGAAACCAAGGTCCAGGCACTATGGCCAAGCATGGCAACACCAGAAGAAGGGAGTCAATGCAGGAGGCAGCTCTGAAAAATCAGTGGATTTTCACCGAAGGAGGATAACATTTTACCAGTACTCTCACTCCTGCACAGTCTCACATGGAGTTACCAGACAGAAATAAAGGTATTGCCAATGCTATGAGGGTCTAAACACTTTGGAGGCTGGGAGAGCCCCTCTTCAGCAGAACTGAATGAAATTTTTGAACTGAAGAAGAGTGCTGGAAATATAGATCTGCAGAGACTTATCCTCCTGGCAAGATTTTAAGCATAAGATTTTGGAGGAGTCTGTGTTTTATTATTCCAGCTGCTGACATTTGAGGACAATAAGCTGTCTAATCTATCAGCAATTTTGAACCTTAAGTTCAGGATGGAAAGAACTGAGAAGGAACAAAAGAATGTAAAGTTCAGACAAGTGATGCATGCAGAGAATGAGCAGCTTTCTCAGTTCTGAGGAATGAGGCATCATCCTGCTTAAGCAAGATTATAGAATATAATTACATATTAATAATTAATTAATTAATGTACACTAATTAATTAATTAGTGTAGTAAATAAGAATAAGAGAAAGGGCAGGGAAGGGTGCAAAGCTGACTCTGTGTCACCAGCGTGACTCCTGCTACTCTCAGAGAGAGGGAATTCTCCCATATCTCTTTCTGTCATCAGTCTGGAAGGGACCTACAGAGCTACTTACACTAATTTGGCACTTTCCTTCCACTGTGCAACTTTAAACAATGGAACCAAGGAGAGGAAATTTCATAGGATGCTGAGAAAGTTCCATCCTTGCTAATACTGGGAACATTTCTCACTGTTGCACATTCCAAGTGTGGATTGATCTAGCCTATAGTAATCAGTAAGGACTAAAAAAGAATTTCCAGCAGTTAAATGTTTGCTATATCACTCATGGGAGACAACTTCTGCAATTTTGTGCTTCTTTTTTTTGCAGTCATTTTCTCTCATTTGGAAGACAACTCCTGTTCACTTTGGAATTTAAAAAAAAAAATGATTGAAACTTCTCTACCGAATGCTTCCCTCTCAAACCAGAGTGAAAATGGGAGCAACTCAACTATTTGTCCGGACTTGGATGACTGGTGGGACACTGTGTACTATATAATACCCAAGTACCTCAACACTGTCTGTGTTATTGGAATGTTTGGAAATATATTTGTTCTCTTCGTCTATTTGCTGCACAAGGGCGCCCTGAAGATAGCTGAAATCTACCTTATGAACCTAGCTGCTGCTGATCTTATCTTCCTCATGGGCCTCCCTTTCTGGGCAGAGAACATCAGGAATAAATTTAACTGGCCATTTGGCAGTTTCCTTTGTCGCAGCAGCAGCGCATCCAACAGCCTAAACATGTACACAAGCATCTACTTGCTGGTGGCAGTCAGTGCGGATCGCTATTTGACTCTTGTCCACACCTTGAACCACAGAGGGATACGGAGCAGAACTATTGCCAGAGGGATCTGCTTGCTCATCTGGTTCTTCGGCATCCTTCTCAGCATCCCAGTTTTTACATTTCGGACTGTGAAAGACTTTCCCATGTGGAACATTTCAGCATGCACTTTGGATTTCCCCACCCCATCATGGCAAACAGCTGACAAGCTGGTACTCAACATAGTGGGGTTTGTGTTGCCATCTACAGCAATCATCTTCCTTAATTTCTCTACCATTAGGTCCCTGCAAAAAAGTGCAAAAGAACGAAGAGCACTCAGCTCGAAGGATTACAAGGGACACAAAGGCACAAAAGCTACCACGCTGATCTTCACAGTGGTACTGATGTTTCTTTTCTGCTGGACTCCTCACCATTTTTTTGCATTCCTTGATACATTATACCATACAGAAGTGATCAAAGGCTGCTTCTGGGGGGAACTGATCAACTTTGGGGAGCAGTTTTCCTATATGCTGGCTACCACCAACAGTTGCATTAACCCTATGATTTATGTCTTTGTTGGGAAATACTTCAGGCAAAAGGCTTTAGAAGTTTTTTCACAATTTATTCCCTGTGGATTTCCTTTGAAATGGGTATCTTTCAAAGAAATGTCTTCAACTTTCAATGTGTTTCCATTGAGGAGTAGTTTAATCTAATGGTTATTGGTTCCATCTTCATTTTGATATTACAACTTATTTAATGCCATTGTAAATGTCTAAATATTAATATGAATTGCACTGATATGACATTGCAGACTAAAATAATTATCTGTTAAAGTGACTCACTTGATAGCTTATTTGTCCTCAGGTTTGCTTTTTGATTTCTGTGTTATCCATCCAAATGCATAAAATGCGATACCAGAATTTTATACCAAATAACCTAATCTGTTTTACCAATTAACAGTGGCCTGAAAGAAAAACTCTTTGACAGGATACCAAAAAAGATTACTGAAAGCCATAAGCCTGATGAATATGTTACTATATTCTATCTGTGATGGCAGCTACTATACCACCTAAAACACTATTCATAAAATTGCAACAGGAATTAGAGAGCAAATATGAGCTTAATGTTTAACTGATAATTGCATTTGAACAATTATAGAATAGCTCTAGTTATTTTGAACAATATTTTAACTGGTTCGGATTTCCACAGTAACACATGGAAAATCTGAATAATCTTTTTGTGCATTTCAATTACATTTAGCATGTAGATGATGTACCACAAAGAAAGCGTTCATAAGCTGTAAAAAAGCAAAGTAACACAGTAGCCTCCTCAAAATCTGACTTTTTTAATCAGTATAATGTTACACAATTGCTCATCAAGTACATAAAGATTCTTTTTATTTTTTATGTGTGAAAATATCCATAGTGTCCATTGATACTATATTGTTTTGGAATATATTTCATCTGAGGCAAATGCTTAGATACATATTTATGTTTTTATGAACAAAATTTGATAAACAGCATAACATCTCATTTTTCATCATAGTATTTTTTTCTTGTGTTTATTTTTTTATTTTGTCTCTTTTCCCTGCTCCTTTGGGAAAGAGCAAATATATAGTTCTGTGATTAAAAATCCTTGTTGCTACCAGAATGCAAACTCTGGTAGTAGAAGAAAACTTCTTTTCCATCACAGCCACAATTGCAGAGTAGACTTAAGGCAAAAGAGATATCTGTTTCCCCAGCTCTAAAAGTATGTGTACATACAGGTGTGGAAAAAGATGTAGTGCAGCCTGTTCAGCCAGAAAGACACTGAGTGCAGAGAGGAGCATAGAAACACATCATTTGTATAACAATTCTTTTACTTAGTCATTATAAAGCCTGTTCAGTCTTTCATGAAAATCCTGCCTCTTTTACATGGGCACAACTGTCAGGACAAGCATCTATAGTTTAAATACTGCTTTAAACCATTTAAAAGGGTCTTGCAAATCAATGGATTTACTCTCCAATATGAATGTATGTAAATATATGCATTCCTGACTGTATATTACAGTCTACTGCTCATTAGTGGCCGCTTTTAGTGCTTTTTCCTTTCACTGTTTGCTGTAATGCTGATCACCTCACCATGTTGTGCCTGGGAAGGTTGCCATAACAGCCATGGAGATGTTCCTGGGCTGGCAGGAGGCTGGGGCATTGCTGCTGTGTCTGTGCCGCTGTACTGGACAGGCTGGAACTTTGGGATGAACTCAAGTTGAAGGGACTGTGACACACGGGTGAGTCCATGATGGAGCAGAGATCCACCTGCAGCCTGTGGAGGACCCCAAATGGAGCAGGTGAATGCCTGAAGGAGGATGTGACCCTGTGAGAAGCCCATGCTGGAGCAGGTTTGCTGGCAGGACCTGTGACCCATGGGGGACCCACCCTGGAGTAGTACATGAAGAACGATAGCCCATGGTAAGGACTCACACTGGAAAACTTCAAGGAGGACTATTTTATGTGGGTAGGAATCCTGTGCTGAAGCAGGGAAAGCAAGAATTCCCTTGCATCTTTTGGGAGACTGTGGTGAAGCAGGCTGTCCTTCTGCATCCCATGGAGGACTGTGATGTGACTGTACTTTTGGCGGAGTTGAGCAGGAACCCCTTGTTCCAGCCAGGCTGGGAACAAGGAAAGGAATGCATTGCAGTGTCAAACCCTGTAATCTGGCGCAAAAGGATCAGGGGTGGAGATTGTAATACATATGACTTTAAATTGTTGTAAAACCATGATTTGAGTTGCATGTTACAGGAATTGCTACAGCAGAAACAACCCACACCAAAGGAGGAGAAGTCTTAAAAGAAGTGTAAGTTCATCAGTGGCCAGACCTGAGCTGGCCTTGGTGCCCAGTAACTCCAGGAAGCACAACACCTCTTCTGTCCTGAGTGACCACCATAACTGATGGACCCCAAAGTCATGGACTAAACTAATTCAAAGGACATTTTGTGAATATTTGTGGTCATTTTTTGGACATTCTGCAGGGATTGTCCACCAATTAAAGCAATGACATCTGTGCATTTTATCAAAGGATGGGAAGAAGGATGGTACCTAATGAAGCTGTATTGAGTAGTGTGGGACCTGAGCATGATGTAAATAAATGGAATAGGTGGAATGTGCTTCTTTGGGCTGGAGTTAATTTTCTTCACAGTGGTTGGTATGGAGCTGTGTTTGGGATGTGTGGTGAACACAGGATTGGTAATATAGAGGCGTTTTTGTCGTTGCTGAGCAGTGCTTGCACAGAGCCAAGGCCTTTTCTGCTTCTCATACTGCCACACTGGTGAGGAAGTTGGGGATACATGGGGTTGGGAGGAGACACAGCCAGGACACGTGAACCCAAACTGTCCAAAGGAATATTCCACACCATGTGATCAATATATAAAGTGGGAGGAAGAATGAGGAAGGAGGGGGATGTTTGGAGTGATGGTGTTTGTCTTCCCAAGTATCTTGTTATGTGTGATGGGACTCTGCTCTCCTGGAAATGGCTGAACACCTGCCTGACCATGGGATGTTGTGAATTAATTTCTTGTTTTGCTTTGATTGTATGTGTGGCTTTTGCTTTCCCTATTAAACTGTCTTTATCTCAACACATGAGTTTTCTAGCTTTTATCCTTCCAGTTCTCTCCCTGATCCCACTGGTGGGGGAGTGAGTGAGTGGCTGCAGGCTGGGGTTAAACCACGACAAACATAACCCAGGAGTGCTGTTCTGTTTCTGCCTTGAAGGCAAGGAATGTATTTAAATTACAACAAGGGAAGCTCAGGATAAGCATTAATAAAAACAGTCTGGTAAATCTGGTGACCGGCTGCCTTGTAGAGAGTCCAGTATGGACACAATTGGAGTGCCCAAAGCCACTTTTGACAGCCATTGTTGGGGACAATATAGGAGTCAGTTCTGCCCCAGCACAGGGGAGGATTTTTTATGATGTAAATCACTCCATTGACTCTTTCTCTTGTGGTCAATAAATACAGTTCCCTTGTTTGCCCTTTCACGGCTCTTCATCAATCACCTTTCCAACAGTACTGAAATGAAGCTCTGGTAGCCAGCAAACCAATAATGCCAGACTCCACTGCCCATGGGTTGTTCCTTTGAATAAGCATCCTTTTTACCTTCTCTTGTGTTACTTCTGTTCAGGCCATGTTTATGCCCTCTAGCCTTTAGTTTATAATACAGGCCTCCTAGCCCTAGCACAATAAAGCAACATTTAGGATTCACTGAAACTCACCTCAAGGAATAGTACATTTTACTTACATTTGCAATATCAAAACATTTTGGCAAGCTGTTTCAATTTTACAAACTTTAACTGTAAATGTAGATAATTCTCGTATCATAGTCCACCTTTAACAACAAGAAGATTTACAAAGAACATCACCAAACCAAGTTGATTGATTTCTAAAACTGAAACTGGAAGAAAAGACACTGACCACTAAAAATAAAGACAAGCATTTTCAGAGATCTGTAGCCACATGGGCTTCTAGCCTGCCATAAGTCATCTTCCTGGGAAGGGAATTGTTTGTCATCCCTGTCAAAATCTCACCAAATCAAGTAAAAATATTGACTCTTAGATGGATGAAAGCAGTCTGCTCACATTACACATGTAGCTGGAGCTTTCAGCAGCCAGATCCTCACAGAGGTGCTCAAACCCTCTGCAGTTACCTGTAACAGTTTCATGAGAGTCCTGGTCACAGAGCAGTAGGGTCCTGTGGGTCAAGGGCACTGGGTATCAAAGAAGCAGCTGGTTCACTGTCCCAGTGAGCTCCTTGGTGCACTCCCAGCAGGAAAGGAACAAGTGACAAAAGTTGTGGGAAAACAGCAGGACCAGAATCAGACTGGGGAAATGGAGCTATGGCTGGAGCTTAGTGTTGAGCAGAGAAATGTCTGATTGGATACTGGGAGCTAAGAAATAGACCAAGGAGAGAGAAGGAATCACCTGTCAGTGCCTCTGTCAAGCCTCTTCCCAATGCCAGAGCGTGTGGAGGACGAGGGAGGTCACAGTGACCAAAGGAAAGCATTGAGGGAGGAAGAGACAGGGACTGGCTGTACCAGGAGACACAACGGGAAGCAGTATGCATGTGAAGGGGAAATGGCTTTGACAATGGGAAAGAGTTAGGACCTGCTGGCAAAGACCAGAGTAAAGTGCAAAAAAAAGGAAGAAGAGGCAGATGTTTCAGCATGGGACTTAGGATATTTTTCCCTTAAAAAAAAAAAAAGGCTCTCAGAATTAAAAACATTAAAATAAATTAAAGAAATTTGAATTTACCAAATCAGGTATCCAAGGGCCAGGAAATGTTTGACTTAAGGCTGTTGAGGAATCTCAGTCTGGCCTTCTCCAGGGTATGAGTTATATTACAGTTTTATATGACTAAGCTTTGAATTTCCGACGTTGCAATTTATCCACTTCTGATTTAGCCTGGCATCACTGTGCCTTATGTGGGAGAGGAAGACACTTACATAAACCAAACAATACCCTCAAGAAACTAAATCATCCATCCTACATGTTAAATAAAAACAGCAGTATTGATAACACACATCCTGCCTTGAATTTTACAAAAAGCTTTGAAAAACCATAAAATTCAACTGAAATTTTTTTTCAGTGAGATTATATAGAGAAAAATGAGTCTAATAATCATATATGATCATAACTGAAAAGATTAGAAGACATTCTAAAATAAGAGCTAATAGGAAGAATGTTGTCATCTTCACAAATATAGGAAGTAACATCCCCCTTTTCTTATAGCACAGTAGGACTCCTGAAGAAAAGTAGAGACCACCTTTGGTCACTAGAAAGGAGACATCAAAACACCTTCATCATTACATTACAAGCACCTGTCATGCTCAGAAACACATAATGTTGGCAAAGTTCTGCTCCAACGGAGGAGTGAACACTCTCCTTTTTTTTTTTTTCTCCTTTTTTTTTCCTCTTTTTTTTTCTGCTGCAAAAAAGGGAAAGTCTCACTGGAGACATTCACTCTGCAGGTGCAGGTTTAGTTTTGAGAATAGTATTAATATCAAACTGATCACAGCTGGGAGACAGGCAAGGCATCGGTCAATGAGTCATGACTAGCTGTATTGTGCAGTACTTTTTTTTATTGAGGTATATTTCTCTATCTCTCCCCTTTCCTATACTATTATTATCTTATTATTATCATCATCATCATTAGTATTATTGTATTTTGTTTTGTGTCAGTTATCAAACTTATCTTGATAAGATAATATTTCAGAGTCAAATAATCAAAGTTATCTTGACCCACAACAACTGATGAGTTCTACTTTTTTTTCTGATTCTTCTCCCCATCCAAGTGTATGCATGGTATCTAGTTGCTGCCTGGGACTAAACCATGACATCATTCTACCTTGTGTGAATAGTAAGAGGGAAAAAGCTTGTTTAGCACTGCTCCTAAGTTTCTGGCAGGAGAACCTTGTCCACACAACCTACTTTGGCCATGCTGTTGCCAAACATTCAATAACTCTGGTCATGGGGAGTTATTAAATGACATGACACAGTAAAAAGGATCAACTAATTCAAACTTCCTACTTTTGTGAATATGTGTGGGTGGTTGCAGTGCATGCTACAGGAAAACACCCTAGGAAGAAAGCATCTTAGGAAGCAACTTCTCTAGAAAACCCTTATTTGCCATCTTAATCTTGTGCACTTCAGGTTTGTTCCAGCAAAATCTTTGCTGTCTGCTAATGATATTTTCTTTCAGGAGCTAAGGCTTATTTCCAGCATCAGTCTAATCTGCAGCTATAGCTGGGAAAGATGCTCTCCTCTGGGAAGTAATTCACACATAGAAAAGTTCACATCTGGCTTTCAGCTCCTGCACAGCAAATCCCCAGCCACACATTAGGAATGAAATCAGCCAACACCACTTCCCATAGGAAGAGATGGAATAAGTCTCACATCCATCACACAAAACTAACTCAATAGATAAACTGCAAGGTTCAAATCCTGAAGAAACTTTTCAAATTATTCCAGTATCTTTTTGATGTATGGACAAATGTACATGCCCCCTAGCTCTGGAGTCCCATAGAGTGAGAAATACTCATCATTCAGCACTGGAAGGAAGATAAGTAAAAATATTTATATATATATATATATATGTATATAAAAAATTTATATATGCAGCCTCAAGAATTCCTTATCTAACCGAAAGAACTGCACTGTGAATAACAGCCAAAACCTCACCTCATGTACATCACAGTCAATGTAAATTAGTGGTACTGCATCCATTTGCTCCAGACAATGGAGTACTCCTGAACAGAAATAGTGCCTTTGAGTGCCTATCATTACACCTTTTAAAAGTCATAAATTTTTCAGAGTCAAATAAAATACGTCAGTGCAAAGTTAGCATAATAAGCAATAGTCTATTTTTTGCAATGCTTTTTAGTTATAAAGCTGCTGATAAAAATCTCTTTCATGTGACAAAACTGGTGCACACTGCAGAAGTTATTGGGGGTGATGAAGATTTGCCCAGGGCACAGCATGACTAGAAAGGTCAGCCCCTAATGATAAAGTGAGACACCCAGTAAGCTTGAATTTGAAAAATATACAAATTGACAAAAAAGAGTGCCAAGATCTGACACTAAATTTAACAAATGAAAAAGCAGCTAAGACATTTTTAAAAAGGAGAAAACCAAGAAAATTTAAAGATCAGGCTGTCTATTCTGCAAAACTTTAGTCAGTCTCTCATGAATCATAAGTAGCACTGAGCATCTGAGTGAGGCCTCTTGCCAACATTGCTTAACTCTTATCTGCTGATTGCATGCCAGGTCCCCAGCATGGATGCCAGTAAATCAGATCACACTCAATGAGAACATTGAATCTCTCTGATGTGGCAAGTGGTAGTCAGACAATGGATGACGGTACATCTGATTGAACTTAACTATAAATATCCTTATGTTTAAGGCATTATTGCATATAAATAGTAATTACTGGAATATCCAAAATTATTTGTGAGAATTTGTGAGAAGATGTTATGATGGTTGGCACGGTTTTGTCTCCTGTCTTGCCTCAGAAGTTGTGATGTGAAGGGATGCAAAGCACCACTGGGTCAGCTAAATACAGTTTACAGCTGTCAGAAAACTGCTAGCAAAACTCTCCTTCCCATGGTATGGGAAAAGAAAAAATCTGCTTTGTTTGGCAACAACTTCAGAGCTGTTGAATAATAACTCATCACTATCAGGCTATCATGGAAAAAGTTATCATTGCCCTATTAACAGAAGAGGGAATTTGCGATGGCAGAAGATTAATGCAGCAAACTGACTTGCCGGTATATGGGAACATTTGTAGACTTCCATTTCTCAGTGGCATCAGAATCCCAACACCTGGACCTAGACAAAACAGTAGAGCTAAAAAGGTACTTTTGTTTTGAGGTTGCTGTGATCCACTCTATACATAGCAGGGTCACTGCCACCAATATGTAGGTAATGAGGCTTACAGATCTCACAGATGTCTTGTGACACCTTAAAATAAAATAGGCATATGATCATAGAATATGCTGAGTTGGAAGAGACCCATCAGGATCATTGAGTCCAACTCCTGGCCCTGTGCAGGACACCTCAAGAATCACATCAAGTGCCAGAGAGCATTGTCTGATGTCAGACATTATAACAGAGGTTATCAAGTGTCTCTTCTAGACAATAAAAGCCAAAATTCCACCTGTTGTCTGTGAGTATATAGCACTTATTGTAAATGTGAAACACTTGCTCAAAGTTTTCCCACAATATGTGTCTTGTTGCTTGTTGCATCCTCAGAGGTGTCTGCATCACTGTTGTTTTCCTTCCCATGTACTAAGTAAAAAGTATAGGTTTGTATTTGCTAGTAAAATATTATCCATAAAAGAAGCATTGACATGTTTTACCATGAAAATAACCATTTACTTGGAACAGCAGGACAAAAGACTAGCTTTTTTATAATTATTCATATCTCATCTTTCATGCTACAACAAAAATCAAATATCCTACAAGTACTGCATTTTATCCAAACAATAAGAAGTCCTTGAAAAACAGGAAGCCCCTGAGAAACTACACAAAAATACCACAGACTGATCACGTTAAAAGGAGTAGTCCATGGAGAAAGCATGCAAAGCAAGGGCACAGTTTCAGAAGCATAAAATTAGATGTGTGATTTTAGACATCTATTGTTCTTCCTGCCCTGCTCTGCTTCACTTCCAGGCATTCTACACAACCCATCCTGTTTATTCAGATGAGCTGTGCAGGGTCCGGAAAAGTTATTTTGGGATACTTGTCCCAGACTTTTGGGACGCTGATGCAAAACACAAATTCCTTCATGTACTGGATCCTATGTCTGCTTTTTTGTCAAGTTATCTTGTGTCCTGGTTTTAGTGAAACACTTCCCTTTTCAGTTCAGTGTATCATTCTCTGATGCACTGGACAATACTGTATCCACTTGTGTTGTGGGAGACATCACTGGTGGAAACAGCCTGCAGCAGTGGGTAATGGCAGATGATGTCCTTCAGCAGGGCTCCTCAGCCCAAACCCACAGCCTCTCTCCCACAGCCTGTTAAATTCAGCATAGGCTGGTCCAGAGCAGGAAAGTCCCTGCAACTCTGCAGTAAAAGACTACTCTGGGAACAGAGAACTGGGAGACAGGAGCCAACAGTCCCAGGCAAATAGGCAACGTGATGGACTAGTCAAGACATATTCCTTTAAGGAACCATTAGCAGTATCTTCTTAGATGTCCAAAATAACTTTCTTTTTCTTTCTTTTTTTTTTTTTCTTCACACAGGCCAATTGGGAAATACCTTTCTTTGTCCAAGGTCATTGCTATGTGAAGCAATGTTTTCTGTAGATCTTTCAGGAGCAAACAAGAGAGCAAGACACACTTGGTTCTCTGAACTGAGATACACCTAGTTCCATGAATATTCTCCTACAGTATGAGGAGAAAGACTGAACAGCTCTGATGGTATTAGTCCAGTAGAGAGTAAGGTTAATAATGCTTAATGAACATTAGTGCTAAACTCATTGCATAGTAATATGTTACAGGAAAAATATAATCTATTTTGAGAAATATGAGTGTATGTTATCAGAAGCTGCCAGCAAAAAAAAAAAAAAAAAAAATCAGTTCCCCTTAGAAAAAGAGCAACAGAAATAAGAGAATGTCTTAGTCACTCTAACTGAATAGGTCTGTGCTCATAAAAAAATTCTGATGAGACAATTTTTTCATACAGACACCTGATTACCTGATTTCACAGAATCATCATTTCTTATATTCTTCTGCTATTACTGAGTTCCATGCTATACCTTAATAACGCACACTATAGAGTCAAGTAATTGCTTCCCCTTCCCCAGACATTCTCTTATTTGTACAATTTTAAGTAGTATTATGTGAAGGTCATTTCTGATGGACACATTTTAGTAGTCATCTTATTCTTACAGACTCATAGAATAGCTGAGGTTGTTGAGGACCTCTGGAGATCATCCAGGCCAACTCTCTCACTCAAGCAGGTTGCTCAGGACTGTGTCCAGTCAACTTTTGGAAATCTTTACAGGTGAAGACTCCACAATGCTCTGAGCAACCTGTTCCACTGTTTGATAATTCTTATAATAAAAAATAAGAAAAAAAAATCACTATAAAAATTCCAAGTTCATTCCTGTGCTTTCTTAGGTTATAGAAAAGCTATGACATGCGAAAAGCTTCTCTGGTACAGCAAGGAAACTAGTCAAACAACTACCTCCAAACATAAAGCAGCAGGACAGATACAGAATGTACTAATGAAATTCTCTCTAATATGCTGCTACCACATATGTGATCCAGAAGTTGTGTATGTTGTAATTATAGCACTTAGAAAGGTCATATTTGGTAATACCAAATTATGTTGTCCTTCACTTTAGCAACAAAGGTGAAGGATAGCAAAACAGTTCAGTGTTTGGGAAATGATGTGTGTGCCATGAAAGGGAACATTTACTGAGTCATAGCTTGACTGTGAGAGCAGGGGTGTTGGTGGTAGGCAAATTACTCCTGTCAATATGGAGTAGTCCATCTGACATAGGGTCAACAACTGTGTTCCCTTGTGGAAAGAAGCTAAAGAAGCAAACAGCAGGAGTGAGAAAACTAGAGGGGTTGCCCCCTCTTGTTGGTCTAGGCACTAAGAGTGACAGCAGGAAGCAGACAGTGTGGCAATAACTATATACAATCATGTAAACAGAGATGATTCTCACAGCACAAGCCCATTAAGGGAGGTAAATGAAGGCAGGGCAGACAGTGGAGACTGTTGCATTGCGTTTTGCCATCTGTCTTATCAGTGTTAATTGCATTAGTTTGCTATAAATAGTTTTTGTATATTTGTATATGTATGGAACTAGGACTACAATACCTTTTAGCATTTAATAATCTGTTTCTTCTTCTAAAGGAAAACGGAGAGAAGCTGCAGTACTCTGCAAGGCAAATATTTTCTAATTTCATGAGGTCTAAAAACCATCGACTTACCATTTGCAATATTCTAGGGCATTAGCTCTTCCTCCTTCCACATATATCACAATAAATACCCTAAATTTCCCTCTCAGCAAATTTGTTTGTGGTGTGTGTTATCACAACTGACTGTAATTACTGTCTGATACTGAGTTACAAGAAGATAGATTGGTTTGATTAGAGTTGGTGAACTGTTTCTAGACAGGCATTTTACTTGAAAAATACAGACACTTTTCTTCCTTAACCAAATATCTAGAGAATGAACGTGCTTTATGTGTTTTAAATGCTCTTTGGTTGAAATTATGCAGTAGATGGTATATATTGCAGCATACTAAAGAATGATTAACTCTTTTAATCTTGCTGCTGGCAGTTTCAGATGCTGATTATCAGCATGGACAGCCATCCAAGGCACCTATTCTCTTTTATCTTCCATCACTCTTAGATGCACTAAGTAGAGCCTTACACAATTTTTTGACTGGAGTACCCTCCCACAGGAGTACCCAAGCAACATTTTTCAGACTGGCTTGTGACAGAAATGTTGGGGAATGAGGTAAGGAATATGGGAAAGAAAAGGTGGCTCCTTTGCTTTGCTGGATTAGTAACAGCCTCTAAAGCTGCTTTGCCTCTGTGGTTCAGCTGGACAGTCCTCCTGGAACCTATCCAGGTTTCTTACACCTGACCCTATTGAAGGAATTTCTCTGTCTCCCCTTGGCCTTCGTACATGGAAATGAACTCACAGGGTAAGTCTGTTTTTGCAACAGCACTTAGCAGGCTGAAGGAAACATTCCCAGCAGACTTTTTAAAACAGTGGCAAGCTGCACACACAGTGCTGTGATGTGTCTCAAAGGACTTTCAGCACAGTTCTACCAGCAAGCTGTTAGCCTCTGCTATTGAAATATTGACAAGTATTAGGGGTTTTTGTTGAAATGCATCTCTCCAGTCTCAAGGAAAGGCCGTGCTGCATATTCTGTTTGCTGCTTTATGCAGCTTACAGTGCTGCCTGCCAAGTGTGTCTCAGAAAGACTAATGATGTTTACAGTGCTTCATACACATTGAAACACAATATTTTCCTGATAATTTCATCTAGAATTCAGACCACCCCATGAGACAGCATTCTCTGAGCAAAAAAACAAATATCGACTAGTGAATGTGATTGGTAAAGCAATATAGAGCTTCATGAATGCCTAATTTCTCTGAACCTTTTAAAATTACAGTTGTAACTTATATAATTACAAATGTACAACTGCAATTTATAACACACATAGCAGAATTTCAAAAGATATCACAGCAGGTCTCTTGTGTTGCCAGCCCAGACCATTGCTGCAGAACTGTGCAAGGAACACTGATCAATACTAATTTTTGACCTATGTGAACCGACAAGCTTGAAGCCTGCTGTGTGCACTGCCAGTGTGTGCATGCTCTTACTGGGAAGTCTCTGTGAGCTGGATCATGCCTCTCACTCCTGCCCAGTCCTCCTAAACACTAGCACTGCCCAGTGTAGCCCATGTTCACCAAATTAAAGGGTGCTGCAATGCTGACATCACCTCCTTGTCTGATCCCAGTTCTTTTGCACACCTTCACATAAATCACAATATACAGAGGCTGTCACTGCAGCAACTCTGCCACCTTAGATTAGATGCTACCAGTATGACACATGACAATGCCACCGGGCAAGCAAGGTCCCCAGATACCTATGTACTGATGAAACCATGACCAAAACTGCCTATTTCAGCAGTGAAACCACCAATCGATTATACATGGATCATACCATTAGAGCTAATACAGCTGAAAGAAAAATGCAGAGAAATTACACTTAAACACCAAAATGGAGGGACCAGAAATGTGATTCAGGAATGGTCAGATGAAGTTGACAGTCCCTGACCCATTCCAACCACTAAACTGCTCTACTCAGCTTGATGACCTGCATTAGTGGAAAACACCAGACTACCAGACAGCTCTCAACATTCCCTGCTTGGTTAGATGGTCCCTGTCTTAGAGGTCATCTGGCTTCTTTGCTCACCCATCTGTTATTTGAAGAAAGATTAAAGGACAAGACAAACTTTTCTGCAAGCTGAGTTAAAGTACTGAGGCAGTTTGTGGGGACAGTTATAAGAATATTGGGGAAGTACAACATTCATATTTTTTCTTTAAGATTAGATGAAAACACCTACTCCTCATCTTCTTGGATATTGCAATGACTTTCTGGTTACAGTCTGGTTACACAGAAATTAAAATTTAAAGCAGAACCTTGTGATTCAAAGCAAGGTGTGCTATCTCAGAGGTAACTATTGACCAACCCTTGCCCTTTCAAAGGCATAATAGCAACCTACCTATCACATGCTGTTCAGTAAACACCCTTCTAGGACTTGTGGATATCAGGAGATCTTCGATGTTCCTATTTCTTTCCACTGATGCACAAGTCAATGTGTTGTTGCTGCCAGTGAGCTCTTGTGCCACATGGTGATGAAATTCAAACTGGTGCAAGATGACTTGAATGGACTTCAGGTAACCGAGGATATTATTGCCTTCCCAGGGGTGAAGTGACAATGTTGTCAACTCCTCAGAAAAGAGGAATACATTTGTCAGGAACACCTGAGCTGCTTCAGGGAAAACATCAGTGTCCCACAAATGAAACACAGTGGAAAGCCTGTCTTTTAAGGGAGATGCGCACCTGAGGCCTCAAGAGATGGCAGAGAGGGAAGCAGAAAGACAGCATGCATGAGCGTACATGAGAGAGGAGATGGGGATTGAGAACTTCTAAGAATATATGCTTAGGTCACATGGTAACAGGAAACAATTAATGTCCTTCCTGCAGAAACAGGAAAGAAACCAGAACTGCTGTTTCCAAGAGAGAGGGGTAGGAGAGTCTCTGAACAGCTGAAGAAGCTCCTAAGGACAAGCAGAATTTTCTGGTAACCAGAACTGTTTTGCATTACTTTTGCTAAGTGCATATTTTGTATGAAGCAAATACTTAAAATTGTTTAGTTTAAATATTTCAAAGTATTTTCTCCCTGTTCACAGATAAAAGACGGAAAAAGCATGCTGCCAAATGCAATGTTAGTAATCTTCTGAGATTTCAACATCCTGCTTTATGAATATTCTGTAACTGTAGGCACATTGCTGCCAAGCAGTGTGCACCTAGGGCTAGAGTTCACATTATGGAATCACAGAATCATTTATGTCAGAAGGCAACTCCTGAGATCACCTACTGCAATCCCCAGCTCAAGCAGAGACAACTACAGCAACTTGTCCTAGATCACCTTATCTGGTTTTTGGTATGTCCAGAGGCAGAGACTCCAAAATCTCTCTGGGCAATCTGCTTCAGTGTGTGACGGCTCAAAGTAAAAAAAACAACCAAACAAAAAAAATCAGCAAACTCCAAAACCCCCAAACAACAAAAAAAAATATTTTCTTACATTCAGATGAAATTTCATGTGTTTGAATTTGTGTTCACTGCCTCCCATCATGTCACTAGGCACCACTGAGAAGTCTGGCGCCGTCTTTCTCATTACCTCCTATTAGATGTTTATAAGTGTTGATAAGATCCCCCTTGAGCCTGCTCTTCTCCAGACTGAACAGTCCCAGCTCTCTCAGCCCTTCCTCATAGGAGAGATACTCCAGTCCTTTGTTCATCTTAGCAAACCTGCACTCTGCTGATTCCAGTATGTCCATAGTTTATTCCACTACGGAGTCCAGACTGGCAGTAGCACTCCAGATGTTGTCTTGCCAGTGCTGAGAAAAAAGAAAGAATCACTTCACCCAAACTAAGAATTTTAAACATTTGTTACACATGCACTGGGTCACAATAGTGGTTAGAGGTTTTAGTTATCATACGAAAAGCAACAATTTCCAGATTGAGAAAGGCACTCTGCTGAACTAGAGTTCAGTTTTTTGTTAGGACTCTCTCTTGGAACCTGGAGAGCTGTGTTTAGGTTTCCAGTCTATCTCAGGTGAAGGAGAAGATGTGAACATATGCCACATCTAACTCAAGAGCTAGTAGTTAGAAAAACCCTTTCCTTGGGCTGTTCCATGCTATTTTTTCTGGATCTTTCTGGTGACACCTTTATGATCTGAACACATGACACAGTGGGCAGGCTCTTGATCTTCTACACAGGTGGAAAACTGGCCTGAGGCTCCCAACAGAATTTAGGATCAAGATATCCACCCAAAAGTTTGGCTCTGCCAAGCATTGTGAGATTCTAGCAGTTCACTAACAAGAGCCACAGATGCCCAAGGGACTTTTATCAACAGAAATTTAAGGACCTGTATGATTAACTAGCAGAGCAGTATCAATGACAGTGGTGAATATACGCTAATGTTATGAACCTAAATTTCAAAATTTCTGTGTTGATAGTCTGTTCTCTAGCCAATACAGCTGCTTTAATCTTGTTTGCCTTTTTTCTCTCAGCTGTAAATAATGCATAGCCCATTTAAAAAAAACTGGAACAGATCTAAGGTGATGCCAAACATCTTGTTTAAGTCACTTAATTGAGATGTGGTTTGCACCCGTGCAGTTTTTGCCCAGTTACAGAAGAATGTTATGCCAATTTTTAAGTTCCCTTGGCAGAAGCACAGGTTCCCAAGACAGCGTGAGGTATTATAAAAATACTTCTCCCAAAGCATTGTTGTCCGTTAACTGTCCATTTACAAGGGATGATCTTTACAGACTCATCTTTAACTACAGGGATTGCCAGGTGTGAGCATGGAAGACTTGAAGGCTACAGAGGGAGTCTCCAACACCATGGATCCTTTGTCTGAAATGAAGTCAGACTGAATTTACACCTCTGTGAGGCTCGAGAGAATAAATCAAGTATCTTGGGTATTAGTGGAAGAATTCTTGCTGCCTTGTCCTTTTGTGTACTACATTTTTAATACATATTACTTTTGTTGCTAGGTTACTCTCAAACCTTCTAACACAGTTTTAAAGAATACATTTATTGCCTTGCCAGCAGTCTCTGCTCAAAAAGAAGCAGCCAAGGAAACAGCGCTTGGCAACACAGAGCTGGGTGCTGGCTGTTTCTAACGTCATGCAGAGCTTGCTGACCTGCTCATCACTCCCCAGGACCTTAGCAACTCTATCCCCTGTGTGAGAACGACAATCTCGTGGCAGAGATTACTCTGTCCTGGCTAAAACTGCTCCAGAATTATTCCAAATGATTCCAAAGAATGTCTGATGGAGAATGAATAAATATGCATTCAGAATTTCCAGTGCCTATGTGAATAAACACAAAAACCATGGAGTAGGAGCTCTGGAACACCATGAAACAGTGACAGCACAACACTAATGATTGACTTTCCCTTCCATTTCCACTTTGCTGACAAGCCCTCTGTAAGAGACTGTTCTGTCTCTAACTGGCTGGTATGTTTTTCCATTGTCCAGGGCAGTAATTAATTACTTTCCCAAAAGTACAACAAGCCTTATGAGACAATTTAAACACCCAAGGCAGAGTTACTTTGAAGCCGGACAAGAAGCAATCAGCAAAGACACAGCTTTCTCCAGCAGCTTCAGCTTCCAGGAGCACCCCCCACACCCTGTCCAGTGACCAGACAAACTGGCGGACACAGACTTGGCTCTCCCTGTGCAGGGCAGGGCATCTTCATCTACCTGGGTGACATTTCCTGGGCTGCTGGTGGACATTTTGAGGAGCCTTCAGGGTGTGATTGACTGCAATAGCTCAATAAAGTAACAAAATAAATTCTCACCAAACTTCCCTCAAGAAAACACCTTCACCTCAGCACAGCTGGGACAACAATTTCTCAGATAAGTCTCAGCTCACACAGATAAGAGGTCAACACACTGAGACCTGTCCTCCAAGCACCTGAAACGAAGAGAGGACGAACCTCCCCTGCTTAAGTTACTACCTGATTAAGTAAAGGAATGGTGTGGAAGACTTCCTTAGTTATAACCCTGTTACCAGGGAAGGCCTAGACCAAACCCGAGAAAACTAAACCACCACAAAAGCGCAGGAGAATGGTTACGTTTCTGCCTGGGTACCAGTGGCCTGGCTGGTCTGCACCCTGGGGGAGCCAGCCTGAAGCCCATAAGGTGTGCCCGGGGCTGCCTGCTGTCCAGCCATTTCCATCTCGGCTTCACCCAGGGTGTAAGCCTGACTGCTGGTCCCACTCCTCGTCCTGCCTGCCTCTCCTCTTCGTGGTCCTTCGTCCTGCCTGCCTCTCCTCACTCTCGCCTCCCCATCCTGCCAGTACCTGGTTCCCTGCCTCCGAAGTTCTTCCCACTGGTGGTGGTAATTCTTTCCCTTGTTTTAGCCTGCCCCTTTTCCTGTTACCTCAATAAAGACAGTTTCTGGTTTGAGACCCAACATAAGGAGTTGCGTGCCTGAATCTCGCCTTCAGAGCAATCAATTAAAAGAACCTGGTTACAATTTCGAACCGGATTGTAACACCCTCCAAATATAAATGGATATGCAAATGATACTAAAATAATAGTATGAGCAAAACTCAGCTACAAGATGGACACAAAACATGAATTTACTTCACCTAAACCTGCTCTCAACAGGCACTTTGTCTATGAGACAGAGGACAGTGGTAGCTGTTTGACTGATTTTCATGTGAATCAAGTGTGGTCAGGAGATGTTTCTGGATCTGCACTCAGTCTAATTTTCACATCTGCACAACACTGTATGGATTGCAAGCCCTGAACTGAACACTGACCCAGCCTCTTGGATGGATGGAAGTTGAGCACTAGACTCACATTTAAAGAAAGCTGGAAGCTTTTACAGGTGGCTTAGAGATCAAGGCACCACTTGGAGTTGGAGAAGAAAGCTGTTGTGTAGAAACTGCTTTCACCTCACCTCTGCAGCTGAAGAGAAATGAGAGGTCTTGGGCTGATGAAGATGATCATCTTTAACACAACTGTGAGCTCAAAAACTAAGCATTGATTCTCTGTGAAAAATACTGGAGAGTAAAAAATTGAAGTTTAGACTTCTGTATCTTGTCCTTAGTCTTGACTCAAGAGGGAGCAATCATGGAGGACAATAAACAGAAGTCTTACAGGCCAAGAGCAATTTGATCTGGAAAGAAAAAGTCCATGGGGAAAAACAAAAACAAAATGAAACAAAACAACAAAAACCAACAGCTGTAGCTAAAAAAAAAAAAAAAAGGAATATGAAAGGATGAAAGCTACATCATTTTCCTATTCAGAGTGTGAGGCACATTTTTTGCTCAGGAGTTTTGAAGCCAGGCAGGCCCAGATCCCTGGTGGCACAAATAGCACTTTTTTCACTAGTGTGTTCTTCTAGTTTGCGTTCACTAAAGACAGTGAATGAACAGAACTGTCTCATGTATAACTCATGCTATGTGGACACCCAGGGCTCTTCTACCTTATATGTTTTGACAGTGTAAATCAAAATCATCTCCTCTCAAGAGTGTGTTCATAAGTTTAATACCTTGGCCAGTCAAATCCCTTCCTGCTGTGTGTGGATGAACAACAGCCACTAAACCTGCACATACTCAAGCTTTGGGTTGTTACAAGTACCTTTTTTCTAATCGTTTAGCACCTCTGACTCTGTCAAACAGAATCCAATTCCCTGCTCAGGGAATTCCCTGCTCACAGATCTCATCCACAGCCTTGGCAAGACAGTAATCCTCAAAAACAGCTGTCATCACTCCCTCCAGACCAGTCTGCTCTCAGCAGGATGCCTCCTCTCCTGCACTCCAGAGCCTGGGCACAGACATTCCTCGTGGGCTCGTCACTGCCACTTGATGAAAGGTCTCCCTCAGTGTGAGTCTATGGCCCCAGCAAAGATTCACAGACCTAAGAGTCCTCCAAGGATGTTGTAGAGGCAAGTGTGACTGAGGAGTGTTTTGTTTTGGGTACAGCTACAGCAGGGTAGGACAAACTGGAGAGATCTACAGCCCTACCTCTGTGCCACAGGGGAGAACACAGGGCACCAAGTGACAAAGGCTTTGTTCAGCAGGTGCCAAAAATCACTACTGACATACATCCCCTCCTCCCTAGCTCTCCCACAAAAGCTCTCCCACAAAAGCTCACCGTCTTTCTCTTCCATTTGTGCAGTCCTTGATTAGAGACCAGACACCCGTGATCTGCCCAGGGACAGCTCTCCTGGCCTCTGTTAGCTCCACAAAAGCTCAGTGTCTTACTCCAACTGACAGACACATCACAGGGAGCCATGGCTGGCTGCCTGGCACAACACATCAAAGAGTACCTGGAAGACACCATTCAACATAATTGTGCAAGAATAACAAATTTATTCCGCCTTGAAGAGCACAGCTAGAAGTCCTTTACCAAAGAAGTTCCTGGACAGAGGTCATGCTTAACTCCACCCTTATGTGAGGACATCTGCTTCTGGGTGCTGAGCGAATGTGCCTGCTCTGCCAGGAGCTGGCTGCAGTCATGTTCCACAGCTTTGAAAGACAAGTGCCCATGCCACAAGCTTGGCTGGTGTGGTCCAGGCTGGCAGATCAGGAGGCTTAGCTTGCTCTGGAGCTCTCCCAAAAATGTCAGAGCAGAGCCTGTGAACAAATCTAAGAAAGCCAAGAAGTTTGACAACATTTTGAAGAGTGCTGTTATGGTTGTTCAAGGCAGCTTTGCCTTCAGTGCTTCAAGAGTATGGCAAGCTCTGGTACTTAGGTAGGACTGTGTAAATTATATAGCTTAATGAAAGCTGAGGCACAGAGACATGGAGACCCAAATCCTTTAAGGTCCTCATACCCATCACTATTACTGGGTGAAAGACTAATCTGTGACTCATGTTTCAGAGCATCATAAAAGTCATGATGTGGTTGTGCGCACACACAGACACACACACACATGCACCTTTCCAACAAGCTGTCTGAAATTTGGGAGGCACATGTGAACATCTGACATATGTAGATCTGCAGCCCAGCTAGGCTTTTTTTCTTGGCATGGCTGTATGACTGAGGAACAGTTGCTGAGCAGCCTCTCCTGGTAGAAATGAAATACTGCTTTTATAGAAGAATGAGTTTGAAGCGTTTAGTTACAGTCACTGCCACTTAGTTGTTCTCTATCACTTTACCATGCTGTCAGTGAAAATCTGAAGGGGTTTAAAAATATGCTCTAGCAAATCATCTGTTAAGTTGAATTCTGGTTGAGGTCCAAAAGTGCCTCTTCATAAAATCAGGTATCTGAGAAGATGAATCATCCATTGCTTCGAACAGTTCATGATCTTCAGTGTGTCACATTCCACACACTGCTGTGAATTACAGCTATTTGTATAGAAATCAAAATCGCTTTTCAAGCAAACACTTAAGGACATTCTCTCTTATTACAAAAAACACTTAAGCATGTGTATTGCTAAACTTCAATTGACTTCCGTTTCATTGTTCTGCTGAACCTAAACATCATGCAAATTACCCACAGTCAAACTTTGTGGACACTTAAAAGTTTGGGGTTTAACCACGTAGAAATAATAATAGCATACAGAATGCACTTTCTAAGTTACATGCAGTGAAGGTAAGTCACATATTTTAATGTTATTGAGTCTTTACCAGTCCCCACAGTATCCTCTGAGCTACTGGCAGAATCTGACATTTAGACCAATTAAACTATTATCACAATTGGCATAAAAACTGTTGGTCTCATGTCATCAAGACAGTACAGTATTATTTATTGCAGCACAAATAGCAATGCAGGCAGAACAAAAAGTATTGTTGCGAGATGTTGAATATCAAAGCTTTTCCTACTGAACTAATATAGCAAAAGAAATACAAGGAAAAGAGATCAAATCTTGAAACATTTTTGTCAAGGCCAATTCACGTACTTTAATACATGATAAATAAACACACGATACCTAACAGTGTTGATTTACAAACCTCAGAGTTAGAGACTAGATAATGATAATGATAACTCTTATGTTACATAGAAAGAGAAGACGAAAAGGAGGAAAAGCTAAGAGACTTCTTACTTTTGCTTTGGTTAGCAAAAGCTTCTGAGAGTGAGTTTGATAAGCAAGTATCAGACTGTATTTCCAAAAGTAGTAAGAAGTCATTTCCTACTATGACAGATAGCAACAGTTCCAAGTGTTCATAGGCAGTCTGCTTACAAGTTGGTAAATTCTTCTAATTTCCCCCAAAGAGTAAATGAAGACGTAAAGATCTTTGCTAAGGCCACATTTTCCCATATACTTTTTTTAAGGACTCCGTTGGTTTGTCCTGCCCTGGGTGGACTTTTCCTCCACTCCTTTGTTCTTTCTCCTTTGGCTGAGTCAGGACAGCTGGATCTGTAGATATGTGATGAACTAAATCAGGAAAGTGATCCAGATTAGAACCCAACAGATCATTAATTATCCCACTCCTGTTCTAATTCACTACATATGCACAAAACCAAGTACTCAGGGACAGTTTAGGAGGCAGAGCAGGACATGGATGAACTAGACACTGGAAAGAGGGGTGAAGGACAGCTTAAGACACTCTATGACCAAGATGCAGTGCATACAAAAGGCAACTGGTACAATTTCATAGGAATTATATAGATATAATCTGTTCTTTATCTGAGGTAAACTCATGACTCCTGGCTGTTTCTTAGAGATTATATTTTTTCTGGAAATAACTGTTTTATCATCAAAGTTTTTCAATATAACATTAAGGTTATTAACAGGTTTTGGCCAGTTATAGACATGGACAACAACATTTGATTCTAGTAGAACAGCATCCCAACAAAAACATCATATTTGTAAAACCACACACCATTTGCTCAATTGCAGGACAAAAGCGAACTACAACATTTTTTCAAATTAAGAACTAAAGAATGTCCAAAGAAAGCATAAACTTGCTGTAATATTGTCTTTTTATGGCAGGAACTTCAGTGCAGGACTCAACTGTGACAGCAAGGCCACACAACAAGGTGGTTCTTTGGCTAGGCCAAAAGCTGGTGAGCAGGAGAAATATTTCCTCATCCCTTTTCCACCATCTTCCCTCCCTGACTGTGTGTGCTTTAATGGAAAATAACTTTACTAAGGGAAACCATGTCCTGAACTGTCCAAACAGCACACAAGCTTTTTAGCAGCATCACTCTATACGAGTGGGACTCAGGCCACTTAAACACATGTTGATATGTTCCATTACTGGACAGAACGATGTCTTCCAAAGTTAACATGGCTCTGCACCATCATGATTCAAGTTATTTGACCGAAATACAATTTTTTCAGTTTTCAACCATTCCTTGGGAGGCAATGCAGATATATACATATTTTCTAAATAAGCCTCTAATAATTTTCCCTGTTGAAAGGAAAGCTAATGCACTGCCAGTAATTAATATAGCCTTGGTTATATTAAGATGCATTCTTCAGTTGTGAATGACCTGGAAAGCAGCACTACTTAATTTGCTGTGACTTTCCCTTGTCTCTGTGAATGATTATGACTAATACAAGGCACTTAATTTTCTCCTGTAGCAGCCACTTCCTTGCAGGTATTTTCCGCCAGTATGATGGGCTTCTTCTGAAGTCATAACCCCAGCATTTCATTATGAACTAGAAACTTCCCCTCTGAAAATGAGAAAACTTGGGGAAATTATTGATAAGCCTCATAAAACATTTCCTTTATCATTGCATAAAGTGCAATGTCTATTGTTCTTTCACATGTATCTTGATTTCCTGGAATATTACTGTCATAATCACAATTATAATCCATATAAGGATGTGAATTTTCCCAGCTAGAGGTACATATGATACACCCAAAATTGAACTTAGCATCAGCCATAGATCTCAATGGTAATCATCCATCACTTTTTGTCCTGAGTGACTAGAGCTCATAAGCTGTTCTCTACACAAGTAGTTTCCATCCCACAATAGATAAATGGGATGAAGTTTGATTTATAAAAGACAATATTAATTGCCAGTTTTCATGTAAACAAGAGCTACTCTGAAAATACATTTCAAACATCTTTTTTTTTGCACTGTGGTGACAGCTGATATTTCTGCAAACACTTTGTAGACAAATTCAGGATTTTGAAATGTCTGAGGAATGTAAATTCTTGCTGCTTGGAACCTAACACAGTGAACTTGATCTTAAACAGAAAAGTGATGTGAAGAAGGAAACAGCTTTCAGCAAAGAAGAATCAGTCATGTGGAAGTTCCCCTGGAGACAAACCAAACTCTGTCAAAAAGCTCCCAGTTCTTTGTCTTATTCTGAGCAGGTCCTTCAATTTTTAAGGAGTAAAGAATTTGAACAAGTCTTCTCTTTCAGTTGTCCTCAAGTTCTCACTTTAGCCATGCTATAAACAGGCAGGGCCACAGTTTTTCAGTTCTGTTATAGGCTTCTAGAGGATTTTTCAGCAGCTGAGAATACAGGAGAAGGTATGAGTAGTCTGACACCTGCCTCACATGGCACAAAATCACCATGTTTATTTTCCTGTGCAATGCAGGATGGAAACAGATTTATATCTCTTTTAAACAAGAACAGGACAAAAACTATTCAGATTTTGCAGTAAAACCACAGTGTATGGAGAAGCTGTTTTGCTTAGCTTTCTCTGACAGTTTAGACCTTCCCTGATTTACATCACAAATTGGCTGAAACAGTGTCTCCTCAGAAAAGTAAAGGGGGTGATAGCAGCACCTTACAGAAACAAAGGAAGCCTGTGCCTGTCAGGCCCTCTAGCTGATGGCACTGCCCTAGGACCCACTGCAGAGAGTGCCACTACCAACAGACAAAGACACTGACTGTACCTTGGAAACAAACATCTCCATCCTTCCTCAGGACGGCTGAATGCTCACACCCACAGCTTCCTCCTCAGCTCTGCAGCCTCTGGTCAGGCAGGTGAACTCAGGTCACTGTCCTTCCTCTACAGGAACGTTGCTACAGAGATGAGTTTTGCAAAAGCAACAAGTGTTAAGAGCTGTTACTTGTCAACACAAAGAGGACTTCACTGAACCTGTTTGTATAGCTATCCCTGAAAGGTGTAGTGAGGAAAAAACCCCCACAAAACCCAAATTTTTTTAAGTCTTCAATGTTACTCTGAAAAATCTATTGCTTCTTTATTCTGTTTCCATGGCAAGCTTAAATTCAAGTGATTGCCCCTGGGGTGGCAGTATTAATCAAGTAACTCAGACACAAGAGCACTTAACAGCAAAACTCAGGGATGACAGAAATAACAACACTGCTCAATTTTATTCATCAACCTTCCTGGACTTCTCTGCATCTTCACAAATATCTGTTAAACTATTGTTGGGGTTTCATGCTTAATAGGAAGCAGCATCAGTAAAAATTCAGGTTGAGGACAACAAGGAAAGATGGTTATGATGAAAATTGCATTTGAAAACCTTCTCTCAATGTCAGTGTGGATTTTTGCATTAAATAATATGAGAGGCTTAGGGCAATGATGTAGAGGCATTAATGGTTAATGTAGTAGGACATTCTCCTTTGTAATTGCCTCCTGTCATTCTTGCAGTGCCTGTGGGATATTGTGAAGAGACAGAGCTCAGTTTACAGTCCCATGTCAACGGATCTTCTCAAACTTGGAGGTAATTTTTCTTTTCGAATGAATTGTCAAACTCCATTGTATTAACAAATTTACCTGGAGGGACATCACCTTTGGTCAGGAAAAAGAAAAAAGGGGTCTCCTGCCAATACTTTACAAAACGTTGGAAAGAACAGTAGTAAAAAGAGAAAGCCATGCCCTAGGACAATACTTTTGGCTGATGTAAACAGAATTCAACTATCAAGTAAGAGGGTTTTCTCCAATGGAATTGATGTAAATGGAGGGGAGCAATTATATCAGTTGAGTTGGGCCTGTTGGCTGTCCTGAGCAAAATAAGAATTTGGAGTCAGAAGTGACATGGAAAAAAGGAGCAAACACTATTACAACAAGGTAGCAAACAGCTTTGAAAGGCCAAGAGAAAATGGAACTCAAACGAATCACTGAAAGACATGTTTAAAATAAATACTTTTAAGTGCTCTAGAAGACACTTCTGGCACTGAATACACAGAGACAGGCCATAATGAAGGTGAAGCATTTTAATTTATTGAATAATTCCAGGAAACATTTCAGATCTGTTAAACATTACTAAAGAGATGATACCAGGAATTGTATTTCTCAAAAACTTCTCTGTATAAAGAAACTGTTTATACAACTGGGCACTATTATTTCCATCCTCTCATGCTATTCTTTGCTTTTCTATTATCTTTCCATCCAGAGTGCCAAGTGGTCTCTATTGATCATTGCCAACTTTTCATCAGCTGCAATGGATTCAGATCTGTACAATCCTCATCACAGCAAAGCATACAGCCAGCAATACCCATGCTATGGTCTTCTCAACACTCTCACAGCACACCCTGTGCCATTTCATCCTCTGCAGTTCAGCTCACTATGCCTGCACAGCCATTCAGCCAAGGGCTGCCACTGTTGTGGAACTGTCAAACGTCCTCAAACTCACAACTCTCATCACTTACAAGCAGCCATAAGTCTCCCGCAGACTGTGCTGTACACACAGTAGGAAGCATTTTCAAACTCAAAAGCCAGAAGAGAGGAAAGAAAGAAGTGCTGGGAGATTCATAGAGTTGTTGGAGCCACCAACAAATCTTCAGTGCCAAACTGCTGCCACATGTTGAAGTCTAAAGGTGCAAGTTAAGCTTTCTAACGGAGACAGCTCCTACTTATCTGTGCCCATGAGCTGCAATGAACCAAGCTCCATTTTATTGAGTACTGTGCCATATCCCCAAAAATGAAGTAACTTGCCTCATGTTCCTAGTGAAGAATGAAATCAACAACAGAGCAAATAATTAGCCACATAAACGAGAGCTTGAGAACAGAATTTCACTATGGATAAAACTTCAAAAATCCTCCTGACAAACATCTAAGAAGTCTGAACTGCTCCCTTGCCTGTGGGGCAATGAAGACTTCATTGTTGCCCTTCAGTAAGCTCTGATTCATCTAATCCATCTGTTCCAGAACAAAAGAGCTCTGAAACAGCAATTATCTGTCACAAAAAGGTAGCTTTATTAAGTCTTTTATAATCTCTGATAATACAAGATGGTTAAAACCACTATTTCCTAGAAATATTTCCTGAATTGGCAGAAAAAACCCCCACTATTTAATAGCACATTTCAAAGGTTGCAAGATAAAATCACAAATGGGGAAAAAACCCAAAACACTGGATCCTCAGTCATCCTCAATTAGGAATGGAGTTCAAGGACACCAGCTCATGTTGCTCTGGGTTGGTAAGTCTTACTGGTGGCTTTCCATAAATTCTCAGTTAGCTGAAGTGTCATCAGCTGTGATCTTGGTCTCCTCTGCTAGTTTGGGACTAACCTGGAGACATCAGAATTATCCTTGGTATAGCTTAGTATTGCAGACAGATAAAAAACTTTGACACTTTCCTTTAACCCATATGAGGTCTTGCTTAAAAAAAAAAAGAGGTGGGGAGGGAAGAGGAACTACACAGGATGAGAGTAATCTTTCTTCTTAAATGAAGGGTTACTCTTTGACAGAATAATTACCCAGGCCTTGTGCAGTGACCACCCGTCACCTTCCAAAACATAACATCACTGCAAAACATGAGAGAAAACTATTTCCACCTGTCATATTATTCAGGGATCTGGCACTAGCACCGGTATTTAATACAGCCCAGTACTCAGAATTCTAAGATCCCTTTTCAAATGCTTGTACCTAAACACACGTGAAGTAGGCATTAGAGAAGCATCCTGAAAGGCATTAATTATTTTGCATCTTTCACAGGATTTGGAAGCTTTAAAAAACTCCACTGAACGCAGAGACAAGAAATACGGCCGTAGAAAATAGATGTGGCAACAGGTCTATGGGGGACACAGTATCTGATCATACGGGTATGATCATACAGGTGCTTAGTTGATGTACAACAGAGGTGGTTTCAGGTTATATCAGCCAGCTTAATTAATTTCCTAGCTTTTACCTCTGTCAAATTTTAAAACTTTCTTTTTTAAAACAGTGTAATTTCTTTTTTTTTTTTTTTTGAGGTATAACTCTATAGTCAGGTAGGTTAAAAGCTTTAACAGTTAATTCTGGTATTTTGGGAGACTGTTTTCTGTATCAGTTATATTCATAGGTAGAGAAAACCAACTCAAGGAACAAATTAAGATATTTATTTATGTATTGTTACAAATTTGTGGGGTTTTTTCCATTAAATGTATTTAACATACAACCTATTTGAACTCAGGCCTCTCAGCATTTCAATAAGCTAAAATATACAGTTTTGGTGCCATATAAATTATGGTTAAAAATAATTCTCAAGGACATACTGAGGGGACAAGAACTTTAAGCAAAATAACTCGTCGAAATAGTCAATTCCCTTCAACAGTGTTTTCTATTTCATGAGATTATATTCTTTACACTAGCAAACTATATACAAACAATACCACAAAACTACTGTAAGTGCAAAAATTTAAAAAATATAGACAAACATATACACAAATTGCTGTGTTTCTGTCTGAGCTACCTTTTAAGAAATCCAGTACAAATGCATGATTTGTATTTATGTATTTAACTTGTATCTAATATTTAATTGTAAACAAGATTCAGCATGTAGAGCAACTTAAAACAGTTGTCAGAAGCTTAAATCATGAGGCCTGGAGACTGAAGAACTGTGCATACTAGGATCCAAACTGACATACATACCCGCACCTTTTCTGACCTATACTGCTGGGGGATTTAGGGTATTTAAAAGATTTAGAAATATTTAACTACTCTAAACAACTTCTTGGATTTCATTGTTTTAAATATTGAAATGTATACATTTTGTAAAGTAAAATCCATATCACATTTGCAGGTGTATGGATCACATTTGGTAAGAGTGTCTTGTTCATAACCATTGAAGTGCTTTTTGTTTTATTAAGAAACCTTTCTCGGCAACTCAATTAAGGAACTGTAAATGAAAGCAAGCAATGAATGTTCACAATCAACCACTTAGTGAGCAAAGAGAAGCAGACACATCCCTTAAGCACAGATGAACTCACTGTGGACTGACCAGTGAGTCACTGGTGATGCTTATCATTAGGCAAGTACATGTAGGATACACTGCATTGCTAAAAACCTGCAGGATTTAGAAACCGTGAACAGATACTGGAAAGAGAACAGAAGCTGCCTTTGTATGGATGTGATGATTTGCTGCTCTCAGTCACTGCTAAGATTCTTAGCAAGAATGTTTTTTTTTTTGTTCGTTTTCAAAAGATAGCTGTCTTTTTTTCAGGTACTTCCCAGGCACTCACTGATGCATTATTTGAAGCACTTGGATATGTAAGAAAACCCAGGATGACAGTTCTGTCAGGATGGTATTGGACTAAATAATAGTAGTAGCAATAGCAGTGTTAGTCAGTTCAACATTAGAGAATTTGGAGAGAATTAAACATTGACTGTACCAGTTTACAGCATCTACAGATATGAAAAGTGCCCGTATCTATAGCAACCAATGTCAGTGGAAAATTCACGTACAATATTTTTGCGAATCACCTCATGCTAACAGAGAATAATGTATCCACAGGCTTCCATTTCCAGGAAATATGTCCAGAGTCGAATCTCATTTTGTGTATTTTTTAAAGTGCTTGAAGACTTGCAGTATTGAGCAGAACATTTGATGAATCCCTTCTCATACATGATGCTTTTTGATTTAAAACACAAGCCACTCAATGCAAGACACATTTTGAAAACTAGCCTTGATGTAAAAACTAGTTTGGTGAGTTTTGTGAACTTAGGTTTTTTTAAACATTTCAAACACTTTGACAATGCAGAATATATACCCTAAAATTAAAAAAACTGTAAAAATAAAATGTTGAAAAAAAATTTAGAATCAATTTCACTGAAAAGGCTCAATAAAGTGCAAGCAGTAAATGAGAGGGTTTACATAGTGAAAAGTGAAGTTTAATAAATTTGTACAATCTGTATTGCTGACAATGAGAGACACACTATAAAAATGTTTTATTTTGATACCATGCCCTGATATAAAAATATATTCTAATTGCCTTGCCATACAATCAGATCTTGACAGAACTGAAAAGGAAAAGAGCACTGAAATGCCAATGCTCCTTTTCAGCAATGTCAAAAAGGAAGAAAATATGTAGATTTATACTATTGCAGTGTACTCTAATTAACTGGATGAACTGGACCAGCAGAAATTGCACAGTATGGTAATTGCAAATGAGAAAGACACATTGCTACTTACTTGCATTGACTCATCACCACTTCTTGAGAAGGCATTCAGGAGGTGCCACTTTGCAAACAAGGAACTCATTCCTGCGCAAAACACTCACACTCTGAGCTCTCACTAAAGCAGAGCTCTAATTATTGGACAGAAGTATGCACTGCAGCAAGTATTTTTACATCAGAAAATATGTCATTAAATCTGCAGGTATTTGTCCTCTCAAAAGCATCTCCTCCTGCTTGCAGCAAGTCTTTTAACTGAAATAACCATGTCTTCAAAAGAGTACCACAACTCGGAAGACTCCCATGCATGGCAACAAAACTTTGTAACACCATCTGTCACTCAATGCAGGAATTTGTTTTTAATTCTTTAATACTGGAGCTTTGTGTTATGAAAATTAGTAAAGTGGACTGCAGAAGTCTTCCCGGCAGAGAGGACATTTTCAAATTATTTACCCTCCAGCCAGATTCTTTGGTGTTCAGGAATAGGGAGTATAGTATCAGTGTGAACAAGCAATAATTACTTTCCTTCATACACTCCTGTTTGTCACATAAGGCCCAACAGTGAAGTTTCTGCTAGTGGCAGGTACTAAACAAAAGAGAGGGAAACTACTTCCTTGTCACCCTTGGAGACTGAAATCTGATCAATACCATCTGATGTCTCCCTTTCAGTGGAGATTTTCCACACGGCATATCGGCAGGATTTCCACTTATGACTAGCACAGGACCTATGACAAACTTACATCCTGGCTAGTCATTCAAGTTTAGCCTGTTGAAATTCAAAATAAGTATTTTGCTATTCAAAAGAGTCTTTACTCTTTATCCTCCAGTTTTTGCTAACACAAGATTTTAAAAGTTCATTATTGCACAGCTAACACCAAGCCTTTTAACTGCCCCAAAACGGTGCAATGTCAGGTGCTTAATAAGCTCCATGGAGACTCTGGTCACCTACTAAATAGTAAATAATGTCAGTACCAACTTTGATTTTTCAAGTTTTGCTATCCTTTTTTTAAATCCTCTCAGCCTTTCCCAGTTCCAATTAAATGACCCCAAATACTCATTTTCAAATAACTGACACACAATCTAAATTAAAAACACCTTGTGAGAGCAACAGCTTTGCAACAATACAAACTTCAAATAAAAGCAGATTATTAAAGTCTGTATAGCTGTTCAATTATGAAATTAGGAAATAATTTGTTTTTACTTATGATTTTTCAATCTTACAAATAACTCTTGGCCACAATTATAATTTACTGCTGTTCTTCTGAAGAATAGGTATTTTTAGCCTTGTAATTACTGTAACAGAAGACAAAAAAATGTTTTTACATATAACAAGTTTAAATAAATTTAAGACACTTTTCTGTAGGATCATCATCAAATGATGTTCTTTTCAGTAATTTGTGTAAGCTTCTAAACCACATAAAGGATAATGCACATTACATTTTATTCACACTATAAAAAAAGCACAATATACAGGCCATATCCTTTAAAGTGCATCACAACAGAACATTTCTGCAACATTCAGGTTCTTCAAAAACCCACAAAAGTAGGTATTTAATATTTAGGAACAAATCCTGTTTGTAGGTGTCTCGACACTGAATTTAAACTCTGAATGGTTATCAAGCTTGTTCTCGCTGTAAGTGCCACGCTAAAAGCGATGCTTTATGACCACTAAACAGTATTATCTTATCTGCTTCCATATTAGATAGCCTTCATGTCACATGTCCACAATGAAAGCTTTTATTCTTTAGTCAGTGAAGAGCATCTGCAGAGCCCTTTATTGAAGACAGTTCTTTGACTATGCTCAGAAAGCCTCCTTAAAGTCCACTTAGCTTCACCATATAGGCTACTGCTTCAGATGTTAAATCTACCAAGAAAAATATGGTAAATGGAACAGAGCAAGCATGTCTCCGAGTTGGCAGCGCATGCTTTGCTATGTTTGGCACTATCTACCAAATGTATTGGTAACACACAGCATAAGCACGTACCAATTTGCTTTTCACTTCATAAATATTTTTGGTTGGATGTTTTGCGAATAACAGTTGAAAACCTCATTTGTTCCTGAGATGAGCATGACAGAAAGTGAGCTCCATCTAAAGCTGCCAACTCGACATTCCTCTGTATTTCCAGCCTTGCTACCTGTGTGCTGAGCCAGATTTATAATCTCAATCCTCCCCAAGGCGCCACTTCTGAGACTCTTCTTGACGCACGTCTGGCCTGATCTGGTTTCTCATTCCACCTAGAACATTTGAGGTTGCCTCTGTTGCAACAATGAAAGGTTTCACCACAGTTGGTGGGATTTGCCGAAGGACTCCTCCTACTGCTCCAGTCACTCCTCTGTTTTCATGCTCACGAGCAGCCGTCTCATAAATGGTTTGGGCTGTGTCCGTAATCCCCTTTGAGAAATTAAAAGAAATCAGTTACACTGAAAGAGAAAAAGCAACCTCTCCTAATTCTAAGGGAAATTTTAAACTGCTCAGCATTTTTCAACTTGGTGATTTGTATTATAACTGTAGTATAACTATATTGACACAAATATGATTTAGTTCGTCTAATGAGGTTTAAAATAACACTACTATGAACTCAGAGACGTAAATATATCGTGTAACTTCTGGTGGCACATCTTGTGCATTAGGGGAAAAGCTGTGGGGTACTGTGAGCTATTAAAAAATGACAGAATTCACTGGAAACTCAGCTGAGACCTTACATCATAGACACCGTATCAGGTGCAACTTACTGAAAGTACAATACTAAAATACAATAAAAACAAGTCAGCATTCTAATTTAAAATACACTGTAAAAGCTTCACTTATTATAAATTCAGCATTACGATGAAACTCTGCTACCTCAGAATTAACAGTAACTGCAAAGACGTTGGGAAAGGGGTGGGCAGGAAGGAAGGACGAAAGACATGATGCAGAAAATCAAGTTTACATGATTTACAATAATTGTAAACCATCACAACTGCAGAGCATTCACGTCCTATTCACATTTATCTGCATATCTTCATTTACTTCTGCTTTCTTCATTCAAGGTTTTTGTTGGTTTAAGATTACTGATGAAGACAGTCTTGTTCAAAACTTAAATTCCTTTTTTTATTTGGTCAGCTTAAACTAGCATCTGTTATTTTATTTGCTGTTTTAGGAAATAATTCTTAACTTTGGGTCACTGCAATCACTTTTGCTCTCACCTCTTTTACGACACTGTATGCTTTGGCTACACCTTCCCGTAGGTCTACTGGCTGATGAGCTAAACGATGGCGAGGGAACCGTTTGATCTTTTTTGCTTCAATAAAGGTAGGCCCTGGTGATACCATGTCATATGCAGTTTCTGCAGCTGCCTGAAGATCAGGAGCAAATGCAAAACACATAATAAGTCTTATGGCACTTAATCACAAATTCAACTACTAATAGGGTGATGTTATTGAAATAAAAGAATTATTATTCCATAAGTAATACATCAGATTAAGGTTTTATACAAGAACTTCCAGAATGGGTGTGGCTGTAACTAGACATTAAGTTCCAAAACAAAGGAATGAATGTTGTAGCCTTACGTAGGTTTTTGTCCCCTCCTAAATGTTGTCACTTCAAAAGCATCCTCTAATCTGCATAAAGTGCTCAGGATAAAAACTGAGCATTTGATCAATGGTATGTATTTCTTACAAAAACACAAGCACACATATAATCCCACTCGTGAGTAATACCATTGGGGTTTTTTTTTACTACATATGTTCAAGATTCGGCACATATACAATTTTTGCAAAATTAGATGGTTAAAGTGTATTTTCATTATGTATTCTACACTAAGGAAGATAATTTTATTAACACTTTAGTCCAAGATTACCTGAAAGTTAAATCCAGAAAGCTTTATAGTATAGACTTTGCACAGATCAACACAAATAGTTTTGGTTTTGAGGTTTTTGGGGGGCTTTTTCTTTGTTGATTTTGTAAGCTTGCTTTGTTTTTTGTTTTTAAATAAGAACAGATAAGCTGAGATTTTTAAAAAAGGCAAGAATCTATTACTGAAAAATACATGTGTGGAGAAATCTTTATTAATACATCATTTTTTAGTGAAGCTGAAAATTTCAGTATTAAACTGTACATTGTAATACATTAAAGACATTAAGAAACATGTAGCAGCTTGGGTGTTCAGCAGTATTTTTAACACAATTTTCTTACCATTGTATTTGATGCCATAGTTCTCACCTCACAGACTTCTGCAAACTTTGCCCACTCTCTGCTTTCCTATTTGTACAGCTGCTTTTTTTTAATACATGCGCCCAATCTTAAATCAACAGCATTGAATAATAGCTTAATACAGAGCACTTACTAGCAACACTTCTCATTTTATGCTTAAGTTCAGAAGTAATACACTCTACCTGTATAGTCTGAACCATTCTGTTTGTCAGCTCCAGTGCTGCCATTGCAGTGGAAGTACCAAAAGAAGCTGCTCCTCTTTGAAAGCCCCTGACAATACGGCCGTCCTTTCGGTACTGCTCTATTGGCAACCACACCAAGTCTTTCAGACCTTGAACTGAAAAGGAAAACAGAACACCATAGTCAAAAAGTTCCCTTAGATAAGCAGAATGCCTTGAAAGCAAGGGAAAACAAGGGTCAACATGTTTGTGGTGGGTTTTTTTGGGGGGAATAGGTGTTGTTTGCTTTTTAAAAAAAAACACATTGTGTGTCTTAGTAGAAATAAGAATTAACTTACCTAACTGCACTAGTGAATGCATAGGCCCTACTCCTCCCAAAATTCCTGGCAGCTGGTTTTTCTTTATATCATTAAGCCATTCACTGATGGCATAGGAGAACAATTTATCGACACCTAACAAACTAAAGTAAACAAAATTATTAATTTTTAAAACACACAGTTCCAAATAAGATAAATGCATTCATTATTCCTTTAAATAAAAGATGCAATTTAAACAAAAGTGCCATCTTCTGTTGCTGTTGGGCTGTTTCAAGTGTATATGCTTCATAAAACAGAAACTCAAGACTATAACAGCATAATCACATCCAATTCAACAGAAAGTAAACACAAAACTAAAATTAAGAGTTTATTACCAAGACTAGCACATATATTAAATACTGTTTTGAATTAGATGTTATTCTTGAATGATATATAATTGAAAAAAACCTAGAATCAAGAAGTATTTGTAAAGTCAGAAAGCTTCTTGGATTTTAGAAGTGCATCTTGACAGAAAATTTGCTTTACATTTGCTATGTTCAGTTATTCACCATAAACTTGTTCAATTTGCAATACCAATGTTGATCTACATTTCAATAAACTTACCCATGTCTGTAACAAAGTCTCTTCAGCTTTAATTCTGAGCAGTTTAACTGAGCAAGCCCAATAAGAATCCCAGCTAGTGTTCCCTGTAAGTGAAATATTTTATCACATGAATTTACTTAATATATAACCTGTGAGAAATAATTTCACCATCTCAACTCTTACTTGCAGATATTTGTCTAAACAGATGCTCCCCCAGTCTCCCAAATGCTATTCATTACAGTGCTATGAATCATGTTACATGAAAACTTGAAAAAGATGAAATTTGGCTTAATGTGCTACTTTAAGAAAAACATCTGGATACAAGAGGGCATCTTCAGAAATAATAAGCTATAGTAAATTATGTAAACATAGCTCTGGGTTTAGTATGTTCCAGGCATTCTAAAGCTACTATATTTCATGTTGTGACTTCTGACAGCAGGGCAAAATTTAGGAAGTTGCTGCTTTCACTTTTCCATATTTTCAGACTGATTTGCCATGCCAAACTAAAAATCTGGTTGTCCAAAGAATATTTTTTGATGTCTCTTCTAAACTCAGTGTAATAACCAATGTATACTTGAAGAAGAATTATGAGCTTTTTTTCATTTGTAGCAGATTCTCCCATTGCATCTGAGACCCACATGTTACTAGACTACAAGGAAAGGAAACAAGAAGAAAAATCGAAACTTTATTCTGGCATTAATGGGGAAAAAAATAAAGGGCACAATTCTGGCATCGGACAGTGGTATGATCCTTTGAGGGAGACTGCAGCCATGTACTATGATTTTAAGCCAATCATTGAGTTCATAAACATGATATTCAAGTTCCATTCTGAGTTAATTGGACCTGGAGGACCCACCTCTGAGTTTTCAAATTTAGAGTGAAACATTGTTAAGCCTTATTGAAACTAAGGAGAAGGAAAAAGAAAATGTTCTATATTTGTCTTGATCACATCAATAAAGAGTATCAAGCATATAAGTATACCCCCACTCATGGGGGCTGGGGAAAAAGCAAAACAAACAACATAAAATTTTTGTTCTATAGCATCAGCATTATACACAAACCTGATCCATTGATACATGTTTGCCGTGGTAATCAAGCCGTATTGGAACTTCTGATGTAAAACGAAATTCTCTGGGACACACAAAGGAAATTTTATAGTGAGACACATGAAAAGGAAATAGTTATCCTTTCAAAAGAAACTCATGGTTTCCCATCCTCCTAGAACAGGATGTCATACACTGTTCTCTCAGCCATAAATCCTCTAGTTGCTGTTTTAGTACTTCAGAATGAATGTACAAAATACAGCAGCAAATTCAGCTTTTCCTGGTTTATTAACACCTAGTTCAGATTAGCATTTATAATAAATTTAACAGTCCTGCAAAAGTGCTACTAATCCTGTAAGTGAACATCTTTCCTCAGTTTTCACAGCACAATATTCAGTTAAAAACAAACAAACAAAAACACAGAGAAAGAAACCCCATAAAATGATGGTTCTGCTGCAAAATACAGTCCTGCACCAGGAATTTAATCAAATATTCTGTTGGTGATGTATATGATGAAGTAGAACCACAGCCATGCTCTTACAATTTGACTCTGCATGGCTTACCAAAGCACACATCTGTTGTTAGAAACACTTATGACCTGAATACACATGAAAAAAATTCTGCATAACAAGCTACAATTTTCATAGTCACTTCCCTCTCAGGACTACATTGGAGTTTATCTTGTGATATTTTAATCTCATACCTCTCCCAAAATATCCTTTTTCTTTATATACTCTCATCTCTGGTTATATCAGATCTAATTTATATTGTTAGATATAAGAATACAAACACTGGTCTTTTCATTTATTTGTAAAATACCTCATTACCTGTTCTGTACGTGGCAGAGCTTTAATTAAATTTTTTTCCTTGTGCACAGTAATATGCAAAAGTTAATAAAAATCATAAGTTACTTTCCAGTGATAGAAACAAATAGATTTGATTTCCACAACCAGTCAATAAACAAACAAAAAATACACCTTGCCCTAAGGTCTGTATAGTTTATCATCATACTTTCTTAAAACATTCAGCAGAACAGCTGTCTGTCCCTGGAAATTTTGTAATGAAAGTTTACCTGAAAAATACTGGCTGATCACTGTATGACGTCGTTTCTTGTGAGAAATTATCATCATCTCCATTAACCACATCCATAGAGTCAATGCTGCCGTTTTCATTTGCTTGCTTGTGTGATGAGAAAGAAATGACTGGACTTGGTTCCTTAAGGTTGCTGACATGCCTGGGCAAACTACACGTAACTTCAGCACCAGGAGACTTTTTGACTAAGATAAGAAGTTATACACTTATTTAGACTTTTTTATTATTAACAAAAATTATTACACACAGCTTAAGCTCAGGTTTATGTATCAGCATAAATAATCTGTCTGGCTTTAATGGCAGTACTGCAGAGTGCTTCATTACCTACGCATTTCAATATGACCTCTCAGCAGAAACAGGTAAAGTATAGCTGCTAACAAATGCACAAATACAGTTAATAGTGGAAATATGCTTTACAATATATACTGCTTTTGCATCAGATGGTGCAGTTGATTAGAAGTACTGCTTTAGCTGCATACCTACATTATTTAATACCTCTTGCATAAAGTAGTACGTTTGTCTAATAGCTTGAAGTTGTGTAACAGAGTTCATTATTATGAATAAGCAACACAATGTATTTGTTTTATCTAATAATTATGCCTAATGTATACACAGTTCTCTTTTTTTCCAAAAGCTCTTATTAAATATGCTCCAATTTTGGTGAAACCTTTTATACAACTGAGATCCCAGGTGTTAAAGACTTTTGTTGATATTTATAAAACACAAAGCTAAAATACCCAAAGTTTCTGTGTTCTAAAAATCAGTAATTAACATTAGTGCTCAAACCACAAGTTTGTATACACACAAGATTCATATGTGAATCTACAGACATGTACACACATTAAAGGAGAAGGAAGATGCACTCCTATGTTAGATTTTTGAAAAGTATACCTTCAGGATCTGGAGTAACTAAGAGTTCTACTTCTGTAGAAAGGCTAGTGAAAAAGTCCTTCAGGAAAAACAAGGCATCCTAATGGCAAAAAATAAAATACAATCAGGCTAAAATAAATACAAAGACCCAATTCTCTAAAAATCTTATCCACTATTCCAGCTCTATTTCCACACAGCTATGAAAATACATTTCTTCTTGTTGATCCTTTAACACACGCAGAAGCCACATAAAAATCTAGGATAGAAACCAGGAAGACCATCTGGCCACTGCCCCCTGCTGCATACCCAGGTGTTTTAATGGCTGTAACATTTTCTCTCATTTCCAATAAAAGGATATTTAAGTATAGTTTGTATTCTTCTCTAATACTGTCAAAGTCAGACAAATTATTATAGATCAGATCTCACCACTGCTTCACTAAAAGTCATTAATATCTGGAGTGTTAATGTCTTGCTAATGTCATGAAGTTATTAGATCCCATTTTATTTTTCTGACAGATGCATCACATGGGTGCCTTATTCATCCAGTCATTAATGACATCTGGACTTTCTTTTCAATTTTTGTTTCCAACTGATAAGAAAGACAGCTTAAGGAGTAGTAACAAGTATTTCTAATATTACTGCATGCAGACCTAGGCTTCCAAAAAAGTTAATTTCATAGAAGTTGAAAAGGTGAATTTTGCTTATGGCAAAAAAGATAAAAGACTTTAACAAGTAACCAGGAGGGAATATGTTTCCTCAGTAGATGGCAGTACTTCCAAGCTATTTTTTCTAGATAAAATTATTGCAAACTAGACAAGAGTTCAATTTTTCTAATAGCAACACAAAAATCTGATCTCTACCATGTGCTGAAGGAAAGAAAAGGTAGGTATGGAACTCTGAATTATACTCTTAAAATACCCAGACCCCACATATCTCTTTGAAGATGACAAAGTAAGCAAGAAATGCCTCAACAAAGAGTAATAACTGCCCTTTATATTTGCATGCACAAACATATGCAGCTTCCTTACTGGTTTTGAAAAAATCTAAATGTTTCTTGAGTATAGCAAAATAACTTTGCACAAAGGTTTGCTAAAGAAAGTAAAACAATTTTTGTTCTTCCTGCCACTGAAGTTGATAGCAAGGCCAGATCCTTCAGAGTAAAGGAGCATTTCTTGAGCGTCAAGTGCCCTTGACTAAAATGTTGTGAACCACTTCTGGTTTAATGATTAACCTTTTTCAATTAAAAACCATGAGGCCACTTCATGAACAGAGCCAGATCGTTCAAGAATAAGTATATGCTTTTTAAAAGCCATGATTCCAAACCCTTAAGATCATCAGAAGTTTCAGGAGGAAAACTTATTGAGTAAGCAGTCTTGTCTACAGGTATTCTTAGTTTTTAAATTAAAAAACAAAAACCAACCTGGTCAATATTGAGGCGAAGTGGCATTAGTGAAACACGTAAACAACATTCCTGTGGGGATCTGCCAGACTCTGGACGGACATGTAATGCTTTAACTGTTAACTGAAAAAAACAATAAGATGCACTTACACTCACATTATCAAATCTCAGAACACCAGCTAGAAAAATACTTACTGCAAAACCAATGTACTAATCCCAATTCCACTTATCAATTATAAAGCTAGTATTGAATAAAAACTTCCTATGAATGTTATAAAAAAGAAAATTAAAAGACCCCCACAAATTAATTCTTTATAGAAGCAAGACTACAATACACAATACACCATAAAACTACAACTCTGCATGTGCAGTAAAGGCTCTTCATACTCGTAGAAATGGATGTTGTGAAACCAAATTGTGAAAGCTACTAAAACTTGTCCTGCACATCTACTTTTTTTTAACTGACAGAATCTCAGAATCATTAAAGCCTGATATGCTAACATTCAAACCAACTTTTGAATTAGTTTTAATATCCACAAAAAGCCAAGCAAAGAATTATAAACATTATATACTGCAGTGTTCCATGAACTCATGCTTTATCTTGTGCAAGATTAAGAAATGTACATAAGCCCCACAATGATAGTTCAACCACTGTAATTGTAAAAAACTACTATTTCATAAGTGTACCATGTTTGAATGTGCTTTTCTGGGCATCTCCTTACTGCAGTAGAGATAGAGAAATTTATTCATCTGTGATGTAGCTAAGCGATCTCTAATCTCCAGGTCTTGAACAATAAAAACCTGTCGTGACACTGGCTGCTCCAACAGGCAAGATTCACCTTCTGCACCACCTGGAGGGTATACCTCATGCTGGAATTTCACCTTTTAAAAAGGAAAGAAAATCAGCATAATCAGTTTCAATGAAAAACAGCATTAACAACAGAATACTGCTTTAAAAAACCAATCAAAACAGAAACCCACACTTTATATAGAAACTTTAAAAGCTGTCTACTATTTTAAATCTACAAGAATAGCATCACGATTTCTGAAAACTACTGACATTTTTACATGTCTATCAGTAGAAATATTCAAATTTCTAGATGTGTACATGTTCATATCTTAGGATGCAAATTCAAGCCAAAACAAAGAGTCAGTATAAGACTAGGAATGAGTTTCACTTTTTCTTTCAACATTGACTCTGCTTTTTCCTCTCAATCCTGACATATTTCTTACTTCATGGTGAACCCTGTATCAGGCAATCTCAAAATTCTTGAACCCTGGACGTTCGACACTTTGGAAAGTAAGGTTTCTTCTCTAGCAACTAACTTCTCAAGCTGCTTCTTGCAGTCGTTTCCTTTTTGTTTACTCATTTCAGTCCACATAAATTCTAATTAATTACTTTCTTTAATTTCTAAATAATTCTGAATTATCATCGTTTCCTCATCTCTCATGTCCAGTCAGTGCCCAGTCCCATCACACGCCGCCGCATCCCGGCCCGCAGCGCAGCGCAGCGCACACAGCAGCCCCGCAGCGGCCTCTACTGACCACATGCGGGGTTGCAAAGAAACGCCGTCTGCTTGTGACACTTCTTTTCTCCTTAATTTCTTCTTTAGACATTATCATTAAGCCTGGTACCAAGTTAGGGGTGCAAGGTAGGGGGAAAAAAACCCTTTATGCCTCCGTGCTAACACTAAGTTACTAAATATCCTCAAATTAAGAGATGGCTATACTACTACATTTGAAGCTTTCCAAGTGGAATATTAAATGCTTCCTTTCCTCTTTATTATTGCAATGTCATAGTTGGAGTTTTTTTGGAAAAGGTTAGCATAAGTATCACATATTTCTGGCAAGCTTGAAGTGCTATTGGGATGATTTTTTTTAATTTTAGAAATGCGTGGAGAATATAAAAGGCATTTAATTTTTATGTAGTGCCTTTGATGTTCATGGAAATGTTTGACAAATCTTATTTTAAAAGAGATTTTGTTACTGATCCATTTACCACAAACTCCTTGCCAATATTCTTCATAGCACCAGGAACAAGCACCTAGTTTTTGTATTGGAGATAAGCACAGCCTTAAAAACAACAGTAAGCTAGTTATGCCTGGAGGGTGCTAAATACGTTAGGGAAAATAGCAGGAACAATATCGTGATATAAATGGATGTTATTTAATATCCAGTTATCAAACTGATAACACTGAGTGTTCTCAACAGAACTACATCTTTGTTGTTTTGCTAGAACACAATTTCATAGCTGGTGTATCTCTTCAGAGTGGAACTGAAGAAAGACAAACAAAACAGCAATTGTAAAACTTGACTGTAATAAACATTAAGAATATTAAAATAAATAACCATCTTTATCAACAAGTTTATTCAGCAAGTAAATACTATGCTAGAAGAGCAAATACATTTTTTGTTAAACAAATTCTATATTCATCACCTCCAAAGTGACTGCTTAGATGCAGACACTGTTGAAAGAAACCCTCCTGAACTCTAATGCAAAGCTGTTTGTTATCCAAGGAATATAACATGTAAAGATATTGACACAGAGAGTCACGGCTAAAGCTGTTTCTGTCATTCACCTTGCTTAACTGTATTTCCATTAGGAAGTCTGGGTTTCTTCCTCTTCCCCCACATGCTGTATTCCGTCCATGCCTTGTTGGTGTATGAGAAGGAGAACTATGGGGACTTCTGGGGAAATAAAAAGGAAAAATACACTTTTGCAGATTGAAGTTATCATACTGTTAATCTAAAACTAAATGCACTGGATATAACTTATTAGTATTTTAATGGTTTTAAAAGAAACCCATTGAAATTGTGTTACTGTTAACCAAAACTTTGCTGCTCAAGTAATGCATACTTAAGCAGAATGCTAGGTGTATGCATCCCACAAAATTAACATTCATGAAACATTTTCTTAATTTTGGCTGTGATAATTTAATTACCCTTTAGCTTGCATGACATCCTGTAAGTCTGACTCTTATGCTCCTTAGGCCCTGATTTCTTTAGGAAAATTTGACTTCCAATATTACCCTAAAACAAAATTCATCCTTCCGTCCCCTCAAAAAGAAAAAAATTCAGCAAAACCAATCTCAGCTTGTCCAGGTTAAGACAGAAAAAAACCCTCTGGTGTGTAGAGTTAAACTGAAAAAGATTCTAGATGATCTCTAAGGTCCCTTTCCAAGCCAAACTATTCTATGATTGATTCTTTGTGAGAAGGGAGCAAAGAAGCGGCGAGAGAGACTTAAGATTGAACAGTGAGATTACTCCAAATCAAGAGAAAATTAAGTATTTTTAAAGGTTCTAATCTACAGAAGTATATCAAACACTTACATGAAACTTTTAGCTGGAGATGGTGGTGGTGCAGTCCCAAAATCCCTTCCACCATAAAGATGCCAAATAAGAGATATTTCCTTTACAACATAACGTACCAGAGGAACAGGAAAATGCAAGGGAGCTTTGCTCGTATCTGTTTTTTTTATAGGTTGGCTGAAATGATTTTCCTTTATGATAATTGCATCATCAACCATTATTTTTATAACTGGCTCTTCCTCTTTGTCCTAATTAAAAAAAAGGAGTATATAGCATTGAGAAAGTGAAATCTGCTTTCTTTATTGAGATGCCTAATTCTTTCTTATGAAAAGAAAAACTATGCTGTACTGCCTTCTAAAGATTATACAACATATGATTGTTTTAGGAATGCTTTGTCAAAGTAAAGAAAAAAGCATAAGAAAATAAACTAGAAGCTGAGAAGTAGTTAAAAACAGCAACAACACAAAAACCAAAACAAAACCAAAAAAATTCCCACCCAAACAGTAAATGAAACAAAGTACTAGTTGAAAGCAAAAAAAAATACAGTAGAGCCCAAGCTACCACACTAGCACTTTTAGAAACAAAAAAGCTCAAACATAACTGGGAAAATACAGCTTCTAATCAGAGATGCAGGAACTTCTATTAAGAAGAACACAACCAGAGATACTATGAACAATGTGAGCACAGACATTAGTGTAAAGTGACACAAGGTTTTCTCTGAGGTTTGGCAAGGATCTTAGGTCCTTAAAAATATTGAAAGCTTAGACTGTGAGAGAAATGAATAAAAGACTAGAAGATGTGCAAAGCTGCTAGTTTGATAAATATTGGGTTTTGCCTAAAACATTTTTTTCATAACTATGCCATTATTGTAAGTCAAAATGGCAATGATAAAACATGACTAAAATGTAGAAAAACTGCCAATACAGTTTAATGTAACATTCAGATCAGAGAAGAATTCCATAGTGCTGAGATATAGAAAAATTGTATCTATCTAAAAATAGTTACAGTCATTCCTAACAGTGATGATACATGAGTTCCTTTCAAACAGAAAAATTATTTTTCTCCTACTCCACCCCCTGATAAAAACATTATTAAGCAATCACAGAAATCTACAAAATCTTATTTGTTCAACTCTGACATAAGCTTTTCTCTGATTCAGTTTACATATGGACTTTTTTTAGTAATTTTCAAAGGATCTTACAGCAACAGCAACTTTGGGTGCAAAAAGAATGCAGAAATCATCACTTTCTGCCGGAACATCTCCCATGGCCTCATTTATCAGGTGATGAGTGAAAGAAGCGTAAGTGGGACTTGGATCTTGTGAGATATTTCCACTTTCATCTGGAAACAGGAAGAGATCTGAGCAAGATGGTTCCTGAGTTTGAGATCTGTCATCCAAAACTCCTGGGAGTTGAAGGAGGGGAGAAAAAAACCCCATATTTCAGTGGAAAAATCTTTTAAAAAAAACTAATTAAGAGTTAACTAATATTTGTTAGCTTCAATTACATTAAGGAAATTTGCTTATTATATCCTGAATCAATTCCTATTATAAATAAAATACAATTTTCAAAATTAACCCAGTATACAATTGAAAGTGGTTACAATATAAACATGACTAGTTATTAGCAGAGATGAATGGAAAAAATACAGGAAAATAATTTGCAACTCCCTCCTCCCCCACATACAAAAAAAAACCCTTGCCAAACACAGATCAAATTTTTTCATGTCCAAGTTTCTCATTCTGGTAGTAAGACCACAGCATCAATAATTATCAGTACTACAGTGACTGCTCACCATCCACCATCAAAAAAGATCAGACATCATGGAAACGGTGATATTCTCTATTTGCAGTACAAAATCCTTAGCAAATATAAACCTGAATTACACTCTAGCCATGATACAGAAGCCATAATCCTGTGATAAAACCAACTACCTTGTTTTATCTGCTAATGAAAGAATTCCTCATAGCTAAAAGTTCCTCCTGTGACTCAGGACTGTACAATCTTCCCAGACCTTCACACACAGAAGAGAGGTCTGATTCCTCCACATTGCAGTACAACACCCAATGCTAACTCATATTCCTACAGAATTTGGGGTCTTGACAGATTCCTTCCCTGCTGCTTTCAGTATCTCAGTAATGTGTATTGGACTAGAATAAAAAAGTACTTCTGCATTACTGTTATTAAAACCAAGAATCTGTTTCATAGTTTGAAGACTATAGACATCATAAGTATGCACTCCCATTCTTACTGCAGACCTTTACATATACGAAACTTTCAATCCCACTTTCTATCCAGAAAGCTGTACTTCGTGCGTACTTACGCCTTCAGAGGATTCTTACCATTAGACTCTGGCTTCATGGCAGAAGCAGTCTGTTGAGTCTCAATTTCTTCCATCGCATCACTCATCAAATCCCGTAAAATCTGTTGCTCTGATTCAGCGAGGACTGGTCCGTGGGAAGATGGTTGGCTAAAGGTTTCTACCTGTAGGAGAGGAACTATACATAGTCACATCTTAAAGACAACTGAATTATTGAAAAAGATTTTGCTAGAAGAGCTTAATTCACAGCTCTTAAACTGTGAGAAGAAACACCTTCACTTGATAAATAATCAAATGAGCTGAAACACCAAGCTAGATAAATCATAAAGCAGGCTTCAACATTATAGTGCAGGATATTTAGATCATCAGATTACTTGGACAGTTCATATATGTCCTGGAATTTCCTTTTTTAGATAAGAGTAAAGTAAAACAGGTAAACAGTATAAAACATTTTAAAATATTTAGTGACCAAAGCAGAAAAAAATACATTATTTTACTCTCAAATATATTTTAAATTAGATACAATCTGTTAATTTCTTCACAGGAAATCTCATATTATTTGGAAACAGAATGGGGATTAAAATACATTACCAAAAAGCATAAAGTTAAGTTGATATTATTTTGCCATGTTATACCTTCATTTTTGGCTTGTTAACTCCACGTTTAACCTCTGTCTTAGCAGGTGGATGTAAATCACCGTAACTTGCGATATATTGTATGAGATTCATTAGTGCAGCACATGAATCAGAGCAGGTACGAATATGGATTACATCACTGGAACAGTGCAGCTCAAAACGTGGTTTAGTCTAGATAGCAACAATATAAAAACGTAAGAATGCACTTCAGATCATCCTAAGGTTCCATAAAAATAGCATCTATACACAACTGTTTTTAAATTAATTCACTTAACTAGTCAAAAAGGATTTTAAAGAAATAGCAGAATGAAGGAAAGCTTTTCAGTTTATTTCTAAGTATAACAAGGTAATTTTCAAATCACAATCTTTCATGGAGATTTTACATTTTATTTTGTCTATGATTAAAAACTTACTCTTTCTCCATCAGAATCAGATTTTACTGCTGTAATGGTTAGTTCCAGCAGTCCCATATCCATAACACGAACATAATCTGGAATATGATAATTAGAAAAAAAAAATATTACGACAATAAGAAACACAATCCTTACTATGTATTTCTTGTTATCAAACATTAGAAATAGCATAAGCATCCTTTCTTATCAAAACCTTTTATATCTAGGCATTTCCTTCTTTTATGAGGATTAGTCTCCGAGCAAGTTTTGGCTACTCAAATCAAGAACTCAAATATTTTCAATCCAATATATCCCATTGCCACTATCTGTGTGCGATGTAATATTTTAAGGTATTTATGCTCATCCCATCTGTGTGAGTTAGAAAAACAGAGGCACACACAAGTGACTAAACATTTTACCAGTTTTCCAGTTGAAGTTAGAGAAAGAGAACATGCGTTCATATTGTACTCATCTTTCAGTGCCATGAATAACTTATTTCCCTTCTTTTCTTGTTTAAACAAAACAGGCATAACTTTACTGTGTCCTTTACTAGAGATATCTTACCTAAGCTAAATGCACACATTTGTGGTCACAGGGTTTTATTATGTCTCCAATTAATTTGTTAAATATTGATTCAAGTTCCTCAGTCCCTAAGGGCTCTTACTATTTGAATGAGAGCAAACCAGTTGGTATCCTTTTCAGAACCTAGATCTCCGTACCATATAGCACCTTTGAAATTCAGCTATTCCAAAGATTTCTTTCTGTGAAACTCCAGATTTTTAAAAATATGCTTTTTGCAAATACCCATTATGAAACTGTAACAAGACAATGGAGGAACGGCAAGATCCTCTTCTCTGACATACTTCTGGACAAAATCAAACTAGAGCAGTCAGATTTTCATCAACACTATTCACTCATATTCTTTTTCTGCTCCTTATCTCCACAGACATCTTCTTCAATAATCTTTATATATGCTGAATATGACTGTAATTTTGTTTCTTTAGGCTCTGCAATGGATTAGTCACATCTAAGACATCGTTACCTCTGTGGAGGTTGACCATAACAGTATTGCACTTGTCAGACAAGTGCAAAGCAGCTTCATCTAAAATTATCCTAGAAGACAAAACAAGATAAAATAAAGATATTAGACAAATGTTGCGCAATCAATCAAATGAAATTGGTATAAAAAAAATACTTTAAAACACAAAATACCTAATGTATCTTAAAGCCAAACTCTTCACCTTAACCTTTCATAATTTCCAAATCCACTGGCAATTAACCACTGTAAGATATTTTCGTCATCACTAAGTATATTCTTTTTGTATTTCAATTTATATATTTGATCCTTCCTAAAATAAGAAATCATGCTTTTGACACACAGAACTTACACTTATTTCCTTGTTTGCCTTTTTCTCTTTTTTATGAAGCTAAAATCCATATTTGTTTCAAAGGTTATTTAGACAGTTTTATCAATCAAATTGAGAACCTTTGTAGATGTTTCACATCAGAACAGGTATAACAGAATGAATATTCAACTAAAGTTGCAAGAAAAATTATTTAAAGTTACAGAGATGTTTACTAATCACTAAATATTTAATTAATCAATATACTGTCTCCAAATAACAAATCTTTCAGAAATCTTAAGGTGTTTCTAATTTATAAAATAGACAACTTCATTTCAGAAAATCTTTCAACCTTACCAAAAAATGCACAATTGCTGGTTGTTAAAAAAAGCACTCAAACTAAAAAAAATATTAAATAAAATTATTTAACCTAATAAAACAGAAGAATTACACATGAGCAAAGGATATTTCAAAACATGTAAATCAGTGTGATCATCTACACAACATGAATGCTTCTGAGGTCAAAAAAGCAGACAGGCCTTACAAGCTCTACAGGAGCTTCCTTGATTTACAATCAATTAAATCATACCTGAGAGTAGAAGAGGATTTATCTACTGCAACACTGCTGGAAATGCTGAAAGTTTCAACAGTAAGTAGAGATCTAACTGGCAAAAACAATGGCCTAACAACAAAGAAGAAAAATAAATTAATACTTTGTAACTATTTAGAACTACAGTCAAAGCTTTACAGATGACCGAACTACATTTTCCCCAGCCTAGGCAAGTGCATATTCTACTTTAAATTGCTTCCAGTTTATTGGGCTTCTGTTAAGTACTTTTTTCAAAATAGCCTCGGTAAATATTATTTTTTGTATGCAAACTCAAACATTCTCGAAGAATAAATATACAGTTGCAGTGCCAAGTGACATACACTTGCATTTTATTTACCTGTAATCAAGAGCACAACTCCACAGATGTACATGAAAAGTTGTAATTGTAGCTGGAGGATTATATCCCAGAACAGGCTCATCAGAAATATTCAAAAAATATAAAATCTAAAAATCAAAACAAATATTATTTTAATAGTTCAGTATCTGTTAAATTAATAAACAATTATGTATTGCAAAAGAGAAAATCTGTAACAGGTATGACAATAAAAAGGGCTGAAGAGTCTCAGATATGTAAAAGTGCTTACTCAATATCATTATATAAAAAAGCATGGAATGGAAGCAAGGCAATAAAACCATCAAAACTGCAGCTTCAAAGGTATAGAAAAGACCAGCACATAGACACCCAAGTGGCACCTTGTATAAAGTCTCACAATTAATTTTTAAAATCTTGCCAAGATATAGTCTCACTCACCCTTCTTTGCAGTTGCTGTATTACCATTTTCTTTACTCTCTATGTAGAAAGTCAACTTTTTTTGTAATACTGTATAGTTACCCTTCTTTTTCTTGGGGGGGTGGGGGTGTGAAATACGCTCAGAACCAGAAATATGTGCACAAGCATTGTATATACAGATTACCACATTAAAAAAAAACTCCTATACTCCTCTTTAAAATCTGTCATACTTCCTTCTCAACTCTGTGACACTATAAAGTTCTTCATTTATTCCAAGCCTGGGGCATACCATCACTGGTAGTCTTTTAATTGTTTCCTCTAAATAACTCTTTGGACAATTTTTTGTTTCACCCCTCACCCTTCAAAAAGGATTCCCGAGTGCATCACAGGCAATGTTAATTGAGCAAAAATTCACAGAGCAAATACAGAACACAATGCAAAGCAGGACACCACAAACCCACAAGGAGATCACCCTAAGAAGAAAGTAATGATACAGCAGAGTCTGAAGCCCTAAGTTCAGTTCCATGAAGTTATACAATAACAGTGCATAGGCAAATAAGCACACCATACATACTGGAGAATAAGCAGGATAAATTTGAATGTTAGAGTTTACTATCTGAAATCCAATATGGTGTAAGCACATGCAACTGCACTACTACTGTGCTAATAGCATGTCCTGCCTCATGTGTGTGTACACACAAAGGGTCTCCAGCCCTGACTGCTATGAGGTACCTCTGAATCCACACCTACGAGTACAACCCTCCTCACTCAGAAGTGTTTTTGTAAACTGCTGCTTACTACCTCCCTAAAGTCTTCTTTTATGTTACTGCTCTTCCAACAATGCAAAATGGGAAACATACAAGGGAGAAATGAGACATGAGGAATAAAGTGAGCAAAAAGGAAAAAGAGGTAAATGCTTTCAGTACTGCAAGTAGCATGTGTGCTTGTTTTGAGGGTGCTTTCTTCACTAAAGGATTATTTAAGTGCTTGAATAGCATTGCTCTGCCAAGATTTTTCGTCCAAAATTCTTTAAAAAAAGAGAAACCAAACACCAAAACAAAACTCAAGAGAACAAAATACCCAAACTTCTCTGAGATGTTGTGGATTTAGGATGATGAGAGGAACTGTATAAAGTGAATACACAGGTACTACTTTAAAAGCAAGACTACAGTCTGCCAATGGTCTCAAAAAGAGACAAGAAAGAAAGAATAATACTTTCAAGAGAAGAGTATGATAATAAGACAGAGCCTAACACCAAGATTATCCATCAAGGTTTAGTTTGATACTTAAAGCTGTTAAAACAACGAGACTGAAATTGAAGGCATAGTCAAGAAAACTGTAGGAACCTGACCTGTTCATGCCAGCTTAAACCTGAAGGCAGTACTCTGTGCTGAAGGGTGGCTCCTCGTAGTCCAACAGCAACTAGAAATTCCTGCACAACAAAGTTGCATGACTTAGGTTACATGAAACACATGTAACTATTTGACATCTAGATTATGAAATAGTATTATCCCAAAATCTCCAAGTGTCTAGAAATAAAAAAAGGACTGGGCCAGGATCAAACATTAAAAAAATCCTTCTGGCCAATACAGAAGCCCTGGCTAATACAGTCTCATACTTTCTGCAACAGGATAGTTTAGAAATGACAGGTTTGTGGTGGTAGTAGGAAGGAAGGCCATCTGTACATTCAGTCTGGGATCCACCAGAAATTACCAGGAGTACCAACTCAATGTAATTCTTTCTTATGCTGTTCAAATCTGAGTCAGTTGAGCCCCCCCAGCATTCTGCTGGTCTACTTCTTCTCCAGATAATTTCACCAACCTGTTTGTCATCACTATGCCAGCTAAGAGGTCATCTTTCAGCCATGCCAATGAATGCTACTGTTATTTACCTGTGTCACTCCAAATAGGTAAGCAAAGGCTGCCTATTAGATGACTGCTAGTAAACTGAGCGGAAAGCTTTTAACTCTTTATGCTTGTTCTTTCTTGTTTTGGCACCTGATTAAAACTCAATAAAACAAACAAACGAAACAGGAAAGAGATCAACTGTCCAAAAAATGCCTTCAGTAATGAAATACAATGTGATCAGCAAAGTGAAACATTGAAAGAATTAGTAAATTATGCTGATACTTGTATTTTGGAATTCACCCATAAGACTAACTGAAAATTACAGTTTGAGGATGAGTGTCTCAGAACTACATGGTGTCTTCATCTATAGCCCTTGTAACTCCATATCTAAATGCTTCCATATAAATTGAAGTAAATCAAATAACGTATAAAAGCACAAATTTAAAAACACAAACCTTTGTATTGCTCTCTACTTTATCTGATTGAATTTTGACTGCAACAGTCAGCATACTTGGACTATCCACTCCTACACCATCTGAAGCAGTCTTGCTAAGACCATCTTCCTCAGAAAAACAAATAGTAGGTTCTAACCAATGGGGACGTATTGTGCTGGGCAGTCGTACTTCAGAGGAAGGGACAACCCCATCTACTGAACCTGCAAAGAGAGTTTAGAATGAGTTACCTTGGGCTTCAAAGCTGTTATTAATGAAGAGTTAAAGAAAATCCTTTTTATGCTTGATGCTTATAAAATTATTTTAATTACCAAAATTAGTCATGAACACTGACAACAAGAAACTGTAAAGAAAAGATTACGGGTGATCCAATATTTAAAACCAGGGTCCAAGCTAAAATCTTCAGTCTGACTATAGGGTTTGAGTTTTATGTTTGCCCAACAAAATGGTAAAGGTGAAATAAAGGACAGATCTATAATGGGTTACACATGTCTCCATTTTACGGGACAGTGCCACACTAAGCTCTAAACATAAAATAATTAAGCCTTGCACTGAAACTACCATTGACTCAGAGACATCTGAGGGGAAAACTTTAAAAGGTTTAACTACATGAGGGCTACCAGCCATATAAACTACACAGTCAAAGTTCTTCACCTGCTGACTGCTACTAGCTACCCAGGGAAGACACAGCAGTCACTGGTAACCCATAACTTTTTGAATGAAACAACCAATAACATGTAGGAAGCGTGTACTTTCACAGTAAAGAACAGACTGTACAGCTGTACAGCTAATTTGCCAGAGGTTCACAATATAAATGAAGACCAGCAGTTGCCAAGGAAAGTTAGAGCTAAACTAAATAAATACAGTTATCATGAAATTGCATTACTGTAGCATTTAGAAACATTAGTCATGAATTAAACCTATTGTGCCAAATGATACACTATCAGAGAAAAAAGAAAAAAGATACAGCCTTTCTTCTAAAAAGCTTCAAGCTTATCTCATTTCAAATTTAGACTTAAAGCCAGGTCAACGCCACCCCTACCTTGATGATATAAGTTGAGGCTGCTAGAATGGAGACAAACATAGTGTCTGTCCTCAAAGCCTTCATATTTAGTCACACTGAAAAGGGAACCACTGTTGAACTCAAACCAAAATTCACCGTACTTTCCTTCCAGTGTATTTCCATCATCCTGCTGAAGGAAGAATAGAAATGATTATTGTTTGCTGAGAGTTCGCTGCATTTAGACAGTCTAAGATAACACTTGCTACCAATATATGTTTTCCTGTTTGCATTTTAGTTATTCTCATGTGAAGCAAAGTAAGCAGAATTGGCAAGATACTGTATTGCATTATTGCGTAGTTATAGTATAGTAGCATGAAGATTACAGAATTAGTTAAAAACACTTGCTCCTTCCAAATAAGTACATATAGCATGAAAGGGATCATGTGGTCAAAACAAACAACTTTTTCCAATCTCAGTGCCTTACCTTTATGTCTGTGAATATTGACACTAATCCATGTGTCACATTCAGCAGAACAGACAGAAAGCTTTGCGAGTTCTTATTCTGCGAGTCAAGCTTCTTCCTTCTGCGTGATCGATAGTTGGGATCAACAGTGGAATAATACTGTAGTGTTTCTTCCTCAGATCCACTCTCATCATCTAATAGATAAAATGAAGAACAACTCATTCTCTAACTAGTACACATATTATGCCAATAATTCATTGTCTTTCCATTGGTAATGTAATTCAATTTGACACTTATTTTACTCAGTTAAACAGTAATCTACATTTTTTCTTCTTTGTTTATGTTTTCTCACAAGTTCACAAAAATCTTTCCACTAGCAGCTTAGTCACTTTCAGCCAATTATGCTTCTAAATCACCACAGTTCTAGATGATTTATTAAGTGTATTACCATAATTAACTGCAGATTTAAATTGACTAAAGCTGTCTTTACTGAAAGTGTTGATGAGCTGGCTGGCCACAGATAGTCCAACACCGTAAGAAAGGTTTTCAAATGTTTCTACAGGAGATGGAGCTGTGGGTTCCCACAACAATAAATCATTGCTGATCCTAGGAAGAAATACAATGTCATTACACAAAATATATTACTATATTCCCACTTAATATAAAGTCAGTCAAGCATATTTCCTTTGCAGGCTTCATGTAACAGATTTCAGATTTCAAAACCAAGATAAAAGTTCAAGAGCACAAGAAAGAACAATATATTCATGAGTAAAAGCACTAAATAATGAAAGTAACATTTATTCTGTAATTATGGTATGCACATATCAAAGCCTAACATTTGACAGTGATATAAAAGCCTCTATAAGAAGGTACATATTAGCTCAGTAGGTTGGAGTGGGAGTGAGAAAATTCTCGTTTGATCAATTTTCAACAAAGTTGCAGGCAACATTCATTCTTTTGATTTCAAGTGAGTGTCTGCCAGGGTAAAGACAGATGTGACATTCAGCGAAGAAGTATTCCAACAGAATAGTCAATGGAAGGTTCAGCTTTGCCACTTTGGAGTGAAAAATACTCTAGAAGCAAAGTATTATCTATCAGTGACTAAAATAGATCAGCATCTCTCTTGCACCTTGCATAGCACAGTTCCAATCTAGTAGTATTTTGTTGTTTTTCAGACAGAAAATTAACAGAAATAAGTGCTGAATACCCATCTCTAAGCTGGGTTTGTTTCCTCTACATTTTCGTAAACTTGGGTTAGGGTTTTTTCCCTTTTTTCCTAAGTTTTTGCCTTGTAAACTCTAGTTTTTTAGATGGAAAGAATAAAATTAAGTGAAATAGTTTTTGAAGTACAACCATCTATTTAAAGAACAAATTGGAAAGATTAGAGCAAAATGAAACATTGCAAACAGAGATCTGAACAAAGTATTCACTGAGAGCAGAAGGCTATTTAGCTTTACTTTTTGTTCATAATTTCTGCCAACCACTTCTTAGCAGATGGCTGCCATGGCACCAACCAGATGCCTGAGACAATGCTATCTCTCATGTTAACTTGGAAAAATATTTATATAGCATTTTATGTTCTTAAATAAACTATACAAATGAGTTCCTGCTATACTTGCTTATTCAATTGCTTTTATCAACAACGAATACAGAACTAAGAGTACAGGTCATGATAACCAAGCAAAACAATTATCATACTTACCTGTTGTAAAGTTTTTCATAAAAGCTTTTGCTCGGTAATGTTAAGTGAATGTTTGGTAACATGAGTTCCAGTACATAATGAGAATTGCTAATTGTTTTATCCTGAAACTCAGTCATTTCAACTACATCTCCTGGCATCACCATCTGAAACAAAAAAGGAAAAAAAAATTCTTAAGTAAAAAAACCACCAAAACCAAAAGTGGAAGCCAAAACATGTATATAAAGTAGTGACAATGCATCAATTTCATCTACCATAAGCACAAAGTAATAACAAAACTTTATAGTACCTCTTCATTTTCAAACATGACCCTACGAGAAGAAAAAGGAGAAGGCTCTGGTCTTCTAATATCACATACATCCTTCAAAGAATGAGACCCTCCTTCTTCTTCCTCTTGAAAGTTATTATCACCTTCTTCCTCCTCAGCTGCTATCCTTTCCAGAATAGAGTGCACAGCCAGAGGGTTTATTTTCAATACAATCCTGACGTTGGAGAAGTTATGCAGAGTAAGCCATTAGAGATGCTTATAATATTCATATTTTATGCACTATCACATGTGTCATTGTTCTACTGGCTTGCCATTAAATGCACATAGACTACATAGCTCAAAGGCCAGGGATTTTTTTTTCAAGACAATAACATATTTTATTACCCAAAGCAATACTACTAAGAAAAAGCCCCAAACTTATATATACAAAGGGACATGGAAAAAGAACCATGCAGTGAAAGAAAATGTTACTGTCTGCTTTTTTCAAATCCATCAGGTGATCACTTAGGTGACCTAAGAAAAAACTAGTGCTCTCCCAAAATAATGCCTGTTTCACTAGACCATTAACAGCTATTAAAAAATACTCTACTGCATGATGCAACATATTACATGCTAACACTGTTACAGAAAAATTTATTTGTGCCATTATAAAAGAAAAAATCTCCCTACAAACTTGCTGTCAGGAAATCACTAAATTTTGTGGCAAAAAATGTACATGGAAAATTCTGTAGCAAATAAAAAATTGCCTTGTTAAACATCTATTACATGCTTCATTTGCTAGGTCCTTCTCTTCAGTAAGTCTGAAGAATTGTATTGCCTTGCATGTGATATAAACTGCAATAATTCAGTCACAATATAATTATTCTTACTGTCGTTATGGCTTGTATTAATATTTTGAGGCAAAATTTGGCTGAGGGAGTTGGTTGATATTCAGTCTTGAATGTAGAAATAGCAGAAAAGGTAAAATGAAAAAAAAAGGGAGAAAGTTTCAGGTCTCTAACCACTCACCTAACTTTCCCTGAAATTTACTCAAATCCATGCAAAAACCATTATACACTAAAACCATACTGCATTATTATAAATGTAGAAGTTTCAGGTTGGGGTTTTTTATAAATTTTTGGGGTCTTTTTAATAGTTACAGGCTCTTTCCTTGCAAATTATTTTCAAGCATTTACCACACATGCATTCTGCATTAAAATCAGAAAAATAACAGTGCTTCTTAAAATCTAAACAACCCATACTAAAAAATCCCAAACATTATTTTACCGAGGCCAGTCAAAATTGTCTGATGATGATGTTATATCTCCATCTGTGCCACCAGACACTTGAAAAAATTTTGTTGGTGTTTCTGCATTATCTTCCTCAAATGAACCTGAATGGAAAGAGATTTTATTGAAAAATTAACACAGGAACAACTGCTACCTTCAGGATAGCCACTCCTCAAGTTAGACTCTAACATAGCACTTGTCAACATTACTAAGCTACTTATGTAAATTTACTTATGTAAATTTGGTTGTCTCTTCCTTCAAAAAATATTAACTTTTAGAAACAAGAAGTATTTCACAGTATTTTCTAGCTAGCAGTAGTTGAAAAACAAGATGCTTCTAATGCACAGATATCTGCATTTACACTTATAGTATCACTACACTTTGTCACAGCCTTAAAGTACACAGGTTGACACACCACCAGAGAAGGTTGCAAATATAAACCAGTCTCATAGATTTCATACTTTGAAAGATATTAGAGGCATGAAATTAGTAAAGTTTTCTCAATTATGGTTATTTAGGGAATCAATCACAAAATCACAGAATTGTTAGGGTTGGAAAGGACCTCTGAAGATCATCTAATCCAAACCCTCTGCCAAAGCAGGGTCACCTAGAGCAGGTTACACAGGAACACCTCCAGATGGGTTCTGACTATCTCCAGAGAGGAAGGCTCCAGAGCCTGTTTCAGTGCTCCGTGATCCTCAATGTAAAGAAGTTCTTCCTCATGTTGAGGTGAAACTTCTTGTGCTTCAGTTTATGTCCATTACTCCTTGGCCTGTTGCTGGGCACCACCGAAATGTATCTGGCACCATCCTCTTTGCACCCACCTTTGAAATATTTATGAGCATTAACGAGATCCCATCTCAGCCTTCGCTTCTCCAGACTAAACATGTCCTGCTCCCACACTCTCTCCTCATAAGAGAGATGCTCCAGACCCCCAGCCATCTTTGTGGGCCTCTGCTGGACCCTCTCCAGTAGCTCCTTGTCTTCCTTGTACTGAGGAGCCCAGGACTGGACACAGCACTCCAGATGTGGTCTCACTAGAGCCAAGGAGAGGGGGAGCATCATCTCCCTCGACCTGCTGATCACACTCTCTCCAATGCAACCCAGGATACTGTTGGCCCTCCTGGCCACAAGGGCACAATGTTGGCTCATGGTCTACTTGTCATCCACCAAGACCACCCTCTGCAGAGCTGCTTTCTAGTCGGTCAGTCTCCAAGCTGTACTGGTACTTGCAGTTACTCCACCCCAGGAGCAGTGCCCTACACTTGATCTTGTTAATCCTCATTAGGTTTCTTGTTAATCCTCATTAGGTTTCTCCCCACCCAGCTTTCCAGCCTATCAAGATCCCACTGAATGGCAGCACAGCCATCAAGTACATCAGCTGCTCCCCCCATTTTCATATGGTCAGCAAACTTGCTGAGGGTACATTCCAGCTCTTTGTCCAGGCAGGGATACTTCATTTCTAGACTACACTTCTAACTTGCATAGCTGTAGTAACCTCCTACAAACCTACAAAACTTACCTGGGATAGAGAGGCCAGATATATACTAAATTGAAACAAACTGGTATAACAATGTAACAGAAAATAAATAGAAGAAATACTAGCTCAGATCTCAAAACCAAGGATGCAAGCACCTACACCTATACACCTTGGCCTCCTAGTAGTATTGTTTTGACTTATGTTGGTATTTAGTACAGAACACTAAACTACAGCAGAGAGATCTACTCCAAAATTCATGTGGAAAGACACTTCCTGGGTTAATCCTCGTGAGAGGACCTTTCTCTCAACTACATGGTATCTGGGAAAATAAAAAAGAACATTGGAATATAATGTTAACATTCTTACCAGTTAGCTCTTTAAAGGTGAGCTCTAATTTAATTTGTTCTGGAGTTGAACCTCCTATAAATTCAGTTTTAAATTCCATATCGGTAAATTCAAGATGAAGAATTTCCTTCTGAAGTGATTTCTTGAACCATGGTCCTCTTTCTTGATCTGACCGTAGGTCAGGTATTGGGAAGCGAACAGAGAGATTTAATGCTGGGGCTGTGACTTGAACTGAAACTCTACAGTTGGCAGGAGTATGTGAATCATCCAGAAAAACTTCAGTAAAAGCTTTATGCTAAAAAACCAAAGTAAATAAAAAAAAATCCAAATTACAGAAAATTGCATTAAAAGTGACTATGGGGAACGCTTTTTGATGATGCAATATCTAAAAAAGAAAAAGATTATATATGTATCACAGAAAACAAACATTAAGACCAAGTGCTATTACTCTTAGGATATTCTTCTATTACTGGTGCCGTTAAGATTCTATTTAGTTAGAAGTCAAGTATTTGCAGAGATTCACAGTCCTTCAAGAAAACACCTATTTTCACTTTTTTTTTTTCTCTTAAGAGACCGAGAGTACCAAACAACACTCAGTTGCAGTTGGTAAATGCTGTGTCTCAGATACATTTTAAAAAACTGCTATTGTTAAGAAACCAGAAGCTACTATCATGTGTATTTGTCCCTTTCAGGAAGTCATGGCATCCAGTCCCTGTCACTGACATATCCTTCAAAACCTCCCCAAATGTAGCTTTTTGCTGAGCATCATTGAAAAGAATCAAACTCTCAGGACATAACCACATTGATAGAAATAATTGACGTATTACGCATTTTTTAAATAAGGATTCTTTTAAACAGTTTAAGACTGATTTTTCTGGAATCAATCAATGCAGCAATAAAAGTACATGAAGATATTTATTGCTGTGTAGTTAATTGCATTAATTGTTCCTCAAGTATTTCAAGAAAAGCAGTCCAGTTTAATGTTATTGTGCTAAATATACTAACACTTAAATCCTACAGACAACCTGAACCAAGACAAACAAGCTCCAACTCCTTCTGTTGGTTCTCAATCACTAGAATGCAATCATTGGAACTTTTGCTCAGTTCTGCTTGCTTCAAGAAGCTGAGAACTTAAGCAGTTTGTGAAGCACCTACCATTGTCTTTAGTTCTGTTATCAAGCATGCAATCACAGAATATAAAATGGCAACCTATGTCAGGTGGCTACTGTTCTGTGTCAGAACTTAAAAAAAAAACCCAACACCAAAACAAAAAGAAACAAAACACCCTCCCATTAAAAGAACCTCAATCACCACAAATCAATCAGAACTAGCAATCTCAGGTTTAGTGGCATACCGCTTTCCTCCTGCAAAAAGTTCAGCAACTTTATTAATCAATTTCACTTTTAACTTACCAGGCTTACGTGCTTATTGTAAGAAGCATACATGTGAGATGCCATCATCTCCACTGTAGTCAGTTTCTGTGGCTGAAGTAAGGAATTCAATCTGTCTACAATACTAATATCCAGCTCACAAAATACTGGACTTAACTTTATTTGTAACTCTGCTTTCTGTGGTACAGAACTGAGTCTCCCTTGACTACCCTAAAAAGAAAGAGAAAAAGCACTAAAATATTTAACAACAACACAGTGAAACAAATTATAATAACTGAGAGATAAAAACACTCTGTTTTACAAGTTAGATGGCTATCTGTTCAAATTAACCAAATCAAACAAAGGTGATTATACAGAAACTTGGTCTTTTTAATCTGCCAGCTTACCTGAGGTCCTCTATTATCTGAATGCTTATAATGCAGTTGAAGGCATGGCATAGCATGAGAATCATTTCTTTCTTCAGAATGAAATGTCAGCAGCTTTAGAAAAAAATAGCATTAAAAGTACTTAATAAATAAGGAGGAAAGAGTTGACACAGGAAAAGGTATTTATGACATTTTACCTCAAACAGACAGTAGGTAACCCCACATTCAAGTCAGTGAACAGAGTCCCAGCCCAACTGCTTACTCAATCCACTTATTCAGCTATTTTATTGGATGCTTCTCACCAAAAGAGCTGGAAGACTAACAATCGTGCAAAGAAACCTTTGCATTGCTCAGCTCCATTGGTTAGTTCTTGAAAAACATTCCCAAACTCTGTTATGCAGATTTAAAAGAAGTAAACTAGTGAAGTTTGGCTACTTGGTGCTATTTCTGTCAGGTATGACAGCAGTCAGGTTCACTCTTTGAGCTCAGAATTAAAATATAAGTTGCATCTTAAAACCATAACATATTTTAAAAAGTAAAAAATATTAAGAAAAATTTATATTACAACCATTTTAAAATCTAGTATTCTCAGTTATACAATTAACATTTCTTTTCTATGGAACTCTCTCTATTTTTACGTACCTCTGTATAGTGAGGCTGCTTGGAATGAGAGTCAGTAGAAAAAAGGCATTCCAGAAACTCCATATCACCAATGGATAAATCGGTACTAAAACTTCGAGAGGCAGTCCTTTGTCTTTGTTCATAAGACACTTTGATGCCAGTACCTATGAACCTAATTATTAAAATTACGAATTATGAAAAGTAGCATAAAAATAACAATTATGAAAATATTTAAATATGCAGAATAGAATCACTACAATCCTTTTAAAATCATTAAAAGCACCATAATTTCTTAAAAAATATGAAAATATCTAATTATAACAGATTTACCAACAAAGAATATGGAGCTCACTTATGTTACACATTCAACAAGGGTCAGCATAGAGAAATTTGCAAAGAATATTTGAGACATCTAACCTGAGATGCAACTCACATAAATCAAACATCCGTAGACAGACAATGAAAGGGTCAAATATCTCACAAAGTCTAAATTACATGCATAAGGTAAGAAAAGGTATATACATCCTTACATATTTCACTTCATACACTGTACTGGGATGGTAAAAACTTCTGCAAAAAGGACTGTTGACTGACATTACTATTTTGTTCACACATATAGTTTATCCCTATTGATAATACTATTTTTCACTAAGTAAACCCCTAAGTTCCTTCAAGCAGAAATCACTACAGTGGAATAAAAATAGTCCTGTAAAACACAGCTATTTCTGAAGACGTAATTTACTTAATGATTCTTGACACTCTAGACTTCTGTGGTAGAAACTGTACCTAGTTTAATTCATGTATTGAAAAGCTAGGTGATTTTAATGTTTATATTCTTTTCTTCTTTTTTTTCTTAATTTTAAAAAAAAGAACCCTAGTCTTGGACAACAGATGTCGAAATTCAAGACAATTTTGAAATTAAAAAGAAGTCTAATGCAATTCAAATATCAAGTGACACAATTTCTATGGAATAAACTTACTTTATTAAAATTTACTTAAAATATATTTTTGTTAATTATATTTATTAATAAGCAAAGTTATACCTAAGGTGATCATGAGAACAAGCTTCTGCAAATACTTCTCGGAAGGACAGAAAATCTTCTGTTGAAAACTTAACTGGCTCAATCTTTTCTATTCGGGCAAAGAAATCCCGAGCCATTGGTGTCAATGGGTTAATGTTCAGTGAACTTTCAGGTGGGGGTAAAGGGTCAATATGAAGTACAGACACTGAGAAAGTTCCAACTGCCAGTCTAAAAAGCAGCTCAGGTCTGGATTCATCCACAGACACAGATCTGGATGGAATAGCTGAAATACAAAATTAAGTTCACGTAATTTTTCAGTAATAACACATTTATAAAAGCATCTTATTTTTGATTTTCATTTCTTTTTACCAAGTTGCTGCATAACAATTATTTTCAGATCTGTCTATTATTACTTACATGTCCTCCTTAAGGAAGCCTGGTGAACCATATTGGCTGCTAGCGAAGAACTTCTTGGAGGCTGTAATTCTTGTTTGTTACGATCAAGAAAATCACCCCAAGTTGGTTGAAGCTAAAACAAAAATATATATGACCTTAAATTTGCCAAGAGCTGCTAGAGATTAGATAAATAAACATAAATAATAAGGTAAAGGAACAAAAAAACCCAACATGTATAATCAACATCATGCCATTTCCTGGAGTATTAGTGCTCAACTTATCATTGTAGATATGCTTTACTTTGGGGTATGCTTTTTAATTCTATGATCTTCTACACCCTCATATTTTTAAAGCTGAAGTGCACTCTCCATGTGCTTTCTACAGAGAAACAGGAGAATATATGCTCAACTATGCTCCATGGCTTTCATGAAGCAAAACGCTAAGCACATAACAGATCTGGCAAATATAGCACTAACAACAGCATAGTATTTACGATGTTTGAGGAATAATGTAATACAACAGTTTTGTACTTTTCATTGTCACTGCCTGTGTATCCTATATTAAAAAAAGCCCAGGTGGTAAACATGCAGCTACTAGGAAAAAAAAACCCTCATAAAGCATCCTACATAGCCTTCAAGGTATTTGAAAACACATTTCCAAGCTTAGTAGCCAAACAGATGAGAACAATTCCATTTCTATCTTCATAGCAGAAAAGGAATACTACCAGCTCTACACGTTTTCAATTGTTCTAGAATTTTGCAGTACTTCTTGATATTGGAAAGAATGCAACAGTTTTGAACAAAAGTGTTAATTTCAAAAGGATTTTAAAGGTAGTTAATACTATACCACTGTAGTGCTCAGTGGAGATCCTGCTGGTGTAGTTGTGTATGTACTGGTTAAAGACAAGTCTAGATCCATGGTTGGAGGATCTCCAAGAGGTGGAAGGGAGGAAAGGCTGTGAGACATGTCCATTTCAGCCATTGAGAAGAAGACTTCTTCTTCTAATAAGAACCACAGATAGTAAAGAGTTATTTTCAAATTAAAAAAATCATTTAACTGTTAGCAGAAATGTATTCTCAAGTTCAGAAAACTAATAGCTAGACAGAGTAACTAGGTAAATACATTATTTAATGTAATAATTTACATTATATAAGTTCCAAGCTCTCTTGACACTGAGATTAGTAGTGTCTATGGAGAGAAATTTAAATAAAAATGAAAATCAAAAGGAAAAAACCCTAATGAATACTAAAACAGTTAAATGTCTCAATTTCATATTCAACTTGGCGCAATTTATAGAAATTCATAAACCCTCCTTTTGGCAAATCAAAGTTCATACTTTCACATTAAAAAAAATTAACAGAAAACACTGAAGTAAAAATCTCAGTGAAACACAATTATTATATTATTCTAGATATTAACTAGTTAACTTTTTATTCAACGTTACAATTATTAGCATACAATTATTTTATGTCAAAGTTATTTTAATATGCAAATTGTTAAGATTAAAAAATGAACTGTCAATTTAAACAGTCTTAACAACATGCATGTTATTTGCTACGTTGCATCATCTTTTATACTTGCCACGACTAGAAGGTGTTCTGGCACTCTCTGTCTCATAGAAGCTTTGCTCAGATGATGCTCCTGCAGACAAAGACTCTTTTCTTAAATAACGTTTCAACTCCATCTGAATCCGATACTCATCCTCCTGTTGCATTGGTCGGTTCTTCCTATCTTTATTTGACAATTCTATCCTGTTCAGACTCTCTGAATTCAAAAAGAAAGGACAGAAAGCCCACTGTAATAACCTTAACAGTATCCCTAAGAAAATTAATTTGAAAACTAACCAGTTGTCTATATATGCATGTACAGATATATACATATATACACAGATCTGCTGTACATCAGATGTGTATATATGTGCATTTTGTTGAAGATTTAACTTCTTCAGAACAGATTACTCTCTCCCTAGCACTCATTAACTTCAAGTCTGAAGAAAATATTTTAAGGTCATATATGCCAGTGTGTTTATAAATACTATTAGCATACATTTCTCAGTAAGCATTATGGATTAAGGCCACAATCTCTTAAAGGTTTTACTATTAAGGAATTCTTAAAATTTCAGGTTTGCAGATGATACACATGGAAAACTATATGTAATGCTCCTTCAGTTGTCCAAAAGCAATGAACAAGTCCAGCACAACAAATACACCAGTATCAGAAGCGTATTAAGCACCTACCCAGGATATGAGAAATCTTTTTTAAAAGCTTAACTACCTATCCTAGTAAGTGTTGTTACATAAGGTAGATGGGGGAACAAACCAAAACACCCTCATCCTTCTACTGCAGTAGTTGAAACACTGCTGTTAATTCTTCACAAACTCAGTTACTATCTGCTCTATGTTTTCTGTGTCTGTCACTAAAGCAAAGGACAAAAGCTAAGCTCCTCCAATGAAACAGCGCTACAAGAACCAGAACTGCTTTGGTCTCCTGATTTTCTTAGCATTTCCACTTAGAAATTCCTCATCTCTTGTTCTGTTACATAGTTACTTCTGAAGTATTATGTGTTATTTTTTTCATTACTAGAATGTACAATTTGCAACTGAAATCAATAAATTGATCCTAACCCTAACTCAGAGCAGCTACAAAACACTTTGTTAATATCAGATAAACATTCACAATAATTTACCACAAACATTTTTTTCCACTAAGGAAATTTATTTACATTGCAAAGTTCACTTTTTGTTCATTGCAATACATATTTAAATTTTACAGAATGTTCACTTGCCTGGTCCAGCAATAGCTGCTACCATGTCCAACAGAAGATGCACCTGTCTTGGTGACAGAAATAGATGTACAGAGTCTATTTGTCCATCTATATCCAACTAAAAATAAAAAGAAAAAAACACTTTCAAGAACACTCAAGGAATTTTTCTTTACGAGTCTTGAATCAACTATTTTGATAACAGATTTTTTTATGCTTTGGATGCAAATATAGCCATTCCAGCAGTATCTTCATCTTCTGCAAAACACCTAGAAATTTGTGTGTTGCTTCCAACCTGTAGCTTTGCAGGATAAATGCCAATGTGTCGCTGACTATGAGGTTAAAATAAATACACAGTCTCAGCATAGAAAAACACAAGAATTCCATTAATCTGCTAATTGTTTTTTTTTCTTTAATAATTCCAGAAGTAATCAACAATATAAAGTTATTATGTACTAATTATAAAATACTGGTATCTGAAATAGACATTAAAATTGTAAAGGTTCTCTTCAGGACTTCTCTCAAGCACACAGATGAATAAATTCACATACTTTCTTCATGACAAGTGGGATGCCTATAGAAGTCTAACTCTTTTGAAATGGTATGCAACAAAGCAAGCCACTTAGCTTTTGAGAGCAAGCCAAACTAAAACTATCTTAATGACTTGTATAGATTTATTTTTCAATTTAAAAATCCTGTACTCCCAGACATTGGTCCATTCATAATTATTACTCATTGCCTTGGGTGTGGCAAGGTGTTGGCAGCGGGGTTTTGCAGCAGGGCCAAGAGGTGGTTCCAGCCACACCTGTAATGGTCCACCTCAGGACACAGCTAAACCTACCAGCAAAGCTGGTGGTGACTCCTCAAAGAGATGTTTAAGGAAGGGCAAAATGCTGCATCAGCAGCAAGATAAAAAAACAGCAAGAAAAGCAATCCTACAAATACCAGGGTCAGGGAACAAAGAGGGAAAGCATAATTCAGTTTCCATGGGGGAAAAAAAAAGTTTAAACTAGACTAAGCAATATACTGTATCTATATTCTTTTCAATCTGCATGAACTCCACCTGATAAATCAAAAACCAGATCCTTCAATTTTGTCATGTAGTATTACATCCATTCATTAGTCCAGATGTTACTATTATATAATCTAAGAGTGTTTCACCTGTACTCAAGCTCAACTTGCAGAGATCACTGCTCTTCTATTATAGTGAACATCTCCCATAAAACAAGAGTTACTCTCAATTCTGCCCTTGACATTTTCCTTACGGCTATGTCAAAATATATCCGATGACATAAAAGTGGAAAATCTTCAGCAACATCTGGATATCAGTTAATTCAAGGGTGTTAACTGCATTAACTATTCATACTTTTCAAATAGCCAGTATTTTTCTATTTCACACCAAACAAAATGTTACTTAACTTTTCAAGGACTTTTCTTAACTGAATAAACAAGAAAAGTTAAAGATTGACTAGAAATTGCTGGACATGAACAAAATTTTCCTACTTCATTAGAAACTTTATGCTTTCTGTAAAATATAGTATACAAGACAGTCAATAGCCAGTCTTAAATTTGGAGACAGAAGGAATGTATTTACACAGCTTTACTTATATACTCACACCTTTTAAGGAAAAATAGGGCTTTATTTTCAAATGCTTTGCTTCTTGTATCTTTATACAAAAGTCAAACAAAATTAATTTTACTAGTAGTATTTCATTATGGCATTATTATTTGATTTACTATAGATTTTAACATACAAATTTAGAAGTAGAAATGTTCATGTTGGTTTTATAATGCTGCAATGCTGCATCTTAATTAATCATTTACAGTTTACTTGTAATTGTTGAAGTGAATTATACCCTTTTAAAATCAAAGTGATTTTAATCTGCTACCAGTTAAACATTCCACACACATATAGACAAATCAGTCATAGTGCTACAAGAAAAAAGGATAAATGAATAGCAGAGAGAGTTTCATGAAAACAAAATAACTTTCTCAGAAGTAACTGCAATACATAAATTCATAAAACACGATCAGAGAATCATTAAGATTGGCAAAGACCTCCAAGATCATCAAGATCAACCTTCAATTGAATACCATCATGCCCACTAAACTGTATCAAAGTACCACATCTACTTGTTTTTTGAACACTTAACTTCAGTCTCTCTCTAACATACAGGAATTCTCCCTTAACAGATTTCAGTGTGCCACTGACTTGTCTGGCCACTGTAAAGGTATCTTATTAGACCTATTTATTGGTTTTGAATATAAAGAATATACAAGAAAACTAAGAGGATTCTGTTCCCTTGAGAATCTTATAATTATTTTTTATGTAGTATAAAAAAAAATAAAATCCTACAGAACTACTCATTAAGTTAAAGACCAGGAAAGCATGACTAACCTTAGCTCCAGGAAGTACTTCATTTTGCTTTAATGTTAGGCTCAACTCCATTCTACCAATCAGTCTACAGATCTGTACAGGGTCAGAAGGAGTAATTTCTGGCAAGTTTCTTGTTAATTGTGGATGTGGCTCATAAATGATTTTTGGATTCCAGCTAGGTGAAAGCTTTGGTTCAGTTGCCTTAAAATGTTACAGAGAAAAGAATGTATCCCATTTCTTGAGATTAAAAAAACAGAAAAAACCAAAAAACCCAGAAGCACTTCAAATATGCATATCACACAAATAATCATTTTACACAACTATAAATTTGACACTGGCATTAAAAACATGTATTGACAACTGTGAAAAAGAAACAAGGCATGCAAAATGTGAAGCATTAGGTCTTTGCAAAAAAGAGGAACAAGTTTCCACAGAACAGTGAATAACTGTAGGGTACTTCTTAAAGTTGCAGCCAGATTCCAGTACAATATGTCCTTCCTCCTCCTCAAAATCAACAGGAATTGATATAAAACTTACAAAACATAGATTCAAGTAAAAGTTAAACTCCTGTATCCTTTAGAATTAATCTAGTATATTAGTGTAACAATATATTCTTTCATCACTTTACATCCTGATATAATGTATTTAATTTTACCAGCTGCGTAGCTGAACACACTGGGGAGGACTTTGCTGATGCAGGAAACTCATCCCAGAAGAAAGAGACACCTGAGAGCTGCAGCAACTTGTGAGCAAAAGCTGTGGGCTGATGTACATTAATCCCAGAGCACTCATCTGCAGTTTCATCACAGTACATAGTTCTGGGAGACAAAAGAAAGGAAATAAAGACAGTGGGTGTATGCAAGTTGCTACTTCTGTTGGGGCCCTTTAGCCTTTAACTTTGTACTTGCTCTCTCTCTTCATACTATTTACAGTGCCATTCACTGTCATGAAAGGAAAACCCACCACTCTTTGGGAACAGATAGAAATCTTAAATTTTCTACAGAACACCACAGGAATATTGAGACATGCTACCAGTGTGAATATACCCCAGTGTATTATCCTAGTTCCTATATCTAATCAGACCACTAAGTGAAGGAGTCTGCCCAGTGCTTCTATATTTATGTTTCCATTAGGACACACACACCTCTTGCTTCAGATCCTGAATTTTTTTTAAAATCTGCCACCTAATACTTTTCTGCTGTCTAATAATACTACTACAAAGTAACATTCTGTCAAAATAAAAGTTAAAAATTGAGAGATATGCTCCAATCCTATAAAACTTCTATGACATTAAATTTCTTGCATTATGAGATAGCATAAACAGTCAACTCCTAAAAGATGCAAGTCTACACATAATAGTATTTACAGTGTAAAAACACACCTATTTGTCCCTAAATATCATCTATCAAACATCAAAACAACATGCTGTTTAACTCTTTGTTTCAATATAGTTTTTAAAGTACAGAAAAGAAGGTTTGTTATGGAAATGGATTTCCATTAGAAAAATAATTACAGTTTTACTGAAATGTCTCCTCAACTGAACATAACCTGAAGCTTATAAATGTTTAAAACCAAATATATTTCATTAGCAATTCTCAGTAAGCATCAGTTTTATGTGGTACTGATCTCAATACTTCGCAAAAAAATAGGATTGCACTCTCCCATAGGTTAAAGAAAATCTACTGTAAGAATGTGCACAGTATTCTAAGTTCAAAGTAATTACAGAAGTCACATGGGCTCTTTGGAAAGCTCACACAGGACGTAAAATCTTTCAGTTCTGGGCTTTTTTTCCATGACAGCACCTTTCTTTCTGAAGAGATTTAAAGTGTCTTACTCAAAAGGGTTGGTCCCTTTTGTAAATCGAAGAGATGGCCTGATTTGTCAACAATATACATAGACCGCTAAACATCTTACAAATGGTATTCATTAACTGTGGAAGTTGATGAAAACTTGTACTTGGAAGAAAAAAACCCAGAGCTCTTCTAATTGTGTAAACATGTTAAGTGGAAACTGAGTGGAGAAAATGCTCACTGGCATTATAGAAGAGGCACTCAAGAGCTAATGCCTAACTGTATACTAAGAACATGTGTGCATGGATGAAATGCATTTTACAGAAAATAGCAAAAAATGTCTTAGGAAGAAAAAATCCCCACATTTTAAAAAATCTTTACCTTTCAATTCTGACTTCAAGTGCAGTTCCACTTTTAGAGTTTTCCGGCACATGTTCTATTCGCAAAACAGTATCTAAAAAGGTAACTTTCACTCTTCTTAGAACTTAAAAGAGAAAACAAAAAAAATACAATGTAGGCAATTAAGTTACTGAACAACCGCTTTTGTAACCCTACTAAATGGTCTTTCATTTTGTTTAAGTTCTCAGTATTTACTACAGTGGAAATAATCAATTGAGTTTAATAAGGTAACAAGACAGCAAGAGACAATGTAAACTCCTGTGAAATGTCTAGTAAGTACACACATAGCATACAACTGGTCTTTAAGCCTCGGATATTTGAGCAAGTGACAGCTCAAACCAAGTTGTTCTGTAGCTCAGTGTGGATGATTCTTAAAGAAAGTATCTGCTTCCTTGTACACCATGTCTGAACTCCTAAACCTTGCTGAAGCACCAGGCTACCTGGACTGAATAATTCAATTTCTAGACTGGCCTTTAAACATTTCCCTTAGCTCACACATTTCAGCTTTAGGTTCTCCACCACATAATGTGGCCATAAGCCCTTAGTTTCTTCTGCTGAAAAACAATACCTCTAACAAAAACCTGAATTTCTTAAGTACTTCTATCAACATGGTGTGATTACAGAGATACATATATTATAACAGGTCAGCTTTACATAAACAGATGAAAAAACATTCCGCATTTCTCCCTCAACAGCCATAACTCCTAACAATCTAAGTTTGTGTGATGAATTAAAGTGGCATCTCCAAAATTAAGGCATCTCCCCAGTTACTCAAGCACAGATTTAGATGGATTTACTCTGGTGAAAACAAACACCAACTTGGCCTGAAACAAGGTTTATTCTGTCCACTGATGGAGGTATACAAACATTTTAGTAAGTAAATAGGGCTTTTTTTTCCCCTGCTTCAAAAGCAAGATCAACTGTCCCTCCTTCCTCTTTAAATTTTACAAGGAATGTTAATAAGTGAAAGTTTTTCAGATTAGTTATGGCAGTTGTTGTTTTGTAAAACTGAGACACAACATTAATTTAATCTCAGATGTTAATTCAGTAATTAATTCATACCTGTTTCAATAGTTTCTGCAAATTTCTCAAGTCCTTCAAAAGGCTGGGATCCTTCTCCTTGTTCATCTGTCAATTTTTGGCTAAGACACTCTTTTGCAAGCTGCATACTACTGGTCATAAAACTTGACCAATACATAGGCTCAGAACCAGATGCTGCAGAGTAAAAGAAGTCTTAATCAACTGGACTATGAACATTATGAAACTATAAAGACAAAACCAAGTAATAGATTTGGCACACTCAGGAGAGAATTTCAACAGCTTAATAAGATACTTAAAACCAAATTTAGTTACAATCTCTCTTCATAGACTTTACTATTTTAAAATTATTTGAACCTATTTAGATTGCTTTGGTAAGATTCTGGTATTTGAAAACTCAGCATAACCAGGTAATGAAACCAGGTAATCAACAGTGCAATAATTTCTGGAGTTCTTTTACTATATTGGCATGCTTTTGCAGGTGTAAAAATTTGGCAAAAATTTTAAAGAATTATTAAGAATTATTATTAAAGAATTATTTCAAGGTCTCTTACTCCATTTGAAACATGTCCTACATTAAGAAAGACTCATCAAGGTTTAAGATGTTATCTAGGCAAATCAGAACACATTTTAAATGACTAACACAGACCTGAAATAGTAAGTAGAACATAATAAAATCTGAGAGCACAGCACATATTAAGCAGACCAAGTTTTTCATCAGTCAGACTAACTTTATTGACAGTGCATTCCTATCAGTTAATGACAAACCCAATGAGAGCAAATACTATAAAACTAAATTAGAAAAGTTAATCAAATTCAACTATATCACTCTAACATAGGGAGATCAAAGTAAAGCTAGCACAAATACAAGCATGTTAAACAAGCCAAACATTTCAGTCTAGTGTTCAGGTCTGGAAACATCCATGTGGCTATAGATGTGTGATAAAACCAGCTCCATGGGATTTTTTTTGCACTATTTATTCTATTGTAAAGCACTGTGTATTGGATAGCACTAAACGGATGCAAGTGAAAAAATAAAAAGTTTCCTAATAGTACCTTTCTTTCAAAGCAGTAGTTTTACAACAGAAAGAAAGATAGCTCAAAACTTAATTCCAGTTAAACAACAAAGGATGAAATGCAGAGTATATATAAGAAAGTTATTTAAGGTAACTTGCAAAAGATGAAAAATAGGTCTTATGCATTTTTCTTTCTCTTGATGATACATTTAAAGGCCTATTTTATTCCATCTTCTCTACAGTATAAAAAGAAAAACAAACTAACATCCTTCAGATGATCAAACAACAATCTTAACACAATAAAAACACAGTGAGTGTTCCATACATGCTATAACAACACATTTTAGCAGAATTTATCAAGGTTTGATAAGCAGTGGAAATTTATGACCAGACAGTCTAAACTAGATCAGTTAGATTCATCTGGATAGTTAGAAGAACTCAGACAATCCTCCTAGCGTTATAATCAAAGGTAAGTATTTAGAGTACTTAAAAGTCATTATTTAAGACTATGATAGAAATTAAATTATGTTAGTTCTTCTCCAAATACACAAGATGCATCTTTTACCCTAAAGTAGCCCAAAAAAGCCAGAATCTCTCTGTAACCTCCTTCATAGTCTTACACTATGCCATTATCCTACTGCCACCCAATAGCCAGCTACTAATGCTAACTAAAAGCAGTTGGCATACAACACCCAAAACCACTAACTAACCAAAACTCCTTTCAACACAGTATTACTTTCATTTGAATAGGTCTGAAACACCTTGGAAGAGATACAACAGTAGGAACATTATAAACATTTTAAGTTATTTAACAGAACAACAAATAATTGAGTTGACAACCAACTGATGAACACCTGAGAGGTTTTTTTTTATTACATTCTCTAACATTAATGTATGTAAACTAAATTGCATTTTAAATAAGGCTAAGAATTGACTAAACCAAGGGTAGCCTTTTGACTCTGAAAAACTATAAAGAATCTGCTTTTCTAAAATGAAAATTAAGCCTACCGAGTCTTGGTCTTGGCCTGAAGACCATCTCTAATCCTTTTACTTCTAACGCACAGTTATCCTGTAGCAATGACCCCCATGGAACAGATAAAGAAATTGATTGGATAAATCCATCTGTGACTTCCAGAGGTGCATCTGCAGACTCCAGGATCTCATTAAGACACTAGAAGAGAATAAAATAAAAATAATAGTAATGTTTTTTTAAAATCACATCCATGATTACTCATCTAACAAAACACTTTGAGGCTACCAGAAAATGAATTATACTCAGAAAGACAAAAAATGGCCACTTTCAAGTATTTCAATTCCATTGCAATTTGTTTCACATTAATTACCTAGTTTTCAGCAAAACACAGATTGCTCTGTGGTAGCTGTATAATCTGCATTTTTGCACTATACAAAAAAATGCCTGCTAACTTACTCTCATAAATACTACAGTACTAACAAAAGCAAATCTATTCTTGCTTTGGCAGTACTCGAAAAACCTGAGAACAGGCTGCCAGGAAGAGTACAAAAAAGTAGCTAGACTCCTAGTGACATACATAGTATGTATTTTCAATGTGATGTTCATTTTCGATTTCTCTGTGACACTGAAACAATGGAACCAAACAATTGTCTCTGGCTGCATAACATACTTGTTATTTCTAAATCATATCTTTATAGTGAAATTATAAACAACGCTACAATCAAGTAGTAACTTCAGATTTTTAAGTCCTCCACAATCCTCAGAAAAGACTCCCTTGTAGCACTATACAGGTTTCATTACATCCATACAGTCAAAACATATTCTTCGCATTTATGTTAAAAAAAATGTGAATCCCTGTTTGTGCCCTGCTTCAAAAAGGTCATTAAAAGTGAAGTTATGGAACAAGAACTACCTAAGTTGCTTTAATAAAACAAAAAACCAAACTAAATCACATACCAAATTCGGTGAGTGCAACTTTCCATTATAAACAAGACCCTACTAAAGACTGTGGTTGTAATAATAGGATATAATCTTCAACTGGCAAGAAAAAGTGTGGTTTTGACCTTCCTATGTTGAACAAGGCCGTTGATTTTACCTGAGAAAATGCATAGATTCAACATCAAAAGTTTTGAAAAAGAATAAGGATTTAAAAGTTGATTTCCATTTTAATAATATTTAAAATGTTCCAATTATATAGAAAAACTTAAAAATAAACAAAAGAACTTTTCAGAAAATTACATTTTTCATTCTTATGTCTCCAGGTGCAAGTTTGCTATCATGTTAACTTGTTGCTCTGGTTATGCTTAATAACTTTGCTTTTGGAATCCTGTTTGCCTGGCATGTTCAGCTTTTCTAGTTTCTGTTCCAAAGTCCACTCAAGCAGCAGGAAAAGACATCAACTTTAAAAAAACAGAACCCGAACAGTCCTATAGGGAAATTATTTAGGAATCAAATAATCAACTAAGCTTCAGTGACATTAAAACTTTATTTTGAACTCAGATGTAAAAGTTCAAATATAATTGAACTTAAACATAAGAATATGTGTGATAATAGTGTAAGATAAATAAAAAAATATATTCGAGAAGAAAACTACTTCAAAATATCATAGGTTCATTTAAATTACTTGAACCTTTACAGAATAATTTGCTATAGCAGGAAGTAAGCTAGTTATCGTATTTTGATAAGTCCGACTCAGATGTCTTTTTGCTACCAATGTATACGGTGATAAAAATAAGTGTATTTTAGTCCATTGCTTATTATTTTAAAATAGAAATTTACTATCTAAAAGCAAAAAAACTGAGGCATTCTTGAGCTAAATTGCTTCATAAACAAGCCACTTGTTCCTAGAAAGCAGCCATTAGAGCATTCCAAATGAAATTTTAAAACTGAAGCACATCAGGATTCGTTTCCACATTATTGACCAAAAGTCTCCAGCTACAAATCACAGTAACACTAGTAGCAAAAGAGCTATTTAATCTATATTAAAATTCAACCACAGACATTGTGCATTACATTTTGATATTTCTAAACAGCTCAGGTCCCAAAAGGCAAAGGCATTATATTAATAGCCCCGGGTATTACTGCGTATCTCTACAAACACATACAATGTTGGCTGAAGTATCTACAGTGCTAAGATGAACAGAAGCATCCACAGAAATGGATACCATGTAAAAATGCAGTCATCGTGGTGATTCATTGAGAACAAGGCTACAATGACTAGGGGGAAAAAAAGAGCTGTAGTACTTCCGTGACATCTGTTTTTGCAATCTGTCATACATTAGAAAGTCACGTGCAGGGAACCTCAAACATGTCACTGTTTACAAGTGGAACAGAAAAATGTTGATCCTCAAACGGGGAAGATCACCTAAGCATTACCGCATATTCATTTAACCACTGTCTGTACGTAATGCACTGCGCATTTAGTACTGGCCCGTAACTGCTGTTGTTACAAAGTATTTGCACTTTAAATAATATCACTTGGACTCGCAAAGAGTGCTCGATATCCACTAGAGGGCATAACAATTCAATTAAAGCGAACAGCCTTACTGTAAGCTTTCCACAGAAAACAAGCTGCAGACACAGCCAAAAAAAAAAAAATAAAAGAAGAAAACAAAGAAGCAAACAACAAACACTGATAACACTGAGCATTTCTGTAAACGTCTGTCTCCTACCACTTTCAAACGTATTTTCACACAAACAACTGGGAAAGCATTACTTGAAAACATCATATATTCAGAAGTATTTTAAAATGCACCCAGTATGGCCTAATACGAGTATGCAGTCTAGTAAAAACGCGTTTTGGAAAAACTTAGGATAGCAAAGTACCTAGTTCATTATCCATACTAGCCTCGAAGTCAACGACTGACTCACTGCAGTGCTTAAGGCTCCTCATGACAGACGCTTGACTGACAGGTAGAATTCAGTAACATTGGCAATTAAACCAAGAAATTTTACAAATTATTACAAACACAGTAATCCAAAGGTCTATGTCCACAGTAGGCTGGAAGTACGCATACATGTGTATAGACACATACATATACAAAAACATACATGCCAGGACTGAAAAATAAAAGCCTCAGCTGCTTCAAAGACTGACAGCCAACCTGCTAAGCAAACTCCAGCTAAAACCAGCTTTCCATTTGTCAACAAGTGCTTTCACCATTGCAAGACTAGGGGCCAATTTTTAGAACTCAACATAACACAATCATTAAGAACCAAGATGTCTTCAACATGAAGACAAAGGATACATATACCGCAGGGATTTCTTTATGTTTTTACCATACCTAGTAGTCAGCAAACATGCTCTTCAGTAAGTATATCATTGATTTCTAGTAGTTTGGGCTACACTAACTCCTTCTCCCTCTTGTAGTTTTTGTTTCCTTTCTCATAATTAAAAATTACGCAATCAAAGTGTGGCTAGAAAAACATCTGTAACAAATGCCCTGATTTTTTTTTTCTGAGTGCTAGCACATCAGCGAAGAGTTCCCTGGATGAAATGCTAATTATGGCTGTAACTTTTTACGTATAGGAGGCTGGGTATCGCAAACAAAGTGGGTGGCAGCCGGGGGCAGGGAATCAGCTGGTCCCTCAGACGCAGCAGGAGCCGAGGGGGTGAAGAGCCGGCATCTCTTACCCACTTATCCAGAGGGACCTGCGTCAAGGAGCCGGTGCCCTGGTAGAGATCCAGGCTGAGCTGTTCCAGGCTGAGCTTCTCCTGCAAGAAGTGGCCCAGGTACCTCTGCAGCAGGTACCTGCAGGCTCTCTTCTTGATGGACTCCGAGAAAGGCCACGGCATGGCGGCTGCGCGCCGGGG